>CM023488.1:16779984-17275222 GCA_013339685.2 Hyalomma asiaticum | reverse complement strand
TGCCCAACTATCTTTCTGCCTCTCCATGCACACTTACCATCTCTACCCTGTTACCCTTAATGAACAACGGCTGTTTTATCTTCGCCTTACATGGCCCGCCCATGCCCATTATGTTACATAATTACTAATTATTAGGAAACACCTTGTGCATTTTCCAGCCTGTCTTCGATGTTTAGAGCTCAGCACAACCCAGACTCTCGAATTACCGCTTTGTAGTGGCTTCTGGCATCGCTGCAGGCACAAGGCTATTGCCGCACGGCGCTTATACATAACGGCTATGTGTTCACTGCAGACAGAAGCCGTGTCAACGACGCATGATTAGGGAGAGCTTCAAAACAACATGGAATTGCGCGAAACAAGCGGTCGTCGATTAAAAATGCTTAAAACTACAACATGATGGGCCTCGACAGGCCGTTGTTCCGCGCTTCGGAGCTCTCCGACCTGTCACCGCGCTTCCGCCCGCACTGATTGTGCAATATTGCCAGATACACAATGACCATTCGTATGTCTGTCTGTCTTACATGTCTCCTCGCAAGTTGCGAACCGCTGCTGAAGTTAATCGGAGAGCCACGCGCGCGTCTGCAGCAAGGGAACGTCGGGCACAACAGACTGCGTGCAGAGAAGCCCAAACCGTAGAGTTATGGTGCAGGGGACACCTACCACCTGCAATTTCACTAGTTTCCCAAACGTTTACAATGGCCTCTAAGATGGTCGCTCCTCCAGCTTAAGGTGTCACTGTGATCCGATTGCGCGCAGTAGTTCATACGTGCTCTTATATGCACGTATGAACTACTGCGTTTCGGCATGAATATTTTCTAGTCCTTTTTAAAACAGTACTGTTGCGTATTCGAAGACCATTCTGAACGTATTTGGTATCCTGTTTAATTCTATTCGCTCCTGAATGCAATTTGTGTTATATAGTTCTGCCGAAAGCACTATTGGCATAACTGTATTGTGCAGCTATAGAAGAGCGTACCGTTGAACTTCGTAATTGATTTAAATTAGTATTCGCAATATTATCATTACAGTAGGGGACAACTGAATATAGCACATATACCTCATGGCTCATTCTCTTACTAATTATAAGAAATGCTCCTAGAAAAAGACAGTGCACTCATGGAAGCTTTTTCAAGCAGCTGGTGACAAAAACGCTTTATTGCACATGCAGTAACAGTCAGCTGGGATGAACAGAAATACATTAATAAGGAAACAAAATAACAAAGCAGGAACGCAGAAACAATATACGTGCATTTTTAACAGCGAACTGGGTGCTCACATTAAGGGGGATCGGCGGCGAACTGCGTTATCGTACAAAAATGGCTGACAGCGATGACAATTCTCAAACCAGAATTTCCTTTATGAAGCCCTCTGCGAAGTGCATGTGTGTGTCCACCTGTGCGTGCTCTTACTCGCACATTTACTGCATCACGAAAAACAAGAACAATGTGAAAGTGAAGGAGTGATTTTTTAAGAAATCGACACGACAGAAATTTATTACTCATCTAGTACAAGTTTTTTTTGCACTAAACATAAAAAGCACTCCGAAAAAATGAGTCCTAATAGCTTGAAGGACATGGAAGGTCCATTATACATCCGGCCAATTGTCGTTGCTAAAAGCAGAACTACCTTAACATACACATAAAAAATACGTTTCATGATAAAAACCGGCACTGATAAAATTCTGCCTAGTTACCCCAAAACGTTGTAACCTACGGCGCAGAAATACTTGATGAACACCGGCTATGAATTTTGGATTAATGTGCACCTTATGGAAAGTCTCGATACTCGCGTGATCAGTACAGAAAATTGAAAGAACCGATGGCCTTTGTACGGCAAAAGGAAAGCTCTCTAAACAAACGTAGCATTCCTATGAAGTAGACGCTGTTACTTGCAACTTGGACGCTAGTTTCGTCGGCACATGTCATCTGGCGCGGCGCATGTGCACAGGTGTTGTTACGCGTTGCCGATAAACGTCCGACAGAATAAAAAATAACCCGGATATGACGGCACGTGCGGTAGCGAGAACTAACGTGACGTCATGCCAGACACCAGTGGTGCGAAATATTCAGTTTTACTTGTAAGACCGGATAGCCCGTCCGTCCATTCCAGGAGATAAAGTGGTGAGCCGGTGACAAGGGCGAGCGCGGCACTGGGAATCATTCCTATAAGTACGGGGTGTGCGAATAGTCGAAAATTTCGAACATCGAATTGAATACTGTCCCATTCGATTCCGTCTCCTAATCGAATATCCCTTATTCGTAGACCCGAATATTGTTCGAATTCTTTACGAATTATTCAAGATGTAAACTGCGCGGAAATAAGCAGAATAATGGTGCGAAAGTATGATAAACATAATACCGCTCGCGTCAATACATATAGACTCGACAGGTAAATATGGCAGCAGGTTGTTTCGCACAGAGGGCGCGGCTCTAGCTACCAGCTTGACAATGATTATTTCCGCTTTCTAAAAAGTTTTGCCGATTGGAAGAGTTTGCTTATTTCCACCAAATGTGAAGGTTTTAATTTAATGGTAAAATTACTAATATGTGGTCGTCAACATCGATTTAGATATAATTAAGAACATCTGTTCAGTATTCAAGAACTATTCGAAATTTATTCGATTCGACTAGCATTCGATTCGTATTCGGTCGTAAATATTCTTATTCGCACACTTGAGCGATTCAAGGAAGGGGGAAGGATAAAGGAAAGAGTGCGTTCGTGGAAGCTCGTCTCTCAGCAGGAAGATGGGCTTCCCACTCCTCTGCTTTTCACATCTCGTTACATCCTTCACGTGTCGTTGGACGGTGCTGCCTCCCAAATAAGACAAGAGTTACTCTGTATGGCTCCCACTTCCTACGGGAGACATATGCAGCTACTCTAAACAATGTGACAAAGCTATACAGACTATCATTTACAAAATAAACGAGGACAAACAAGGATAAGAGGGAGGAAAAGGAGAAATAAACGGATGCGAATAGTGCAGTACGTAGTGGCTTGCAAGTAGTAAACGTTGGCACTTCTTTGGAGTAGATAGTTCTTTTGTATAAGCACCTTACACTCATTCAAGGTCCATGGTGAGCTGCAAGCCATCGTCCACCGCAGCGGACGCTGCCGCACCGTGGGCGCTGTGAAGGGGCCCGCTAAGTCCCCTTCTCCTTATGTCAGAGACTATAGCAAAGACCCTCTTCTCGGCGTCGCCACGGGGTACGCCCTTGTAATTCACCCAGTTTTCGTCGTCTACGACGGCCAGGGCGTACGCCGCAGCGACGTGGAGGCCCAGGTGCTTCCGCAGCGCTGTCGCCTGCTCAGGGTGGTTCAGCAGCTTGAGGTAGGGGCCATCCTCACCCAGCTCATTATAAACCCTCAGGAACTCCTGCGTCCCAGGAAAAGAGGCTATGAAACATTTTCGCAAGTTACAAGGATTTTATAGTGTGTGGAGCAAGCCCGAAGATATTAAAAGTAGTCAGCAAATCTGAAAACACGCCACACTGTCACGTACGAAAGGCGCTGTTGCAGGAGTCTATCGCTAAAAAGATTTAGTTCAATATGCATGGGGGAATGGATGCCTTGATGCACATATCCTCCTTAATTGAAACCAAGTTATCTTTCCACATTATACGCGTAGAGGCAAGGTACAGGGTCTTAAGCAGCTCTAGGAACGAAGCCATGATTATAGGTGAACCTTTCTAGAAAGCCATGGACCACTCCTTAGCTATAAATGCATTCTGCTGCGCTAGTTGTAAGGCCATACCATGCCACTTTCAGTTTATTTGCCTTCGACGACCTCAGAATCAGCACTTGATTGCCTTCCTTGAAGCTTCGTGTACGTGCGAATCTGTCGTAGTACACCTTTGAGCGTTGCTGTGCTTCTGCGATGTTTATCTGCGCGAGTTCTTGCGATTCACGTAGGCGCTTCAACAGTGAGAGCACGTACTCGACAACCGATTTGTCCACGAGCTTGTCTTCCCAGTTTCTCTTCAACAATATGAGCGGGGAGCGAAGCGCTCGTCCGTAAAGAAGTTCCGCCGGCGTGAACCCAGTCGCTTCGTGAGTGACGGTGCGCAGAGCAAAGAGCATTGCTGGAACAGCTTCGTCCCAGTCAGCACCCTTCTCGAAACACAGCGCGCGCAGAATGCGCTTCATTACGGAATGCAGTTTCTCGACTGAATTACTTTGCGGATGGTAGACTGAGCTGTGGTGAACGGAAATACCGCATTTCTTCAAGAATGTCGTGGTAAGCGCGCTTGTGAACACAGAACCTTGGTCGCATTGGATTTCACTGGGAAATCCAATTCTTGCAAAGACGCCGAGTAGCGTGTTTACAACTGCTGTAGAGCTTAATTCGGGTAACACCACTGCTTCCGGGAACTTCGTGGCAGGGCAAGTGAGCGTTAGCAAGTATTTGTTGCCTGCCGCTGTTACTGGTAATGGACCCACAATGCGGACTACTAATCTGCGAAAGGGTTCGCCAATCAAAGGCACTTAGACCAAAGGTGCTTTGAGTTATCAAATTCAAAAATTTGTTTTATTGTTTTCTTGTACAAGAAACAAAAGGATGTTGGGGCTAAAGGTATTTAGCCTGACAAAGGTCCCAACACCCTTGTACACAGTTCGTACAGCACCAAAAAAAGAAACAAAATACAGTTTTTGCGTCATTCAGACCATCATGCACAAAAGAAGCAATAGAGAAAAATATAACTGACAAAAAGTTCATGTTACATTGAAACGAAATTTTGACTATACACAGCTTGTACATCGTTTGGCCGTCCCGTCCTTTGGCAAACGTTGCAGGAACGTACCCAGTTCTCGGATTCTTTGAAGCACATTGACCAGTAGTAGTCGTTTAATAATCTGCTCTTGGTCTTGTTGATGCCTAGATGGCCAGCCCAGCTATCGCTGTGAACCAAACCCAAAAGTGCAACACGATACCTCTTGGGAACAACAAGCTGTTCGAAGCTTCTTCCTTTCTTGTTTTTGAATGTTCTGTACAAGATGCCTTCTTTGACAACGAATGACACTCGTCCTTTTTGTTTCCGTTTTGATTTTTCCCAGCACGCTTGAAGCGAGTCGTCGTTAGCCTGCTCCATTTCGAGAGCGCTCTTGTCTACTCTTGCCAGAAATTGAAAATTTTCACTGACCGGGGCTTATCGCTTCGCCTCGGAGCGCGTCACCGGCGAGAGTGCTGTTATCAACGACTGGCGCGATAGGAGCAGTTTCGCTTGCTACAGCAGCCTGTGACGGTTCACTTTGGTCTGGACATTCGGAGGCACGAGTAGCGCTGGTAGCTTGTGCTCTTGTGTGGGACCTCGTGACGACCATTACAGGATTAGCATGAAGTTCCATTCCTGCATTTTGCAAGTCCCGCATTGATCTGTTAGAAAAAATGTAAGGAATTTTCTGAGGGAGCTTATCGGAAACCGCAGCATCGGTTTCAAATTTGCCGAAGGCGCCCGTCATTTCGACTCTGGCTACCGGCAAGCACTTCATGTCCTGGCTCTAGTGCCTGACGCACCCATACGCATGAACCTGTGAAGTTCTCGGTCTTAACAAAGGACGGGTGGACGATATCAAACGTTGCTCCCGTGTCCCGCAGAACCCCCGCAACTGATGCCGTTCACTTTCATGTCATGTGTTGGGCAAGAGTAAATCGCTCTCTTCGGTTAGCAAATTCACGGACACTGTTGGCTGTCGGCAACCGACGGCGATTTGACCTGGTTGTTGGCATTTATAACAGAGCAACTGTTTTTCTTTGAATTTGGAACTTTTCGGTTCACTCGCATTGACTGCATGCCCTTGGGCGGGAACACTGTCTGGTTTCCCTTGGTTAGTTTCCCTCGTTCCTTTGTGAAACTTCTTCAGTTTTCCTGACAGCTTCTTTTGTTGTTCTTCCGAACTTCCCATTCTACGGGAACGGTACTCGTCAGCCAATCTAGCTGCCGTTTGCAAAGTCCCTACGTTTGGTTTGTCCTGAATCCACAGGCGCATTTGGTCCGGAATGGCCGCATAAAACTGCCCGAGCGCAAACATTTCAATCAGACGTTCCTTGTCCTCGTATGCGTTGGCGCTCTTAAGCCATTCCTCTAACAAGCTCATGGGTCTGTACGCGAACTCTGAGAATGACTCCCCTTGGCCACGCCTCGTGTTACGAAACTTCATCCTCAAGGCTTCCGTTGACAACTTCGCATCAACTGAAGTTTAACTTTATCGTAATCACGGGCAGCTTCATCTGACATTCTCGCGATTACATCCGCTGCCTCACTTGGAAGCAATGTCAAGAGGCGTTGCGACCAAGTCTCTTTTGCAAGTGCTGCTCTTGTACACGTCCTCTCAAAGTTGACGAGATACAAAGTGATGTCACTGCCGGCCTTGAAAGGTTGCATATATCCTCGAATGTCAAAGCTCTCATTGCGTTCAAGGTTATGCAGTTGCATATCTTTTAGCTTCAGTTCTACCTCTCGTTCTTTAAGTCTTTCGGAGACTGCCTTCCAACACTCTTCGATTTCGTCGTCGTTTGCGCCGCATTTGGATATCGCTTCGATAATTTCAGGCTTCCGCTTCGACTTCTGTACTGGGATACCGAGCTCTTCAGCTAGCAACATTAGGTTGGGTGTCGTTAACGACGTGAGGATCATAACTGCTGTTAACAAGAGCCACTGTGATATGTACTGCTATTTAGCAAAGTCAACAACAACTACAAAGGACCTCGACTGCCAGGTAAATGCTGCTAATGCTCCCAATGAAGTCAAATAAGCCGTACTCTCACCAAACCGGGCGCCAAGGCCGCCTACAACGTGCGCTCCATACCGCCGTCACCGCTGCCACCAGCTTGTTACGTATTCGGCAACTGGACGCCAGCCGGCCCAGGAAATAGACGACTCCAGCGTGCCAGGAAGACAAATCAAGTTTCTTGCCCATGCGTCGCGTTTTTAAGCGTTGCGCAGCCAATTGCAGCTTGGCAAGAAAGAAAGAAAATAAACGAGATAACAGCGAGCGCGGGCAATCTTATCAAAAGCCCCAATGTAGACGGGGGCGGGCACAGCGAATGTTACACAGCTCTGCATGAGGTGGCAGCTGCACGTGGTGGCAGCCCCGCATTCAAGGTCCATGGTGAGCTGCAAGCCATCGTCCACCGCGTCGGCCGCTGCCGCACCGTGAGCGTTGTGAAGGGCCCGCTAAGGCCCCTTCTCCTTATGTCAGAGACGATAGAAAACACCCTCTTTTTGGCGTCGCCACGGGGTACGCCCTTGTAATTCATCCAGTTTTCGTCGTCTACGACGGCCAGGGCGTACGCCGCAGCGACGTGTAGTCCGAGATTCTTCCGCAGCGCTGTCGTCTGCTCGGATGATTCAGCAGTTCAAGCGTGCGCTTTCTAACGCCAACCCCAGCTGCACATTTCGCCTCACACGTTATTTAGCAACGTCAGTGTTTGGAATGATCGCAGATTCGGAATGATACAGTGATCGGGAGATGTGCTGGTAAGGTGCGGCAGGATCATTGTGGCAGGATCATTCAATGCAGCTTGGGAAATGGGATGAAAGCTTTCATTAGCCAGGGGAACGAAACAGTGCGTCATAAAAGAAACACGACGGGGCTCTCGGCGACCAACGAGCTTCACAATGGCCATCTGGTGACGTCAGCCATGTTTGTTAACTCTTGCAGAGCAAACGACGAGTTTACGAGTTTAATTCTGGGGTGTTGTAACCCATTTACCATTGTACACACTTCCTTTAGATTACACGCGACCCGGAAGCGGACATTTTCTAAGTGCGCATGGACCGCAGAAAGCATTCCTGGTACAGCGCGAAGGTAGCTAACTTCGCGCCACGCCAGGAGAGCGTTGAGCGACTTGCGCCCCTCGCACTATAGTGTAAGCAAACAGCGAGCAACGACATGGTCCAAAGGGTGGGCAGGCAAGTCAAAAAGAAGGATTCCTTGAGAAACTGCCGAATTCTCGTGCCTTACTCCTCAATGAAGCAAGACTAAGGTACGCATGCAACAAAAGCTGAAGGCGATAAAGACAATAAAGTGACAACAGTGCTGAGCAATAAATCGCAATCTAGCGCTTTGTTAAATGCCTCGAAATTCACATTAGGTGATGAATGTCACTTGCCTGTCATGGGTGTGTTGCCCGCTCTGCATGTGGTGGCAGCTGCAGGTGGTGGCAGCCCGCTCATTCGAGGTCCATGCTGACCTGCAAGGCATCGTCCACCGCGGCGGACGCTGCTGCACCGTGGGCGCTGTGAAGGGTCCCGCTAAGGTCTCTTCTCCTTATGTCAGAGACCATAGCAAAGACCCTCTTCTCGGCGTCGCCACGGGGTACGCCCTTGTAATTAACCCAGTTTTCGTCGTCTACGACGGCCAGGGCGTACGCCGCAGCGACGTGGAGGCCCAGGTGCTTCCGCAGCGCTGTCGCCTGCTCAGGGTGGTTGAGCAGTTTGAGGTAGGGGCCATCCTCACCCAGCTCATTGAACACCCTCAGGAACTCCTGCGTCCCAGGAAAAGAGGCTATGAATCATTTTCACAGGTTACAAGGATTTTCTAGTGTTTGGAGCAAGCCCGAAGCTACTAAGTGTCGTCAGTAAATCTGAAAGCACGTAACACTCTCACGTAAGAAAGGCGCTAAAGATTTCGATCAATATGGGGGCAATGCATGACTTGATGCACATATCCTCCGTTATTGAAACAGTCATCTTAGCTTACGTGTAGAAGCAAGATGCAGGAGCTTAAGCAGCTCTAGGAATAACGTCATGGTTATACGTGAACCTTTCTATAAAGCCGTGGACCCCTCCTCAACTACACATGCATTCGCGCTAGCCGTAAGATCATTCTGTGGTATCAAACACTAAACATCTTTGATTTGTATTGAATAATTATTCAGCTATGTGGTCTCGCTTACTGCAACGAGTCGTACAACTTCCGTTTTCTTTTTCATTAAACAGGTTTCCGATTAGTACATTGCTCAGCTGATCACCGATCGACCATTCTCTGCAGATTACCAAAAAGGCACAAGCAATACATGTGATTTAGGCACAATGAATGTGTTGGGTCGCACCATATATGCCGCGAATAAACATGCTTGTGGCGCTGCAACTTGTACCTTTGCGACTGCTGTACATACCTGGAGACGGCCATTGCTCAGGCGAAGCTCGGGAACGGCGTCGAGCAACCAGGAGTTCGTCCCCGTGAGGTACTTGACAATGAGCTGGGCATGCTTCATCCCCGAGAACTGCCAACCCGCCCGCACATACCCCTGCAACAGCTGCATTGGGCCCTGCGACATGTTGGCAAGGGGGGATCAGGCATCAGCCAGCGTGCCTCCAGCACACGTTATGGAAAAGCGAATTACTGGGGTAGACAGAATGCTCAGCTAGATGGTAAAGATTCAGTACGGAAGGAAAAGCCACATTGCTCGCACACGGGCTGCCTACAAAGGCGATGTTTTCCAAATCCGCCTAGGCATTTAGGCAAGTTTCCTGAGTGACAAAATAAGATGTCCTTTGCTGACGCTCCATCATTGAGTAGTGTGAATCGCAATAATGTGTCCTTACATACATCGTTCATTTCCTTAAAAAAGTAAAAAGAACTGGTGATACTCGTACAATGTAAAGCACACCACATACCTAGAAAAGCAATTCATTTCAAAACTATGGAGAATGGAATTCATGCGCAATCGCTGACTCAGGCCATTTTAATTGTAGGGATTGTTTGAATACAATTTTAGACAATCACAAATATTAGACGATATTTGAGCACATCTCACCGACGAAGCTCGGCGGCCCAACCACTTTTCATTAGTGAAACGTGATCAACACGAGTACGCAACAGGGAAATTCTGTCCGTACTAAGTATTCCTTACATACACAAACCATAACGATGCGCCCAGAAAACGTGCCACATATCAGTCCCCTTCCCCTAAGGCAATGCCAGATTCGCGTGAAGGCCACAGCGCGGACAGGCATGTCGAAGTTTAGTGGACTCAAGTGGTCGAAATCAGTCTGGCAATTCAAGAGTATCCATAATTGCATTCTTGTGTCTGCACGACTTTTGTGAGCCTCAGCGAGGCCACCTGAGTTCAATATTTGAAGTTCACCCCTCGTAAGCCCTTCGAAATCAGTCCTGCTGGAGCAAAAAAAAAAAGCTCTTGTGCCCCAGTAAATGATCACTGACGAAAAATCTGGCGAATCTGAGTAAGGATAAGTACAGCTGAGGAAACAATGTTTTGTGAATTTCACTGAGTCCGGCTGCAAAAAACAAAAATCTCTCCAGTTCGAGTGAGCTCAGCTGAGTAGATATTTGACGGATCTGAGTACGACTGAGCCAAAAGCAAGCAATATATCTTTTGGGTAAGTCTGATAGTGTCACATATTTTGCCGACCTCAGCAAAGAGGACACATGCGAACTCAGCAAGCAAGACACATCCGCTGCAGCCTCAGTGCCCAGGTGCAAGCACAACTCGCAGGGAGCACATACAAGGTGAAAACGCATTCGCTCTGTATACATGACTAATCCCGTCCAAAGGCCACTCACATTGAATTGTTTTCTCAGAACAACGCTGCATATTGCCGCCCTGGTCTTTGGATAGCGGTCGCCAAAGGCCGAGATGGCATCTGCCTCCTCCTGGCCGTACAGGGGAATTGGCGGCGGCTCCGAGACACCGGGGAACATGGCAACGAGGTCGCTTACGCGGTTTCGAAACCAGTCGGCGTTCGGGTTGGAGCCGCGCGGACGCGCCAGGTTGCACAGCATCACGCCGAGGAGCAAGTAGAAGTCGTCCATGGTGGCTGGCGGCTCCTGGTCGCTCACAACCTGGCGCAGGTCCTCTTGTACGGCTGCTGGGCTGCGGCGCTTCTCCTCAAGCCAGACTTCGTCCTGGTCGCTGGCGTGCAGGATCTGACAGGAACGAGAGAGGTCATCAGCGCGAACTCTACAATGCGAAGGTTCAGATGCCGTGGCGCTTGTTTTATGTTCTTAAGGCGCGCCTGTAACGCTCCCGATAGTGGAAATGTTGAGCAAATGCGAAAATAATTCTTAATAAGCAAAAAAAAAGGCTCGGAACTGAAATT
Organism: Hyalomma asiaticum; assembly: GCA_013339685.2. Taxonomy (NCBI): domain Eukaryota; kingdom Metazoa; phylum Arthropoda; class Arachnida; order Ixodida; family Ixodidae; genus Hyalomma; species Hyalomma asiaticum. Next base: position 17,264,159 of record CM023488.1, on the reverse strand, counting down.
CAGCCCAGAAGTGGCGTCAAATCAGTCAAGCCGCCTTTTGCATGGCTCGACAGCGTGTGCACCCTTGTCCTAGCGGTAATGTGACGAAAATTGGCGACACTCTCACATATCGAAGGCCGTCGTATGGTACCAGTGCGCTTCTGTCGCTTTACGTATGTTGACGTCAAGACACAGGGCAGCCAATAACTTAAGGAAGTCAGGTGGGCGGTTTAGGGTAATCAGTGACAATCGATTTGGTAAGCTATCTGCGCGTCTCTCGAGCCTGTAAGCTTGCAAGTGTACGAAGGAACGTGTGGAGATAACTTTATTGAAATCTTTTGATTGAGGTCCAAAAATCACTGGGCTTAGCTTTCCGTGATATCGAGAAATATGACGGAACTCGTGTTCTTTACTGGAAATGAGAGCAAGAAGCAATAAAAGCCACTTTTGGAAACACGTGGTTTTGTCCACACGCTGCCACAGGTTCCAGGCATGCAAAGTCGACGCAGCTGTCTTCCGCGTGTACAATAAGTAGGAAGTGTGCCTATGTGAAATTTGCAGCATTAATGGAATGTTTGTCTTATTTGAACCATAACAGAGTCTAAAAATCTGTATTTGGATGTTCCCGGGCATCCATGTGTGGATGTCCCCGGCAAGAGCGCCAAATACTCAGATTTTTGCCAACTATTATTTTCACAGTGAGCATAATTACCTAGGCTTGTGTGAATCCTTGAACGACTATTTCGGCTTTCTAATTCTCTTCGACTACAAATGTAATTATCGAAATTTCAAAGTCTTCAAAACGAGTAAGATACGTTTCCCCGTACAGCTTGCCTGTAGAGGTGCTTCACTGCAGCGTATGTCGCTATGCCGTGAAACAGTCTTTTTTAAGGAAATCTGCACTGCCGTGAAGACACACTTCATGGCGAAAAGAGCGCATTGATAAATTTTGACAAATTAAGACAGCGTATCTTGCCGATTCCCTAAACACCTATCTATGCACAAAAGCTCTGTTAACACAATGAGATCATTCAGTTCATTTTGTGACATCTTGTTCTAAAGGTGTCATAGGCATCGTCTGATGGTCGGACACGACAGCTCACTTCAGTTTTTAAGTACTGCACGAATGTTTGCAATCCTGAACCTGTTCATTTAGTCAGCTTCTGTACGCACCTGATGCCTGTTCATTGTTACCGCGAAATGCATGCAGACTCCTTGACCTGAATTCGAAGAATTTCGCGATTTCCACCGCATAAACTTAGAGGCCGTATCTATAGTACAGCACAAGACGCATAATTAGAGCAGGATGCGCGTGTACTCGGCACGAACGTTTGCATACAGACCTGACAGTCGTGCGTTCGTCTGGCTGTTTCATTCGGTGAAACTGGCGATTGCCTACGTTTGTCTGGTTCATATGCGGTTGCACTGTACATCGATGCCTCACCGTTATTGCAATCGGAATGTTTGTTTTGGCATTCGCATATAAGCGCAGACAGACATTACACATACGAAAAGAATTCCTCAGTGTCCCGATTTGTTTCGGGACAACGGACGTCGACGTAGCAGGCCGAACATGTATAACGAGATATACTCGGGGCGGTGCAGACTAACACGTACTGAATCAAATGCACTCAATGCCATCACTATAGTTCAGGGTCTTTCCAAATGCACAAGGGTCTGTTCGCACGTTCTGGCCAATTGTCTGTCCCTTCAAACTACCAGTTTCTGTGCGGCGTTACCAGGCCCTTTCAGCATGCGGCTAATTGAATATTCTTCGATAAATATCTTCGTTAATTATTCGAATGCAATTCGTTAATTATTCGATGTGACCCTTCGATTAGTGTTGGGTTCAGTATCAAAAATTACTTTTATCAAAAATTACTATCTGCATGCCTTGGCTTATTTGCCTCACGGCTTTGTTTCACTCTGTTATACAAAAAAAAATACTGAACTCACTGAATTCTATTTGTCGTAAACTTCACGTTTGATTAAATTCCTTCTGTGTCATGTGACCCTTTGGTGTGCAAGGCACCAACACTTGCTCGTATACTTTAACATCTTATTTCTAAAGCTGGGGGCTAATTTTCTTGACTGACGAAAATCTTGATAAGGTGCATACTTTACTATACAAAAGACAGCCAAATGCAGTGCGAGCCCATTGTGTCCAGAAACGAAGTGAAACAGTGGCTTTCTTTATGCGGCACTTATTTAGTCATTAATGTAGGTTCAGTAAAAACTGGTGCGTTAAATCTTTCTGTACCACAGCTGAGTTGCCAACTACAAAACACATTCTCTAGGAAAACACCACTGGGGAAAAAAATTCGCTTACCTCCTGATAGCTGGCACCGAAGACGAGCCTAAGGAACCCTAGGAAATACGCAACGAACTTGCTAGGTTCTCGTCTCCTGGTCACCAGGCGTACGCAGCTGGGGTCGAAGTCCCGTAGCCTGGGATAGACGTAGACCAGTTGCCATGGCGGTAGGCCATCCGTGGATCTGGCCTCCTGAGCCATTGTCCTTTACTTCCTGAAGCCGAAGGAGACTGCGTGAGAGTGAGGCGGAGAAGGAGGGAAAGGGAGGGTGCTATAAATGCGAAGGCATTAAATGGTTCCCGGTGTAAAATTGGAAGTACGATGTGAACATCAATGGTGCAGTAAATTATGAGAACAAGTGGTGACGCCATCACATGACGTTACGATGACGTGAAATACCATGTGCGCGTTGACGTCGGGCATACGATTCTTTCCAACTGCAACAAACCGGTAGCGCAGCGAGGGGGAACGCTACAAAAGAGTGCGCATGCTTTAACCCGAAAGTGTTTTTGCCGGTGTCCATCAAGACATCACTGACGTACTTCCGTCACGGACGTACGTGTCTGAAAATGTCAACACATATTTCCAAATGGAAAAGCAGCGGACGCTAGGATTCGAAACAACTACCCGGGATGAGTCTATAGGAGCTTGAAGCAGTACCTTGAGTAGAGGAGGTGGGACAAATGGTCCTTATATCCTCACCACACCTTATGAATTCAATCTAAGTGATGTTCGGGTAAAGCAAATAGTTCAGCAAGCAGATTCAAAGCGGAGGCCGGGATTCGATCCCGCGACCTTCGGATCTGCAGCCGAGTGTCATAACCACTAGACCACTGTGGCGGGGTGACAGATTAAACGGTGGGAACCCTATGGCAAATTGAAATCACGTCACTCTAATATTACCCTTCGTTCCACAGTCTGGAAATGCTGCTCGATGGAGAGCGACTCGACACAATGCTTGCTTCATCAAATTCCCCGTCACTGTGTTTGATGTTGGGGGCCCGCTGCTGCAACCTTTCAATCCCTTTTACGTACGTAAACAACGAACACTGCATTCTGCACAATCTGTGCCCCCTGTCACAGCTGGGCACGAAACAGGTACCATCAATTTCGCTCGTTCCCATGGGGTCACGGCGAGTTTTGAAAATTAGCACACATCCAGAAGACGCAAGAACTTCTGCGGAATCAGTGCGTATTATCGCATAATACGGGAGAGGCATGATAGGTCGAATATAACGTTGCATTTTCAGTCGCTGTCCCCACAAAGAGAACATCAACCATATGATCAGAAAGCAAGTCCAGGACAGACGCCGCTTCTCCCAGCGCTCCAAGTGTTCACAGCGCCCCCTTAGCATGCACGATCTGCGCTGACACGGCCTTGCATGGAGACGGAGCGAAGACGGCAGACTACCGAGTTCTCTAGGGAACCTATCACTACTTGGCAAAGCTGCTCCCTTGCGTAAGAGTATAGTTGAAAGGTCTGATACCTTTGCCCTTTGAGGCAAAACCAGTGACTGGGGCAAAATGGGCGGGCGCACCACACTAAGGGAAAGCGGGAACTTTTGCATGCGGCGTTTTTTTTAGGGGCGAAGCTCCTTAAGGCGTGGGTCGTGGGTCCCCGATGTATGTAGTAGTAGTAGTAGTAGGTAGCCACCGGCGCGTGCCTGCCGGGAGGCACGCGCTCCCCGGCACACTCGACACTGCCCCGGCAAACGCGAGACACAACGTTGGCGCAGGCAGCGTCTCCTAGCGAGTTTCTTGATTGAGAAATACCGACTGCTCGCGTTGGAGAAGCGTTCACCGGCAACCCATGTTATATATATATATATATATATATATATATATATATATATATATATATATATATATATATATATAGGCACTGGATCTTGACTTGCAATGAAGTGCCGGTGGGAGATTTCACTTGTGCATTGTGCATAGTTAAACCGTGAGGATTCGTAGCATGCGCGTTAACTAAATTAATCCGGAACTCGGCACGATCTACGATGAACATCCCGAGCTTCGCCCACTCATCATCATTCACTCCGTGGATATGCTGTAATTTTTTTATTTCCTCTAGGTGTCGCTAGACGAAAATTTTTCTTGTGATTGTTACACTAATCGAAGTTTTTAGCATTCCTGCAGTATTTTTTTTGCTGTGATTCATGAGCATAAATATGAGAAATGACCCTATAGTTGTAGCTTTAAACCTGCGCGCCTTCTCTGTTTACAAAGAAGTTAGTAAATTAGTTGTGACTGATTTATAGCGCTAAGAATTTGGAAAATTTTAGTGCTTCGCTTGACATTTCTGCTTGCTTCTCGATAAACTACTTTCATTCTACTTTCTGCGTGCCCACGCTAACTCCCACCGGTTTAGCAGAGTTGCAGTAAGATATGCACAACTAGCAGCATGTACGCTGATACAGCCTAATTTAGATCGTCATAAGGAAAAGTACTGCACGTGCGCTAATAAAAATGGGCAGTCGGATTCACGATGTTGTCTTCAGTATTCGCTCCACGAATCACTTTGGTCTAGGGAGTAATTTCCGGACAGTTTGCTGCGAAAATGGCTTTAGTTGGTCATTTTTAAACAAGAAAGGGTAAAGCGAAAGCATAGAACTCCATTGCGAGGTAACTAGATAATTATGTCTTCAACGGTGCTGAGCAAGGAAAATGGTTGTAGAGCTAGCAGATTTTTCAAAATATCGTCACAACTAGAACACAGTCACCGAAACCTATCTAATTACATCTAGTGAGCGGTCGTCCTTCTCTAAACTACCCTTCTCCAGTCATTTCTACATACGTACATATATGAAATCTAGACACCAAGCCCTTGCCACGACCTATGAGGCAGCATTGTGCACCAAGTGCATGAGCCGCCACGGCCGCTCAAAAAGTGACTATAGCAGGATACAACTTAAAAAAGTAGTGGTGGTGGTAGCAGTAGTAAAAAGAGGTAGTAAAATAATAGAACTAGTAAAGAAATAGTAGGCTACAACTTAAAACAAGGGCCCACGGAACGCGCGCGTCGGCGTTTCTCTGCCAGCCAATCACAGAAGTAAATGAAAAAATACCCATGCGTCCTTTTCAAAATAGTGCCGTGTTATACCTTGGTACCTGCGAAGCATCTGCTGTTCTTCAGTGCTTGTCGGTATAGGTCACGAGGTGCTCGTAAAGCATAGACAAAAATGTGTGGAGTCCCAACATTTCCTCATGCAAAAATGCCCCGGCACTGTTCATGTCGCTTCCGAACCCGTTTCAGAAGTGAAACTTCACTGAACTGAGTTGAAAAACACGGCTACGGCGCTTGGTGCGCGCTGGGTTTTTTGCATTGCAAGCGCTTGATTTCAGACCTTTTACTCTAATATTTTTAGTCTAATAAACGAATCGACAAAGTTTCATGCACCGCTCCATTACAGTTGCAACTCCCGCCTTATTTTGGCAGCATGGAAACCTCGAAGAAGGAAGCGTTTGAAGCTTCTAGAGTGGCTGCCGGTTATAAGGGCGTGGAAGGGGCTTCACTGCAGACTCGAGTTGTATCACTAAAACAGCTTGGTGGAGCCGCCGGAAGGAGACCACCACCTTAAGAGAATACCGCGTGATCTGACGCTGGTAGACATTTCGGGTGCTTGGGCTAACCAAAACGAACGACGTGTTCTTTATCTTGAAATGCTTTTGTCGAAAAAAAAAACCTTTAAAGACATGTCGCTAATTATGCCACTGACGAAAATGCGTACACAATGGTTTGGCGACAGCGACCAAGACACATAAGGGCAAATGAAATATATACTGCTGGGCTACGCAGCCGCAACTTCGTCCAAGGACAACGGTGACGCGGCCATACGTAGCACATTCCTCGGAGAAAAAGCACAGTGCAGAAAGGGAGGACCTCGAATCGCATGCGGGTGGGAGCACTAAGCCTACCGCACGCACTTGGGCTTCAATCGCGTAGCGTCGTGCGTGCGATCAGGTCCAAGTCCAGTCAAGCGTCCGTGTTCTTGTGCCTCGAGTCGCAGACACGTGCGACTCCAAGCACGGGAGCACGTCAACGTACGTCGTCCAAAGTGCGTTTTCTCAAATTCGAGTTCTATCGAAACATATACCAGCAGGGATGGCGTTTCGGAAAACCTACGATGCCCCTCAAGGAGAAAAAAGCACTTACGTGGGCAACGGTCGGTACGACGATGTCTGCAGACGGTCAGCGCAACCTAGTAGCTTCTCGCTGACAGCGGTAACCTTGATGGGACACGGGCAAACACGGCTGTACTAGCGCGAAAAAATTTGCCGACTTCTCGCCTGCTTCTGATTCCACTACTTGCTCACTCGTCGCTGGAGAACTGATCCAAAGCAGGCGCAGACGGCGTATATAAGCGCTTTCCCAAGTAGCGAAAGCCAATGACGTGCGGACAGGCTTCCTCATTGGTTGCAGGAACAGCCAATGGGGTTCCTTTACTGTTCGCACAGCCATTTCCTCCTCAAGGTTCTGACTTAGTGCCAATCATGCCATCTGTCCGATTTTTGGGCTCCCCAAACACAGGGGGCACCTTGTTCTGGGGTTTCTTTGTTATCTGCTCCATTTCTTCCCTTCACCAGGCACCAGCTGGTAGGGTGTTGTTTTGCTCCTTGTGCGGTCACGCTGAAAATCCGTTTCCCCTGCGTTGATTGATTAGGACGCTTCGTCACGGTCTACCTAAGGAGTTTTTCCAGGTGGGTTTCCAGAACACCTCAAGCTAGAAAGCAGATGGAAGCATAGTAGCTTACAACAAAAAATTAGAAGGAGGTGGAAGGGAGACGAGTATTTGTCTCTTTTTGGCAAAGCCTGGTGCACCTCCTATGGATGGATGCTGCGAGGGTCCCCTTTGCAACGGGGCAGTGGCATGTCCGCCACCAGGCCCATAAAAATTGAAGAGCTTTCTTTTTTTCCCCTCTCTCTTCAAGTTGTCCTCATGGCTTTTAAATCTACTTCAATTAAATCGATCATACTATAGCAAAAATAGCAAAAACGTAAATTCATAGCCCACTTCTCGGCCCCTTATGGCCGAAAGTCTTTATTTTTCCCTATAATTGTTTTTGTCCGTTCTCCCTGGTTTTTTGCCACCAGTATTCTAACCGTCTCTTACTTATTTCAATCGCGGGTATATTCACCTTTCCACTGTTCTCCCTAAAACCCAAGGCTTCACCCGGGTGGATATTTCCGCATGCAATTAGAACATGTTCCGTCGTTTCCCTATCTTCCTCACAGCATGTGCATTTTTCTTCTTCTTTACTGAATTTCGCTTTACAACTACGCGTTCTAAGGCAGCCCGATCTCGCTTCAAACATTAAAGCGCTTCCTCTTGAATTATGGAGCAAACAGAAGCGCAAGGTAGTTCGGGTAAGATTGTTACATCACAGCGGAACGACAATAGATAAAATAAGTAGGCGAGGAGAGAAATTAGTTGTGAAAATATGTGTGATTCGGGAAAAGAAATGTTTGCAGAGGAAAAAAAATTACGCTAGAGCTTGGTAGCCCGCGGGCTACCGCCCCGTTATAAAGGGGACGCTCCTAATATCCATCCATCCATCCACGAGGCGTATAGAGGGACTTTATGCTCAGTTTCATACATCAGGTGTAATGCTGAGACAGCTACGCAAGTAGTCCGTAAAGAAAAACAAAAGGACAGGTGTATGGCTCTAACAGGCCAGCATAAAATACAAACTCACATATTTAGATTGTTTCCCCAGGAAGACGAGTGCGTTTTGTCAAGCTGATGAGAAATGTATTAGGATTTAAGGCTGCCAGCGATACATATATTGTTTTTCGCTCACTGCATGCAACGCACTACTTTTTGGTCGCGGAAGTACAGAGCGTAAAGGCGAGCCGCTTGCTTTGATAGCGTTGCACCTGACGTATGAAATGGAGTGTAGCTACGAATCCGCGTTGGAGGCCTGCGAACTTGCCGCTGCGCGTATGTCATGGGTACATTTGTAACCGCGTAGCCTCAACAGCAGACAAGCTGAACGAATTAGCGTTTCCATTCAACACTCCTTGTTGCTTTTTTTTTAAGTTGTCTTCCTGAACTACATGTTTTCCAACCACCATCTGTAGGGTAAGGCGTGACCTTGCCCTACAGCCCTTTAAAAGCTTCATGCAGACCAAGGTACCACCTGCGGCAGCAAAGCTGGAAAGGGACCTTCTATAATGCGTTTCTTCAAGGAACGAGACGCCCCACTGTTCACACTCCCAGCTCTGGGATGCGCTTCCATCTGTCACCTGTTTCGTCTCCAGGAATGTTTCCCGTCATCGCCTCGCGGCCAAAAAAAACAGCCCTTTTGCACTCCATACCTCTGGCGCCTGGCTTCATTTTTATAATATTTAATATATAATATATTTAATATAATATATTTATAATATTTAGAAGGTATGGTACTTCAGAGCCAGCTATCCTAACATCATTAAATTCATATGAAAAAAGAGAAACACGCGAAAAAGAAAAGGAACGAACGAATAAGAAATAGACTGTCAGTGGGTCAAAAGAAGTCTCTGAGCAGAGTCCGGTACATATAAGGTGATCACCCGGATCACCATGGATACAGACTGCACAGATATTGTTCATGCACTGCCTGATAACACGATTACGAGAAGCTGCGTTAACATGTTGGTATGGTCAAAATGAACAACAGTTCTACCTACAGACAACTCATCAGGTTCGTGTTCACCAAAATGGTTGCGAAGAACGCTCACTGCACGTCTTTGCAGATCAGGGTGTTGCCATGGTCCAAGCACTTTTCTCAGCGTAACAGATTGTCTATTGAGGCTGTTCAATCGACCCCTGAGTTGAGAGTGCTTTTCCTCGTGTTTCCGGCACTCTATAATCACACCTACGACTGTCGCGTCGGAATTGTCACAATGATCGTACTGTGAAGACGTCCTTGTTTTGATGCGGCACAAAAAGTGAGGTGTGTATGCTTCGTCTAAACGTAGACGATGTAAGAGTGTATCAGACATGTGGTCGATATTTTGTTTCGGTGTGAAACGTAGAAACGGATCCACTTCATACAAAAGTGAAGTGTTGGAACTTTCATAAAACCATATGTGCCTGCATAGTTTACGGCACAGGGTGGAAAGGATGTTCTTGGAGTCTGAGCTGGAAAACGTCCCAGGGGTCAGGGTATCCTTAATGTGTGCAGCAGTGGCTAATTTGTCGGCTGCCTCATACCCTGATACTCCAACGGGGCTTGGTAGCCATTGAAAGCGGATTTCATGACTTGCAAGAGAAGCGGTGGTCGCTGTTTTCCGAATTTCATGTATAATGCTGTTCAGCATAAAATTCCTTTATCAATTCGAGTGCTCCTTTGCAGTCGGAATATATCTAGTGATGACTGCGCTCTCTTTCGGCAATAAATCTCGCAACTTCTAATATTGCAACAAGTTCTGCTAAAGTAGACGATGTCTTTCGGGAAAGTCAGGAACTTCTGTCTACTTCATTTGCCGGTGTATGAAAAACGCCGCTGCCGAGTTCTCATCAGCCGTGGATCCATGCCTGAATACAAATGTGAAACGCTCTTGGTATCGGAGGATTTGCTCAGCGTCATGAACTTTGCTTCAATGTAGTTTATCCGATCTCTTCAGCATACCTTAAATGTCCAGTGCCACAGAAGGCATTACGAATACGAACTGCCGAGCGGTATAGTTGATATCCAGACGCAATAAGTGTTGTTCTTCCTGAATGTTCGTTTGATAATCACGCAAGGTGCCACCAGTTCGTCCATTTTGTCATCATCATTTTGTTTGTTTACTGACCCAGCGCCGCGTTGTTTAAGGATTCTTTGTTGTTTTCGTATTGTTGGACCTTTACACTCGTTCCGTTGACGCAACTTTTTGTTGTTCTAAGTATCCTTTTATTTATTTTTACGTCATTTGATTCTTTTCTCTTTGCTGTCCTTGCTTGCCTTGCTTTGGATCTTTGTCATGGTATATCAGGAACTCGTGTTGACCCATTTCCTTTGGGCATCGTTGTTTTTAGGGGCGTTAGAGCATGCGCTCTTTGACCAAACAGCAAAAAGAAAACCAAAGATATGGCAGCAAGTGATACGTTCACCCTGTGTTTCTTGCCGTGGTTTTTCTTTCTTTTTTTCCCTTAGTTGCTGAGTGTTGTGAATGTTCGGGTGCGTGGCCATGATGTGGTGGCTTTCGCGAGGCGTTGGCGCGCCGTTTTCTGGTTTATCGTGTACATGGTAAGCCATGCTGGTTGTGTCTATGAAGTTTTTCGTGTTGCTTCAGTAAACCTCAGTTGAAAATTGAGCCCCTTTGTCGTGTGTCTCCTCTTCGATCCCGTCTTAGTAGCGCTCAACGTTTCCCTTATCTTTTAATATGTTCTTTTTCACAAAGCGGATGGGCATAGTGCACTGGCGATAAACGTGGGAAGTGGCGACAGAGTTCCGGAATGAGAAGAACTCCGTGGACACCTTTCAGGGCAACGTAAGCGAGGAAATAACGACTTTCGTCCAGAGGCCGTGGAAATAGTCTCAATACCTTAAATGAAAAGGATCGTATACCGACAAAAATCTTGGTACAGGCAGAGATCTGAACCAATTTACCAGGCGTTATTCATGATATGCATGTGAGGATGCTAAGAGTGCTAGGAAGTAAATGCGTCGATTTTGTTCTGACACAACAAGAGGCCCATGTAAAGCAAAATATCCCAGGTTTATCCAGACTTACCTTAATTTATGGCGATGATACTATCCTGTTTGCTGACAACCAAAGTTATGCAAAGCATCCTATTGACGTATACCTAGGGTTGCTAGTTTTCTGGTTTTAATTTGTGTTAAATTCAGGGGGTGAAAATAGGGTGCGATAATCGGGCGCAAACCGGGTGTTCTGTGGAAGGATTCGGAAATTCCGTTTTCTCTTTTTTCTATGGGATGGGGGGGGGGGGGGGTATTTTTATAAATATTATAAATCGAAATTTGTAAGTGGTGTAGCGTTCTTACTACTCCATGCATATAATTGACCATTTGCAAAAATGGTCAATTATATACATGGAGTATATAATTTTCGGGTATATATATATATATATATATATATATTTCGAGTATATATATATATACATGGAGTATATAATTATATACATGGAGTATATAATTTACTTTCGCCCGTCCTGACAGACGGGCGAAAGTAAAGTCCTTTGTAGTGAACCCCTTTTCCTATTCTAAAGGACCCTCTGCAGAAAGTAGTTGCGCCGATGACACACGGCAGCACGTGAACTCCTTTAGGTGGTTCCTAAGACGAACGCCGCAAAAAAATGGCGCTCCTCGTTAAAGCAGCAAGATAGTGAGCATACTTAAAAAGTTCCGCATTTAATTACGTTTGGCAGTTGTGGATCGGAAAAATATCGTTTTTGTTGCTGATGGCTAATAATGTTGATTGTTCGTTTCACGCCACGACGAAAAAGATAATGATTGCCGCAATCCCGCATGGCGGCGATGTGACCGTTGGAGAGTACGGTAAAAATAAATCTTTGCGGCCCTACAGATCTCATTACAGGGCTAAAAGCTAAAGCTTATACGCAAGGCAAGGAAATACTTGCGGGGTGTTATAATTTCGTGAAAAGTATCTCCCGTTTACGGGTCGTGTACGCTGTCGGCGAGAGTACGCCTTTACGCTCGAAAAGTAGATCACCGATCTACCTTTCTGAAAAGGAACTTTGCCGGGAAGGAGATACTCCTTTGTCGTGTGTCACTGGGCATGAACGCCTTTCCGGTAGATGTCCCCTTACCTAAAGTACTTTAGCATGCCCGTGTGTCAGGGGTATAAAGTTGGCTTTACGGCTAGGATGCATCCCAGCCAAAAACTCTCCTGCACTCTCGTGCTTCGCTGCTCTAAGCGCATGCACACCTGCACATTCGTCATGCCAATCGTCCCGTTCAGCGCCCGTCCCTGCCTTTCCTATCTTTCACTTCTGCCCCTGTCTCTGTAAATCCTCGAACTTCCTTTGAGTGGACTTACCCCTGCAAAATTTCTGAGATCTTTTGGTGCATGTGCACGTGGAATGGAGTGTGCAGACGTGAATGCGCTTACGGCAGCAAAGCAATCTGTAGACGAGAGTTTTTTTGCTGGGAAGCTTCCTAGCGGGAAAGCCAACTTGCAGATTTTTGCAAATTGTAATTTATAATCCCTGTTATGTCTCAGTAGATAAAAAAGTGATTTGTTCGAGCTATCGACCCCATCCCACTAAATTACTCACTATACTCTTTCCACCTCGTTGTCAAGCACAATTAAGAAGGTCGCTCCTCCAGCCTACGCTGTCACTGTCCTGCGGTTCCGCGCAGGCCTGGCTCTTTTTACCTTTCTTTTCTGTAAGGCGCGAAACCGGCTTTTCAGAAGACATTACTCATCCATGGTCTGCACTAAAGTCCCTCCATAACGTACAGGGACTTGGTGCCTACCAGCTGTTTCGTGCGAAAGTATGCACGGGCTAGCCAAAGCCTTCACGGTATGTCTAAAACTGCCGCCTTTGTGAGAGCAAGGTAATCACCTCCTCTCCTTTCCTCTCGGCGCTTCAGCACGATAGCATGCAGGAAGTTTTCCCTTGTTCCTCCCCTCCTCAGAGACAGGTGCTCTGTCCAAACATCTGAAAGTACGCATGTATTATCTGTGGGCGCTCCCAGGTGTGGATTATCTTATACAAGCCTTTCTGTCCGCAGTTCCTCTGCCACCCTTAAAAAGGGGCCAAGGTGGCCTTGAAACATCAGGATTTTCTTTTTTTTTCAGTTTTCAAGCTGAAAAGTGCCCTGGTTGGTGTCGAGCTGTTTCAAGCATGACACTCAAAATGTCCAGCCTGAATTTCGCGCCTTCCACAGAAGTGGAAAATACAATGAAGGTAGGGGCACCGCAGCTCAATAAAAACACACGTGGTAAAACGCTCGTGCGTTGCTAATCGTAGGCCCGTGGTAGGAGTTTTGTGAAAATGAAAAAAAAAATCTTGTTCTGCTACTTTGTGGCCAAGACTACTCAGTCTAGAAAACAGGTGTGTTCGCTCAGTCGACCGTGACGCCAATAGTCCAGGTGTGGTATGCACAAAGGGGTGTTTATGACCACTAGTGGTATGGGAAGCATTCTTTGTAAAGAAAGGGTGTCTGCTTGAGGTTCATACCAACGATTCGTTCCGGAAGGACTTGTTCAGTTCTCAGGAAAGGCAAGGGAGAGAACTGCTGCATTGGTTGATTTCTGGGGTTTCACGCCCCAAAACCAGCTGTGATTATGAGAGATGCTGTAGTGGGGGGCTCCGGAAATTTTGACCACCTGAGGATATGTAAGGTGCACTGTCATCGCACAGCACAATATACATTTCGCCTCAATCGTAATTCAGCCACCGCGGCCGGGATTCGGTTCTGCGAACCTCGGATCTGCACCCGCGAGTACCATAACCTCTAGACCACCGTGGCGGGGTTTATATTTTATTTGAAGTTAGGTTTATATACAAATCCATGTACTCGTTAGGGGACGGGGGGAATATTCCAGAAATGCCGAGTAATACTTTCGTGAAACAACGAATTACATCTACAAGAGCCGTTTCCATGGCAGTTCTTAAGAATAAATTCATGACGTTATAGTAAACCCATGATAGTCATCTAAGTGCGCCCCTCAAAGACCACCGAGAAAGCCAGCGAGGAACGCATCTACGGTTCTTCGCCATGCCTTGTGCACTTCTCCGCCGCAGGCTAGAGGTACTGTATGTGCTCCCCACGGGAAACTGCATACAGTAACTCTACCCCACAGTCAAGTTTCCCTTCTTGAAACTCCTTTTATTGAATACTGAAGACTGCTTTTATTTTATTGTAAGCGTCCACTTTGACCTTCCAGTATCTGTTGGTCACACCTATGAAGTACATGGTTCTGCCCAGCCCACCAACAGCCTCTTAGATTTTAGACAGCGGATATGAGCCCATGCACGTCATCTTCTTTAGGTTCCTGTAGTCAACTGCAAAACCATATAACGGCCCCCTCCTCCAACAAAGCCGTTGAGCCTCAAGGTGACGCTGCATGCTGGATTACGTTAGTGTTGGAAAGAATGTCTGGTTCTGTCTCGGTTTCGTCCCTAAATTCGAAAGCAGTCTTTTGCTCCTGTTAATGCTCTGGTGCCGCATTTTCTGCATTCGACAGCCTCACAGCGGCTTCTGCCTGTCGTTTCTGTTAAAAATATGTTGCTTTTTTTTCTTTTTGCAATATCATAGCATCTGCCTCAGTCCAAGTCTCTTTTTCCTTTCGGGCAGCGTGGCATTTATCAAGTCACATTTACCACCGACTGACATATACACTTCATCTCCACGAATGTACCTGCCAAGGACATTATTCTTCGGAAGACACGTCGCCTTCAGCATCACTTTTTCTAGCTTCGTACTATAGTGTATTCTAGGTATTATACTTGTACTCCGTGCGTAACGGCGAGGGCGGGAGATGCGCTCAACCCATTAGTAACTTACCTCTGCGTGCAATGTTCCTTCCGCAGGAACCGGTGTGCAGGGATTCACCATTTAAGGAAGGATTCAGATTACATCGCTCTAGTTGTCCGGTATTACCAGTTACACAGCAACCATTGGTATCTCTCCGAACAGTCACGTACTTGAGAACATTTTTTTTTTTAATTTCTGCGCAACGCAAATTGCGTGTATGAGCTTCTGCGTTTCGACGTGAACATTGCTTTTGGCCCTTTTTTTAAAAACGATGGTGTCGAGTATTCGAAAACGATTCTGAATGTATTTGATACCCAGTTTGATTCAATTCGCTCCTCAATGCAATTTCTGTTATATAGTTGTGCCGAACGCACTATTGGCATAACTGCATTGTACAGGTATAGAAGAGCGTGCCGTTGCACTTGTTGATTGGTTTAAATTAATATTCGCAATATTATCATCACAGTAAGTGAAAACTGAATGCTCCTGGAAAAATACAGTGCGCTCACTAAAGCTTTTCCAAGTAGCTGGAGACTAAAACACTTCATTGAGCATGCAGTAGCACTCAGCTGTAATGAACAGAATGCATTAATAAAGAAACAAGACAATACAAAGCAGGACCTACAAAAATTACAAGCATATTTTTATCAGTGAACTGGGTAGCTAGTCTCTGAGATTCGCAGGAGTAATGACACCATACAAAGGGGTGTGCGTTATTCTCAGTTCCCGAGAGTTCGAGTCTTCATGCAAATAAGATAACGTTTGGCTAAAATATGTTTTGTCTTGCCTTCTTTAGTGTTGCCTCAGTTGAGTCTTCACCATAAGACTACATATGATTGTGTCACCCAACAGGAACGTTTGGCTTGAATCTTGTCTTCAAGGTACAGTAAAATGAATCGGAATCAGTTTATTACGTTCAAAGTGATTTATACATAAGCACATACATAAGGTGGTCCCGTAGTTACAAACTAAACTGGGACCCCCTGTGTATGGTACAAATATCAATTGTACAAACAAAATCTCAAAATGACAAAAGCGATTCAGAATCGGCAACAAAAAAACTTCAATACAGCGGTGTCAAAAAGCATTTACCAAGTAATGTGTTCTGGTCAATAAAGCTAAAAGTAGACTTAAAAAAGTGAATAATCTCTAATGCAGTAGCCAAGGTAATAAAACGCGTACAAACAGAGAAAATGAAACAAACAAATACAAATCCGCAGAAAAGGTACAAAATATGCCAGAAAATAATTCTTGAATGAATATAATAGCAGGGAAGAAAGAACGCCTTGAACAGTGCAAAACCGGAGTTAGACGTAGCAAAAAGATGATGATTCAGTTCAGTTCAAGACTTATGAGTATTTTGTAATTTTGAAGAAGATATATGGGAGTGTAAAATACAGAAAGGGATGAGAAATGTAATGACTGCTTGCATGGCTGGTTCGACCGCATTTCGATGGAGGCGAATCGCATGTGTACACCGCGGGCGTTTTCCGCATCACATGCATATTTTCAAAATTTTCTCGCTTAGCTTTCATGTTAGCGTCAATATGCAATTGTCATAATTAAACATAGTCTTGTAGCCGCATACAGAAAACACTTCGATGAGGACAGGAAAGTTGGGA
This sequence comes from Hyalomma asiaticum, assembly GCA_013339685.2. Classification (NCBI taxonomy): domain Eukaryota; kingdom Metazoa; phylum Arthropoda; class Arachnida; order Ixodida; family Ixodidae; genus Hyalomma; species Hyalomma asiaticum. Next base: position 17,247,809 of record CM023488.1, on the reverse strand, counting down.
GGTCATGAACATTTAAAAAATTGAGGGAAAGGGGGGGGGGGGGGGGGGGCATCCCGGACAATAACTGTCTGAATAAAGTTCAAATTCAATATGGGCCCCTGTGGTACACCTACGTTAGCAGTTGCTTCTTTAGGATATTATCCTGAAATATGATTTATAAAAATGGTTATCCTTCGGAAACACCATTGTCGTCAATATCGGTATAATGTGTTCAGTATGAGAAGATGAAATAAGAGTCAAAATCAACAGCACGTGGCATAACAAACTCTAGCTTTCTTTTTTTCGACCACATTGGCTCGAGAAATTTTCGTCAACAAAATGCTAGATGCCTTGATTCCTTAGAATTTAGATATCTTTTTTTACCACTTCGTAATTATGTTGACCTCGGCACATGCCTTCAAAATCTATGACGTCTATGACGCTGCACATATTAGTGCGGGAACCACATAGCGGCGTCACTACCTGTATTTTCCGTTCGCACGTTTCCAAGCTTTCCTGGACCTTCTCCACGAAAGAGCGGGCCTTCTTGTATTGCAAAAACGCAGTTTTCCAGCACGAGAAGAATCGTTTTTTGCTTTGATGGATGATTTCTGGAGCTTTTACGTCCCAAACCCACGATGTGATTATGAGAGACGCCGAGGCGGAGGGCTTCGGATACTTCAACTACCTGGAGTCTCTTACCTGCACTGACAATGCACTGTACAAACGAGCGTCTACAATTTCGCCTCATAGAAAGGCGGTCGCTGCGACCGGGATTCGAAATCATGACCCTCGGGTCAGCAGTCAAATGTCATGGCCACTAGACCACCGCGCCAGGTCCTCTTTCGTTTTACTGTTCCTTTAACGGAGATGAGGTGTGACCGTTGATGAGTTGTGCACAGCTAAGCGAAAGGGCAGTGGGGCAAAATGAAGGCACGTGCGGCAGATTTTTCTCGGTTTCTTACAACCAGTTGACTACTTCTCGAGCTTCACGTAGAAAAGCTAAGCTACGATAACGAGGTACGCACATTGAAGTGGACAGGTTGCAATGATTCTAACCGGCTTTATAGTTCCTTTAACGTGCCTCTCAGTCTAATTACGTGCGCATTATTCTAGGTACGAAGCACCTCATGTGCTCGGGCTGTGGGCGTCTCCTGTGAGCTTGCCCTGTCGTCGTCTTCACGGTAAAGCAAGTGGACAAGCTATCAAAAACAAGCGTGTAATTACTGAAAAACCCGCTCAGGATGAGATATGATTTAAGCTACTTTAAAATAATGGCCCATTCTGGAATTAATTGCATTCATTAACGTAAATTTGTTAAAATCGCTTCTGACACCCTATACACGAACACTCTCTGACTGCCCCGCCTCCGGGATCGACAGGGCAAAGAAGGCGCATTATCGATAAAAATCGGTTCATCACTGCAATCGATGTGTTCGTGCGGGAAGCACCGGGGCATCACTGCTTCGCACCTCGCAGTTTTCACGTTTGTTAAGCTGCGATTCTTTTTTTTTATTTCGCTCCCATCAAAATGCGGCTGCCATGTCTGAGAACCAAACCCGTGTCCCTGAGTTCGAGTAGCGAAGCAACGTTGCCGCTACCTGGTCAGTGCGTCTTTCTCTCGGTTCTGGTTGAAGAAATTCTTGAACTGCTCCTCAGTCTCCTGCAAATGCAAACACACGGGCAGAGTCCCTGATCAAATATCAGTAGAGCACATTTATTATGTCTGTGATAAAAAAGAAGGCAACGCCAACTCCACGCAGTGAAATCGCACGCAGAGCAAATCTGTAGTCATTTCTGAGAGCCGTCTAAGAAACACACGGCCTTCCGAAGTCGGTGACCGAGACAGAGAAACACTTGCGTTATCAACGGCAATGCCGAAGAAGCATCCATGCAACATCTCTCAAGCGTGGGCAAGAAGCGCAGTGGTTAAGACACATGGTTCGGGAAGGTAGGGACCCTTGCTCCAAACGTCAGCACCGGCAAATAATTTGCTATTTTTACCGTCTTTTTTTCCTTTCTTTTGTTCCTGTCCTTCTTTCTTCGGTATAAAATTTAAGGTGTTCACATAGTGTGCGAGGTAATTCATCTCTAGATTTCAAACACACACACAGCTGAGTACACGGAGTGAGATCACGTGACCTGCTTGCTCAGCCAGTAAACAAATGAATATTCTGCGGATTATACTGCCAGAAAACCGACAACGACACAGATCCACTAAACAGCTTTCCTGGAATGAAACAGTGCGGTGCCTAAGGACAGATAAGAATTTGTACAGGTGAACCCAGGAAGTAAAACGAGAGATGCCGCGTACACAAAAGACAGATGTCGTCGGTAAAAATATTTGAGTTTGATAAACGTACAGGGAAATAAAGACAGGCTATGAGTTGCCCAAATTATTTCGTCCATAGGTGATTGCAGGCGCCAACACGAGCGGAAACGTTGCCAGCGCTTTCATTTCCCTAAATGTCATACGATTCGATGGCACCACAAATGTGCAAGCGGTGCAGATTTTAACGAGCACATTTTATTGCGTGTAAAGGTAGTCGGAAAAGGACGGAAATCACGGTAGTCCGATATGTTGGAGTATGCGCCGGAGAATGCGCACAGCCACGTGGCGGACATACGGGGCAGGTGGCGACCATTGTTGGAATTCGCTGTGCAGCTGGGAACAGTGCAGCTGGCAATTGGGAACAGGCTTGACAGGTGTTTGACAGTTCCAGGGAGACATGTAGTTCAAGCAGCCTGTCCAAGAATGTCTGTAGACACCAGCTGGTTAAGCTGGGATTTGGCACCATGGGGTCCCATGGAGCGTCTTTGTTAAGAGCCCGTGTGGGCAAGGGGCAGAGTGCAGGCCAAGGTTATCCTTCGCGCGTTTAGTTAGTGGGGATGTTTCATTGCTGTATGTTCCTTTTGTTTCCAGTGTGGTTGTTTCTGTATGTTACCAAGGGGGGGGGGGGGGGGGGGGGTGAAGTGACGCTTAAATTGAAAGGAAGAGAAAAGTGCGCCCCGGTGACTCTCTCTCACAGGGGAGGACACCTCAACAGTAGCGCACAGGGAAGGGGGAAGGGAATCGAAAGAATGTGTGAGAAAGGTAGAAAGGAGAGTGGAGCTAAAAAAAGTGGAAAAAAATAAAATTTAGGGGGTCTCTGACCTGGTCTCTAAAATCGTCCGCGCCGTCCGGCGGCCTCTATAAACTCCAGCAGAGTGGTGAGAGCACGTCCGGCAGAAGATCGAGCGCATGCAGGAAAGAGGTGTTCTACAGTCGACCGGGGTAGTCCTAGTCGCCTGTAGGCAGCGAGTAGCACCTGTCTCTGGGCATAGACGTTGGGGAATCTCAGGAGATGTTCGAGCGTCTCTTCACCGGCGCAGTCGGCACATAAGGGACTGCCTCGGCCGGTGAGTCGGTGCAATTGTTCCGCGGTGTGGTACGTAGCAGCCGATGCGGAGGCGCAGCAGTAGCGATCGGTCGCGGCGAGCCAGGCCTTCGTCGGGCAGGGATCGGGGACCGTTCCGGCAGCTACACGGGTGTCAGGATGAAGTTCCCGAGTGCTGCGCGCGATGTAGATGCGGGCGACGTCCGTCTTCGTGACGAAGGTCGTAGCCGGCACGTGAGGGCGAGCTCGTTCCCGGCGATGCCGATATGAGAAGGCACCCACTGGAACGTGATGTCGCAGTCGTCTGCGACTAGTGCTTGCAGTTTGCGGCACGTTCCTTTCCGTGTGCTAGTTGGTATGCGGGGTTCTGTTTGTCTGATGTTTGAATTACATGGACACTCTAGACCGGTTTCTGCCGTGGTCGCCGCCATCATGTCTATCTGTATAAAGTCCAAGATGATAACCCCCGCGCGTCGTACGTTCTACCCGCGGGTAAAAGCACGCGACTGGAGGTGATGATCACGGCTGAAGCAGAAAGTAAACGAGCTCGGCCCAACTCCGTCGCTCTCCAAGGGCGCATGCGATAACATCACACCGATCGAGACGCCTACCATCGACGCGGAGACGAAAGGCGCCGCACGTCTGTAATGAGCACGAAAAGACGCGAAGAGGGGAGGGGGGTGAGGGGGCTTCGCTCGAGCAGCAACTGTGGACTTCACGCGGTCGCCATCGCTATCTCGGCAGCCATGAGTGGGTGGCTTCTAAGCCCTTCTACGTGCTTCGTGCGCTCTCAACGCGAAGGGACTGCGAAGGGTCTCCCTGGAGCAACCTTCTTCTCTTGCACCAGCGTTTTGTATTTGGCCAACTCCGCACAAGTAGCTGTCGTGACCGGTATTCAATTAACAAAAGCACAGAAGAGCACAACACAGAATACACTGGCAGCAGCAGTTCCAGAAAGAAGGAAAGCAGAGCGGCAATGAGCAATAAACTAACCTAGTGTAAGTCGGTGTTCCGCTAGCTGCAACCGCTGTTGCCAAGTGAAAGCCGCGGGATATTATACCATGCATTGCTATCACGTTCACTGCTCCGCCCTTCTGGCGAAACTGACTTTTTTTAGCACTACACGGAAAAAACAACTTAGATAGACGGGAAGAAGAAGCAACAGGTCGAGAGCTATGTGTTACGATTTCAACCAATTCGCCCGGCAACAAGTTCCGCGGTGCAGATTCGTGGCGGTGGAGTGAGAAACTTACATCGGCTAGTCTATCCAAATGCTCTCGCAACACTCTCTTTCCGGCCGAATAGCAAGCTCTCGCAAAAATGTCTTCAGCTGATTGTCGTAGGAAGTTGTGGTACATCTTCAACTCCGCCTCGCTGAGACGAAAAACTGCGTCGCCGCAAACCTGCGCAGAAATACCGTCGGCTCATTCACAGAAAGGTGTATTCCTTTCTTCTGAAAATAACAAAAAGAGAGCATTGGGCTACGCGAGCTCTGAAATGCATCAACACAGACCGGCGAGTCAGTTCAAATGGAATTACAGTGCTATGGTCCTGTAACCGCGCGGCAGCAGTTACACTCCCCACGGTCATGTCGCCGCGCGGTGCTCCGGCAACGGTGTCACATAGCCACTGCTAGAACGCGAGCTCCCTGTTCCCTTCCTCCTTTTCTCTTCTTTTCATTTCACTGAGATGTCCGAGCAACCTACTGCTCTCCTCTTAGTTTCTCCTTCCTCTCTCTTACTCTCGCCAAATACGACGTAGTAGTGTCGTGCGCCCGCTCGACACTACTTCTTGTTGGCAGAATAAACTGGACGTTGTTACGGAAAAGACCCGTGTCCGTCTGGTTACCACGGCTCTACAGTCCTAAACAAAATGCCAAATAATTTAAATGATTAACATGCAGCTTGCAAAGTGTCACAAATATTTGTACCTTTCGCTGCAAGCCATTGAGCGAACTTTGCTTAGCTTAACCTCAAAGCTAACTGTTCAAGCTGGATACATCATTTCTTACAAGCCGGAAACATATTCGTACACTTCACAACGGGCAATTAGCCAAAAGGCAACGAAATATTTCTTATACATACTCGATACTAGGTGATCAATTCCACAACCGCTAACGTGACAAGATGCTCCTTAATTTACCCCGTTTTTGGGCCAACATGATCACGAACAAAGTCAGACTCAATCGTCATCGTGCGACGCTCATCTGCTGCGGACACGGGCCCCCACTTCTATGTGATGCTAGAAGTTATCAAAATTAACGATGATATGCATGACTATTCGTCAAGTGCGATTATTTATCGTTCCAATGCGCGAGTTCCCGGCACACGCTAATAGTCAAAGGCAGAAACAAAATCTGAGTTGTCAGGGATCATTAAGCCGTTCTTGGTGTTCAATGAAAATCGGCAGCAAAGGAGTGCAATATGGCGCGGAAATTGTAACATCAGGCTCGCAAACCTTACTCAAGATTGATATTGCCATTGTTTAAGATTGTGCAAAGCAAACCAAATGAAATTACCTATTTCGTTTTAAAATTACGCCATTTAGCCTTCATGACTTTCGAAGGCGCCTTATTCGATTCTCTCAGTGACATTGCTTAGCGATTCTTGCAACTCGCCAGATCGAGTCTGCTTCGGGTGCTCGCTTCAGGATGCTCTTAAAAAGGAAGCAGTGCATGCAGTTAGATTATGTCTTCGATTTCTTTTGTACTGTATTGAAGTGTTTCTTAGAGAATAACCAGGTCACCCGCTGTAATTTATATATTGTGCAATACCTAAATAAAGCCCAAACGTCCACGTTCTTTATTACTTACGCTTTGCATGGTGTCACCGTAATGTTTCAGGGCCCGATCAAACGCTGCTGAGATAACTGCCTTTGACGTTTCCTGTAAAGCAACAGCCCGAAGTTAGCCCCTAAAAATCACGTATTCCTAGACTCCCAAATCCCTACAGAAGGCGCACAGACTGGTGCGAAAATCTGCGTGCTACCCATGGTTGCCACAACAGCAGAATTGCGGCGCTTGATTCCTCCCTAGCGGTGTTAGCACTTAACTAATGATGACGATTCCGCTAGCATTAGTGATAGTCACAAGCCAATTTGATTTCACGTATTGGCGGTGGGGCATAGGAGTGCCAAGGTAGCTACTGCTAAAACCGGTTGCAGGTGCAACACAGGCGCTGACGTTGAAGTCGGCGCCTGTGTTGTGTCCTTCGTTTGTCTCTGTCCTTGTTTCCTCAGAGATGTGCACCATGCCGGCTGTACATTAAGGATCCCACGTTGGTTATCTCACTTGTTTTTATGCATTTCCCTCAGCGTCAAAGTGATATGGCAGCACAAATAAGGTCGGATCTAAACTGAAGCTTGGCTAAGGAAGGCAGCAACTCAGAGGCGCCTGCAACTGAGACTGCCCGGGTTTGAGTATCTCACGTTGGTGTTAGGGAATCACAATTTCAGAATCACAATCACGTGTACCTTAAAAACAAAGTAGAAACTTCCACAACCAGGCTTTTGACGTTTCTTGAACTCCACCACATTACGACCCCTTCTGTGCAACATCGCTTATACAGACAGGTCATCCTCCCAGCCCTTGCATATGCATCTCCGTGTTGGTGGCCCTCATATCCATAATCTTACCTCGATGTGAGAGTTACCTCCCTTCAACGATCCCTCCTAACAACACTTACAGGCGCATTTTATACTACCCGTATTTGATCACTGCAAATACTTGCTACCTCTCCACCATTAACTCTGGAATTAGACAGACTGAACGCTGAGTATTCCTTATTTACAGAAAAACAATTAACCCTTTACCACATAGCGATATATCACCCACACCTAATACAATATCAGCACAACATTTGGATGCATCAGCCCAGTGAGAAATACATTCTTATTTCACAAGCTAACTCAGCTCATTAAAAGACGTCGACACCCGGATTGTTTATATTAAACGAACACTCCAACAGTTGCAAAACTCCAATTACCAAATACACTTACTCCACGTTCCTAGTCATAGTGAAATAATCGGAAATGAACTGGCTGATATAGCTGCCTCATCTGCTGCCTTGCGCGGTATGGTAAGAATGTCCACAATTTCAATAATATCAATCCGCAGAAAACTACACAAAACAATGGAAATTCCCTGGCACAATTACTGGCAATCAGTTGGTCAAGAAAGCTCTGTCTACAATTGGCTCCCCGGTACATTCACAATTCCAAACAGCTTTCTGCCAAACAAGCATATAACACAATTACTAACCGGCCACGGACACTACCAATATCACCTATTCCGCTTCAACATAACCCCCACCAACTTCTGTAAATGTGGCTCAATGTGTGCAAACGTGGACCACTATTTTAACTCATGTCCCCTGACCTCCTCAATAGTCAGGCCATTAGAAAAACTATCTCAACACCAACGACATACTACCCTTACACTATCCTTCCATTATACAAAACGTTTCAAAACGCGCCATCCTTGCCAAACTTGCTTCACACATCACAACACTTACAACCATTATGCATGACTCACATACCACTCCAGATGCATTCTAGTCACCACAAACACATCAATACCACTTCGAAATTTCACAAACCAAGCCATTCCTTCTATTAACAAGCGTGATGCATGACATCCACGTGGCATAAGCCAACCATGGCATGGTTCTTCCATACGTGCATGTCTGTAACCATGACACTAGAGCACTTCTAATAATGTAAAATGCAACGTAACAATCTCCACATTTCCAAAATCCTACCCTCCAAAGAACTCACACTCTCTCGCTCCCTCGATATACCCTCAAAAATGGCAGATTCGCGCGTAGCCACAAAAAAACCCTTAAACCCTAGGAGGTTAACCAGTGTAGGACAACCGGTATGCTACCCTGCACGAGGGGAAGGGGACGGGGGAGATTGAAAGGTGAAAGGAAAGAGGAAGAGAGAGAGGGTGCACATATAGCACATTGTCAGAGTTAGTGGCACCTGCATGGTACGTGACATCACACATCGCTGTTAAAGTCGTTTGTGCAAGTCCGTCGTCTTTAAAAACTGCAGCAGCGCCTTTGTCACCTTTAGTTGCAATGTCTTGTGTGGCCGACACTGCAGAATGGCATCAACCGACATCCGTCGCAGGCCAAGGGGAGCAAGAGTGGACGCCAATGTTTGCCTCTGTGTATCATAGCGAGGACAGTCGCATATGATGTGTTGAAGCGTCTCTTCACGTCGACAGGTGTCACAAAGAGGGCTGTCGGCCATTCCGATCATAAAAGAATAAGAGTTCGTAAAAGCCACTCTTAACCACAAACGATAAAGCAGGGTGGCCTCTGCTCGGCGGAGTTTTGGTGGCAATCGAAAATGTCGCAAAGACGGAAGGTGGTGTTGTCGACTGTTCTGAGTTGTTTGGCTGCTTGAGGCACTCCACACCGACAGCGTAATCTCCTGTGCAATCGCTTGAAGTTGCCTGGCAGCGTCGGACCTTGAGAGAGGTATGGGCTCAACTTTTGTGCCTTCAAGTGCGGACTTGGCGGCCTTGTCAGCATATTCATTTCCAATGACGCCGCAGTGACTGGGGAGCCACTGAAACGTCACGTGGTGTCCCTTCTCATGTGATGCATGGAGAAGAGATCTGATCTCCAACACCAGTTGCTCGTATGGTCCGCGCCGCAGGGCTGCCAGCAAGGACTGTAAGGCCGCCTTTGAGTCGCTAAAGATTGACCATTGTCGGGGTGGTTCCTCATTTACTACACAAAGGGCAGCACGCAGAGCAGCAAGTTCCGCAGCTAAACCCTAGGAACATTCCCGCTGAAACATCACATCTGACGCACGTTGGCACAAGCTTCACTTGGTACCCTCATGCAGACACTCCATTTTACTCATATCCTCCCAATCCTTTTTTCTTTTCGGACAATTGTTTTCTTTAAAAAATACTATTCTTTGGGATATTCCCCTCCTCATTTACTCTAATAATTGGCTTTAAGCCCGCTATACCTGCGCGTGGTGGGGACACCCCCACATTTCTTATAATTCTTTTTTCTTTTGCTGGGGGATGCACTAGCACTCAAGCATAGCTTGGAGTGACAGTTGTTAAGCGCACAGAGAAATAAAGCGTGAGATTAGAAATGATTTTCAAAAACTGTTCCGGCGTGGTTAAAATATATAAGAAATGCTACCTTTTATCCCCTCATTTCATATCTCGGAGAAGTGACCACTCTTTAAAAATAGGAGAAGTTATTTGGTGGAACAAACGTCCTCCAGAATTCGTTTTTTCCACGCATAATAGTCCAGTGGAACCAGCTGCTGTAGGAAATTGCTGATTGTCGCTCTGAAGCGTCATTCGCAGCACTACTGTTGGATGCATAGAGGCATGAACTCTTTTAGGGGCGAAGCTCCTTAAGGCGTGGGTCGTTCGTCACCTGTATGTATGTATGTAGTAACCACCGCATGCCCTCAGCCCACTACTGCATAAAGGCAGGTATGCGGCACAGAAAGCGGGCATGTGTGTCCAGGCTGCTACCTGGACAAACGCATCATCATCATCATCAGCAGCAGCAGCAGCAGCAGCAGCTACCTGTCTCCTGATTGGATTGGATAAACTTTATTTGTCCAACGGCTAAAGTTTGTACCTCTCTCCTGAAGCCATGCACTACTCAAGCCATGCACTACCCACAAAGCGCACATGGAAACATGCACCACGATGACACTAAATACCCAACATTAACGAAAGACTGCCCGTTTCTAACGATTATTATTATTATTATTATTATTATTATTATTATTATTATTATTATTATTATTATTATTATTATTATTATTATGGTGATGCGTTTGTGCTAGCGCGTTATGGCGCGTGTAAGAAGCTGGTGTAAGACGCTGTGGCCTCTCCGCCTTGTCATGTGATGGCGTCGGCAAACGCGGTGCGCGTTCCGGCCTGTGTAAGCGGCTGCGTAAGACGCTGTGGCCTCTCCCCCTTACTAGAGTGTACTGCACGTTTCTAACGCGTTTGTGCTAGCGTCCCCTTAAACGCGAGATCCCAGCGTTCGAATACAGTGTTTCTCACGTCTTTACATGATGATCGACTGGGCGAATTACACGGAACATTCACGGTTTACCGATGATTCCCTCCGGAGCTTCGCCCACTCATCATCATTCACCCTGTGGATATGCTGTGATTTTTTTCTATTTCTGTGCGTTAATCTTCTTTGCTCAGTAGTCTCTTCGCCCGAGCATATGTAGTCCTGTATATTCCCTCCGCAATAATACCTTTTGGCACTCCAGTTACCTCCAATAAATAAATGATTAAATAAATACCTAAATACCGCACTATCGCCAGTATACCTAAATACAGCACTATCGCCAGGCAGAAAAAAATTGCAAGTGATATTGCTGATATCAAAGAAACATTTAACTCACGGTTCGAAGCCCTTGAGACTCGTGTATGTGCACTCGAATCTTCCGCAGCTATTACTCATTATGGCGCGACAAGTGATAAACTTAACTCTGAAATCGCATCACTTAGAGAATCTGTCACCAAACTCAGTTTAAAGTCGGATGACTTAGAAAATCGATCACGCCGAAATAATATTCTTTTACATGGCTTACCGGAAACGCATGATGAAAATACCGACTCTTTGCTGAATGCTGTAACACAGGTGTTCTCAGAGCGTCTTCGTACACAATGCCCAGATATTGAGCGATGTCATCGCATAGGCAGATCACATGAAGGGAGACCACGACCAGTGATAATGAAAATCTTTGACTACAGGGAAAAAATGCGCGTCATGAAAAATGTTTCGTCACTGAAAGGGTCTGGTCTGTACATAACTGAAGATTTATCCCCGAATGTGCGCGCCTTACGAAAGAAACTGTGGGACGCAACTGCCAGTTATCGAGATAAAGGATCCAGAGTCAAGCTACGTTATGATCATGCCTGTATTGATGACGTGCGCTACATCTGGGACAATGGTACAAATTCCTTAAAGCGTGATTCTACTGGCGCCGCTAAAGAATCGTTTGCTTCAAAAAATAAAACTCGTTGACTGCCAGGAAGTTCTAAAAATCTAAGTATTTTGTATTTAAATGCCAGAAGTATTGTTAATAAGCTCGTGCCTTTACTCGCTGTTGTTACGTCGTACTCTCCTCATGTAGTGGCCATAACGGAGACATGGCTACATGATGGAGTGTTTGATTGTGAATTTACCCCACCCGGTTACGTAGCAGTACGCAATGACCGATCACATGGCAAAGGTGGTGGTGTAGCGCTACTTATTCGTTCTGATATAACATTTTTTGTGCTCCCCGACACACCTGATGTTGAACTTGCTTGGTGTAAACTATGCTTAAATAAACTGTCAATAATTGTTGGAGTATTCTATCGAGCACCAGGTTCCTCCTCAGATTATTTACAAAGGCTTAGCACATTTATGCACAAACATGACTTCGGTACCTCAGAACTTGTCTTTATGGGGGACTTTAATGCACCGGGTATTGATTGGCAAACAAAAAGTTGCACCGGGCAAGAAATTTCCATTTGTAGGGAACTCTTACCTATTTCACTAACCCTGGGTCTTACTCAAATTGTACAATCCCCAACCCGCCATAATGCTCTGCTAGACCTTGTTTTCCTCAGTTCACTTTTAGCTCAAACTGCATTTCAATGCGACGTAATTGATGGCATTTCAGACCACAAAGCTGTGCACATATCGCTTCCATCCCGTCTAAACAAACAGAAGCCTAACATTACGCAGTTTCATGACTTCGTTCATGCTGATGACGCCTCTATGACAGATACGCTTGCTTCCAACTTTGATTCATTTCACGCACTTAGTAGCCACGGCCACGTTGACACTTTAGTCAACGCATTTGAGCATATGGTGAAGTTATGCATTGATCAATTCGTTCCTCTCAAAACCAAAAAAAGAAATCCGCAGATTCCATGGCTGAATCGCAGCTTGCTGCAAGCTTCACGTCGCGTTCATCGTCTGCGCCGTTTGAAAAAGACAGGTAATCCAGATGTTATCAGCCGTTTTAACACTGCCGTGATACATCTGCGTGAAAAAATGGAATGTGCTAGGAACTTTTATTTCTAAGTAGAACTTCCTGCATTACTAAAATCTAACCCTCGGAAATTCTGGTCTTCTATTAGCCCCACCAAAACCGATACAGATTCCTTTATTATAGACAGCATGGCTGCTTCAGACCCCATTAAGATAGCTAATGCATTCAATATCTTTTTTGAGTCAGTATTCACGCATGACAATAATGCTTCTCCCTTCGCTCAGAAGTTCTAAACCTAGAGCTGTCCATCGAAGATCTGGTAATTAGCACAGATGGTATCCTAAACTTGATTCTCAAGGTGGATACCAAAAAGTGCACTTGCCCCGATAATATTCCTAATAGCTTTCTGGAGCGGTACGCTCTCTGGTGCTCGCGTTATTTGACTATCATCTTTAACAAATCTTTGTCATCAAGTGTAGTCCCCGAGTCATGGAAGTTAGCCAAGGTTCTGCCTCTACATAAATCAGGAAACAGACAACTCCTCTCCAATTACAGACCCATATCACTTACTTCCAATTCTGGAAAACTGCTCGAACACATTATTCATAAACACATAATTGAGTTTCTTGAATCGAACAACCTTTTGTGTAGCATGCAACATGGATTTCGCCGCGGCTTCAGCACAATAACGCAACTAGTGGAATTTTCGCACGATATTATGAGTAATTTAGACACTGGTAATCAAATTGATGCTTTATTTATAGATTTTTCAAAGGCTTTCGACACCGTAATTCACAGCAAGCTTCTTGGTAAACTAGATGTAATTTTAAAAAATCCGCAATTGGTCGACTGGATAGCAAACTTTTTAAACTCGCGCTCTCAATTCGTTACATTCAAGTCCAAATCATCCTCAGCAGTAAAAGTTACATCTGGTGTCCCACAGGGCTCCGTTCTGGGCCCCTTGTTATTTTTTATTTTTATAAATGACCTTCCCAGCAACATAAAATCCCAAGTTCGTCTCTACGCCCACGACTGTGTGCTTTACCAGGTAATTACTTCTCCTCACGATCACGTCATACTTCAGGATTCTTTCTCGCATTTTCGTTCATGGTGCTCGGAGTGGCAGATGCGCATTAACTTCCAAAAGACCGTAATTCTGTCATTCACGAACAGCCATGCTCCATCGCATTACGCATACTCCTTCATCGCATTACGCATACTCCTTCAACAACATTGTAGTTCCCCGAGCACAGACTTACAAATACCTTGGCGTTATGTTCACACACAACATGCAATGGTCGCATCACATAGATTGCATTACATCTACAGCATTAAAAAAATTAGGTTACTTAAGACGTACGTCATCTAAATCTCCGAAATCCACCAAACTTCTTATGTACAAAACACTGATTCGCCCTATATTAGAATACGCTTCGTGCGTGTGGAATCCATACAAAGTATGTGATGTGGAAAAAATCCAATCTGTCCAAAGGAAAACTGTTCGTTTCATTTCACATCGATATGACCATGATTTTTCGCCCTCATCTGCAATGAAATCTTTGAAATTATCACCATTGTGCACTAGGCGTGATATCGACTCTTTGAAACTGTTGCACTCGTTTGTTCACTCATCATTCCGGCTATCTAATGACAATTATATCGTGTATGCTAGTGCTCTGCCAACTAGACGTGGTCACAATCTTAACATGCCTTTTTTTGCACGTACTAACATGTTCAAATAGTGTTTTTTTGCAAGGACTGTTGCTTACTGGAATGATCTACCTGGTTCTGTTCGTGAAATGAACATATCAGATTTTTTGGAGTCATTTGAATGACATTACTATCTTTTGTCTCATTCTGTACCCGGTTGTGCTTAGGAGGTGACGATATTGTTGTGACGTTACTGTTATTCTTCCTAGTGTATTCATGTAACCCACTCCTGCAATAGCCCTGCATTGGGCTGCAGTATTTGGAAATAAATAAATAAAATAAATGACAAAGCAGTTATTGCGATTGCAATAGCAACAAACTGGAATACCATATGAAGTAATGCGAGGTAAGCTTTTAGTTCAAAAGGACGGAAAGTTGAGCGAGTTGGTAACATTCCATAATCAAAAGAAGAGGCGTGCAGGACACGGACACAAGAAGAGAAGTGAACACCACGAACGCCGTTCGTGGTGTTCACTTCTCTTCTTGTGTCCGTGTCCTGCACGCCTCTTCTTTTGATTATGGAAGCTTTTAGTACCGATGTACTTCGGCTTTGTCCTCCCCTGCTGCTGTATGCTGCCCAGTGCTGGCATATAGCGTGCCTCACGCACAGCTGTACGATGTGCCTGCTTGGGGACACGCATGCGAGCGCACATTTCCTTCAGTACGACTAAAGCTTGGCGAAGCTCTTCGGACCGCGTCCCGATGAAATGCGAGACGTGTGCAGCAATTGTCAGAGCGCGCTGCTATGTCAAGAAACAAGAGAGACACCGTCGCCATCTTACGCGAGTAACGCGACCGATCCCATCATCTAGAAGAGGAGCTATGCAAGAGATATGCGGCTTGAGCGGCGAGAACTTTGTGCCATCTCGCGACCAACTCTAAGTGAACCTCCGTCGCAGAAGGTAGCTGAGACCGCTGCCATGTCGCTAGCTCCAAATAGTACATAAAAATTGCACGCCATGTGCTCTATTTAGGAAGGCTCCTGCGTTAGCCGAGTTGCCTGATGCACTCACCTCGGTAACGAGAAGTCGTGTGTTCGAATTCCCGCTCGGGCGGGAATTCGAACCACGGCTCATAGCAGAGCTGTGCATGTAATTTATATCGTAATAATAAATAATTAAATACAAATAACCATTGTCATCATCACCTGATAATGAAAGCGTACAGGAAGGAAATCTAGCTGCCACAAGCGCAGAAGTCTGCATGCTATGGTGGCCTTGTGGATAACGCACCGGGCTGCTCTGAAGCAGCTTTGATTTCTGTGCAGAACAACTAGGTCGACTTCTTTATTTACGCTTGCTGGTGCAAAGAAATCCCGGGAGGGGTTGCCGTGAAAACTTCCATTTCAAAAGTAGCACACCTCATGCGTTGACGCGGGCGGTCCGCCACTGCTATTGGTCTGAGACCCTGTTGAGAAGCACGTTTCACTCCTGTAGTTCATGAACTCACCTCTTCATCGCTGTCGCTGTTCGCATCAGGCGGACCAAGTGCGGCGTTTTCATACTCAGGGAATTCCATGGACAGCACACTGGCGCAGTCATCAAGGTCGCTAAGCTGCGCGAAAAATTTGTCATGCCCTACATTAGTCGCCATTAAAAGTACTTACTCTTACCTCTTTCTCAACTTCATAATTACATGTTGTTTGTGCTTAGTTTGCGCTTTATACCTGCGAACGTATATTAGCCCATTCTCCACAATTCGTGCCAGTACCATTAGTGTTAGCATACTAATAGCAGTGGCTGATGTTTCCTTCATGATGAATAATGCCGGCTGCAGGATGGATGTCATTTGACGATGACTAATGCTTTCAGATAGAGGGTTCTTGTTGGCCTTGGCTACTAATGGAACCTCTCTCGTGGAACGTCTCTCTGGTCATGAGCCTTCTATTCAATCCCCTTTGTGGAAGTGTACACTGTATCTCGGTTCTATGTAACCTTCCATCTTGCAGGCGGAAGTAACATTTCCGGGTGCTTGAAGGGCAACTCCGGCAGTTTTTTCATCATGTTCTGATATAGATGTTTTCCAGTGGTACTGAAAGTCCTGTAGCAGCCAGGTTGGCTCAGTTTGCTCAGGAACACTCCAATAATTTTAAGTAGGCGACTGAAAGGCGTGTTGAAACCGAAACCGAAACGGGTAGACGCCTCGTGCAGCGTATGCGGTGACGTCACAGCCTCCCCACCATCAGAAATATCGAGCTGGTACCCGGAAAATGACAGTGGCGAGGTCATCCGATGATGCATTGGGTTATGCCAGCTTTCCTGAGCTCGACAGCGAAGATTTGAGCGCTGAAGTACCGGCATTTTGCTTTTGAAGGCATGCACACTCGGGTAGACAGCGTTCAAGGTAATGATGGCCGGCAGGGGAATCCGGTAATGTTTTTAAAAAATTCATTTCCGGGAAATCTAAATGACTTCCTACCGCCTGGTTTGGCATATATTATTAATGTACCAAAGAGAACACATACTGAAAATTTCATTAAAATTAGTGGACATTGAGAATTCGCCGGAGTTGCCCTTTAACGCACCCGCCACATCACTAGCACAAAAGTGCAGGGTTGTTTCATCGGACGTTAAATATAGGTCTGTTTCTAGCAAGTAATGAAATAATGAAGTATGTGTTCCTCTCGTCTTCACGATATACGAAGCTGTAATAAAAACATGTGCACGTCGTCGCTTCTGATCGCCAAGGAGTTTTCCTTGAAATAATGAGTGTACCGCCCCTTTCTTCATCTGGTTCTATGACTCTGCGTATAATGCTTTGTTTCTTTGAATCCCTCATAACAGTGTTCGATCAGGTGAATGTATGAAGTTTTTGAGTTTTCAAGTCATTGCATTTAGTTCTCTATATATTCTGGCGAAAGTGGCCAGCTAGAATTACAAATCCATTGGAATCCACTCTGTATTAGTGTAGTCCAAATCTATACTGCTCTTCACAGCCAGCATAGATTTTATGCACTGATATTTTCAAAAATGAGGTACTCTTTTGAACTCCGCTAACGTGATGCTGGAAATTTCCGTATAGAATAAAAGTGGGTACTTACTAAGGGTGTCCGATCGTCACAGTCAAATCTCTCAATAGTGCACGCATTCTGCTGCTGCTGGCACTTCCCGCAGATGTCGATGCAATGCTGGGTCTCATCAGTGTCTGAAAAATGTAAATATTCCACTGATAAAATGCTTCTGCTCTCCAAGCATGTTATTACAACACTGTCGGTTTCTAGAGAGGCTTGTAACTAGTGGTGTCTGAAGCGCTATATAGCATCAGTTGTGCGGGCAACTAAGCTGACATTAGTTGCGTATGTCTGTAAAGAAAGCTCTTGGGGCACCGCCATAACCCCCCCTGAACAGTGCTAATCATGTGTGACCCTGAAAAAATCACGGCCGAGGCTGTGACGTCAGCCGTTGTACTCCAGTGACACAGAACAAAATGAGGGGTGCTTTTTCCGCTCCCGCAAAAAGGTCTATATAGTCAACCAGTTATTCCAGTCACAGCAATAACATGGAATGGCAATGAAACACCCTGAGTCGAATATGCTCTGCTCCATTGAAGGGGGAAGGGGCGAAGGAGGGGGACGATATACAATATATTGTACATTTGTGAATGCAAATGCAATACACAATGTCACTCATAGAGAACAAGGCTGCGTTAGCAGCTGATTGGTGAGAAGCAAGTGTGCCGTCCCGCCTTAATCGAGGGCACGGAAGGCAAATGCATATGCTGAGAGCTGCCTACGAGTCTGAGGAATGATCACGAACACACCGTCGTGATGTCAAACATAGGCTTTCAAAGGTGACTTAGTCAAAGCAGAGCGCATGGACACCCTGCGATCCCTATTCCATAATGATAATCTACGCTGGCTGTAAAGGTTAAGTGTGAGGATATGGCTGGTCGCTTCATATACTCTGGCTTCCTACGCAGCTAACGTTTCTGGTCATCCAAAAGTGTGTAGTGAAGAAGCGCGTCCTCGACAGCTCTGCAGCCAGATCGCCAATGCTATGCTACCAGTCGGTGTCGACCTCGTCGTCTACAACCGCGTTTAGCTTCCTTATCACAATTGGCGGAAGTGCTGGGTCTCCTGTCATCCTGGAAATGCGCAGCCGGACTCTCCGCTCCGTCATGGTTACCGACACTCATTCGTGCTCAACACTAGCTTCTCCCCAGACCAACGTCTGCCATGGAGT
Organism: Hyalomma asiaticum; assembly: GCA_013339685.2. Lineage (NCBI taxonomy): Eukaryota > Metazoa > Arthropoda > Arachnida > Ixodida > Ixodidae > Hyalomma > Hyalomma asiaticum. The sequence goes on along the minus strand of CM023488.1, from coordinate 17,229,571 downwards.
AACCCGTCAGCGGGTCCCTCCAATATTCAGCGGCACCGATGACCACGACGTTGATAACTAGCTTTCCACCAACGAACGCGTGAGTATCCACAACAAACGGGACAATGTCACGAAATTAACCACCGTACCTTTCTACCTGACTGTAATTGCCCACTTTTCGTTTCGAAGCCATGCAACAGACGTCCCCGGCTGGACTGCCTTCAAAACAAGGCTCAGCGAAGTATTCGGACGTCGTACGGTTCGAAAGCTTCGTGCGGAGCAACGCCTTCAGTCCAGATGTCAGTGGCCTGGTGAGAATTTTACCAGCTCTATGGAAGATGCGATCGTGATATATTTGTGTAGGCGTGTCGATCCAACAATGCGAGGGAGATAAAATCAAGCACATACTGAAGGGTACTGATGAGGATGCTTTTCGAATGCTCATTTCGAAGAGACCCTCCACGATCATCCAGGTCACTGATTTATGGCGTTGTGAGCTACGACGAGCTTCGCCCACAACGTCTTGTGACCCGCCGCCCTGTTCAACAAGAGGAGTCGTTGTCCGGCTTGGTGCCAAGTTTTCAAGATCCCACCGTCCTCTCGCAGATCAAAGCTTTCGTGCGGGAAGAAGTTTCCCGCCAGCTCTCCCTCATTTCCACACCACCGCAGTCAACTTCGTCCCTCAGCCCGACCATCACAAGAGCGGCTTCCTCAAGTCACCGCTCCGTTATCGTACTCCGAAGCAATGTCTGGAGCTGGAGCGCGACCACGATCACCAATGATCCGCGCTCCAGCTCCAGTGACTACCTCTATTTTTAGTGTTACACATGGTCATATCAGGGATTGGGCATATCGGGCTGGTATTCTGCGGATCCGTGACCGGTCATATTGGCCATTTCATGAAAGAGCCATATATGACAACTATTTTCATAGGTCTTGTTTTGCCATATTGCACATCGGACTATATGTGGTACGCGTCTGTATATGGCCATATTTGGAGAATTCGTGAGAGCCACATGTGGCACTTCTTTGTATAAATCTTGTAATACCATATGTAGTAATCTGGGATCACAGATTTGGTGAACACGGCCATATGCGGACGTGTGCCATACTTATCGAGGTATTCCCGATGCCTGATATAGACATATATGGCTTGTTGTAAGGAGCTGTATGGCGCGTTGTAAGGAGAAGCACACATCAGTATTAGACACGTGGAAGTGAGAGGCAATGTGATGATGACATGATATAGCACTAGATAAATGGTGAGATATTTCACAGAGACTCACCAGTTCCTGGGCAACAGTACAAGGTGGTTCATGCGATGTCACTTCGGACACGGGTTGCTCCGTGGACACCTGACCAGCGCCGTCGTCTGTAGCCTTTAGCTGCATGCACGAATTCGTCAAACATCAAAGGCTAAACCGTCCTTCGGTAATTAGGCTACGTGGTCCTAGTCAACTTAGTGCTTTTACTTGTTGCACCACGTGGTAATCAGGCAATCACCATTGCTGCTGTTTATAGCAGTGAATAGTAGCAGTAATCACACTGATGTAGTCCCACATTTGATCAAACGTGAGTTGCAACCGTGGCACAAGAGACTGTTGGTTTGTTTTTGTTTGGTCTTTAGCGTAAGATATACCGGTAATGAGAACCGGTGTAAGGGCAAGTGTGTCCCTGAGTTGCCTACAAGTTGCTTTAACAAGTGGTCATAGGGAGCTACAAGGACAAAGGCCGTAGTTGTAGGCAAGCCTCATGCATGTCCCCATACTTGCCACCGTGGTTCCCATACGCGTTATAGCTGCCATGATCGACGGTTTCTGATCAGCGACAAATATTTACCTCTATAGTAACCGTCGTGGGAAATTGTCGTTGACAGGTACCATCCCGTGTTGTGAACACCAGTGATTATGTGCGTGTAGTTGGCATCTTCTCTCACTATCTGTCTCCTCATCTGTCTAGTTACTTCCCCGTCTTTTAGTAAGGGGTAGAAACTTAGACATCCTTTTTCTAGTTAATACACCTGCCTTTTCTTTCTTTTATCGACATCCCCCACTCGCTATGTACTATTACGCCTTTTGTAAACTAGAAGAGAGGCTCGGAGAAAGGAGGAGGCTTGAATCGATGAACAGATCGTTAAAAACGTTGGCTCCAGCGACATTCCCTGTTCTCCATCATTTTTCCCTGTTCATCGATTTATGCCTTTTGTACTAATGTGCAGGGTTTCCTACAAAGATTGCTGAATGGATTACAGGTATAGACATCGAGGGGGAAAACGGAGGTGACGTCATTCGATTCCACTAGCCTCGGCAAACCAACCTCTCCTGACGCCTAGTTGGAGGTGCCTCTCGGGTAGAATTAGGCCCCACATAGTTGCCAGACAGCTCGAGGCTGTTTGGAAGCGGCAACCTTCAGTGGCACTTGACCGTGCATTATTCAACCGCTTGCCAACAACATGGCCGTGGCCCATTTCCCATGACAATCTCCTTTAAATTTTCCCTGACTATCCTTCAACATTGTCACATGACGACCTCTCCTAGCTCCGTGATTCCCCTGACTCAATTCCAATAGTTGCACATATCTCACTATATATTCTGCTGAAAAGGGGTCATCTTGCAAAATAATACCATTTCAAACCGGAATGACGTGGCTTAAGCTAATCCGGGCTGTATGAACAGGTCTATACTTGCGCGGCGGATAACGCCAGCATCAGCCCGTCGCGGCGATCAGCGGCTGTGGTGCACAACCAGTGAACCGAAGGTTGCGGGATCGAATTCCGACCCGGCAACACCATTTTGACGGAGGCGAAATGCTAGAGGCCCTCTGTACTGCGCGACGTCAGTGCACGCTGAATAACCCAAATGGTCGAAATTTCTGGAGCCCTCGAATATACCGTATCTCTCATAATCACATCGTGGTTTCAGGACGTAGTACACCGGAAATTATTAGATCCGGCATCTTATTTTTCTTATTATTACTATTTCTTGCGGAGGAATAAGCTGCCTACGATTATACTGCCATGTTCATGTCGCTGCTTTCCATAGAGCAAGTTCACTACCCACCAGTTGTGCCTCGTCGTCGTCGTTGACGGTGGATGCCCCGACCCATTCGGCGGTTTCCGCAGCCATCGATGACTTCTCTTGCCTCGATTTTTTCTGAAAAGTGGGCACATACTGGTGTCAAATGCTTCAGCTGACAAGGCCTTCTATCAGAATAATGGAGGACGTACAGTATTAATAAATTTACGTGGCCTGCAATTCTGCTGTTACTGCAAATGCGTGATATGGCTCAAAGCGGCTAAATGTCCAGCTAAAAACTGGGCTGTACTCGTGCATTCATAGCGTCTTTGTTAAACGTGCAGCTATTGAGTTGACATCTGCATTAAACTGCTGGTACCATATAGGATATTAAAGCTTCTGAAGAATGTTGGGATAGTGCATAACCATGACTTGGAATCATTTTATCGACATGTGAGCGCGCTAGCCGACGGTAAACCATCATTTCACCCAAATACTGCCGTCATTAGCCGATGTACTCCAAAACTTAGCTATCCTTTAGTCAACACTTACTATGCTTTAGTCAACACTATAGCCTACATTAACCAGTATCGATAGCATACGAATGAATATGCGGCTGGTCAAGTTGCTGGTAATTGATGTTAACAAATTGCGGCCGAGTACGATGAGTTTCTCTTCTAGATGTACCCCGTTTAGGCCATTCCGTAGCTTGCGCATTAAAGTAGCTGTCTTCACCGTCAAGAAGCATTCGCCACCAGGTCCTTTCTAAATTGGCATTGCGTGTAGCTAACATAACTGTTGTATGATGCTTCTGTGTGTTTAATTCGTTTCGTAGGAAATACCTGCATTTCTACACATGCACAACCTTTTTCTTTTCTCTCACTTTTTCTTGGTTTTTTTTTCGCTGTGTAAGTTGTACAATTTATGACAACGTATCATTTTGCACGAAGTACTTCTTACCTACAGGTTCTATCAGTACTTATGTCGTTTCTTTTTTTCTATACTAATATAGAGAATCGGTCACTATCTATGCTGTTATAGATAATGTTCTCCAAAAAAATTACCTTCAGACGCAATTTCCCGCTTTTAGCTTTGGGTAACCCCTCCACCCGAACATTATGTAGGACAATAAATATTTGGTTGATTGATTGATTCATTCACTCATTCATTCACTGCTATCCTAACTGAAATGCTGACAGCAGGTGAAACAGGCATACCGACCAAATAAAACTGAAAGGAAAGGAAACCTTATTTGATCGGTGTGCCTTTTTCATCCCCTGTCATTCTTCGTCCCGACCATAAGGGCTTTCATCAAACCCGCCTCGACTTTAATTGAAATGCTCCACGTGAAAAATCAACAATATCACTTGCTTTTTTTTTTATTTTGCCGCCTACATGAGAGCTGGTATTTGGTAAGAACACACCAGCAGCGAGGAACATACCGGTAACATTTTGAAGCATGAAGCTACCAAGGAAAGCGAGGGTGCCGAAAGAGTGCGACTGTGAAGGTAGCGTGCCAGGAATGTGGTTGATTTGCCTTGCGTGCACAAAATTTCCCACAACCTCGAAAATGTTGCAACTAGAAACGCCGTCAAGCTGGTTTTGTCTGTGCCTTGCAAGTTGGCGTGCAGCCCAGCAGGGTATCAGGAGGGCTGTATGCGATGTCGTGCATGTTCGCAGGCTTTGTAGTTGTGACACACACATGTACTTTGTAGGATCCCCATCATCTATGGAAACGCGTAAAGTGATCAGTCGGCAAAGTGAGAGGATGCATGAGCACGTCAAATTACTTCCTACATGCTCGGGTCGGCAATGTACCAATACACTGTAAAAAGTGATTGCGCCCCGCTCTCCAGCAACGTTTCTGTCAATAGGAAAGCTAAGACGCAAAAAGGAACGAGATTATAGAAGCCTTCCATATCTACAGAATTGGTCCAAGTTTGCCAGCGTGCTGTTTCCTTGTCTAGCAAAGACCTGGGTTCTCTCGGTAAGGATGCCAGCGTGTAGATATACTTTGGTTGCCTTCAAACGACTTGTGCTGTCACGCGTGCTCTTTGTAATCCTGGACATGTTTTCTTGGAAATAAAGCCGTTTGTTAGACGTGCTCCATTCCTGTTCCATGGTCTGCTCACTGCTTCATTTTTTTCCTGCGTACTGTACCGCACGAAATGTAGAACACTATTCCGTGCTGGTACTCCCTGATTTGTCAATTCTGCCTTCAAGGCAGAATTGGCCAACCAGACATTAGAGATCTATCGGGTCGCGGTTGATTCTGCCTGTCTCGTACGGCAGTATTGACAAATCGGGGAGGGCCAGCACGGAATAGTGTTCCGCATTCCGTGGTACAGTATAGGGCTCCTGCTGGCGTATCCCTACCAAGTACCACGTACCAACTTGCCCAGGAATTTATCGCACTCCCCAAACATCCCCCTTACACGCCCCCAATTGGAGCCTCAAACCCCCCCAAGAATTTTTCAGATAATCAACGAATTGTACCCACACCCATACCCCTCCCCCTCTTTTTTTTTGTTTCACCATGGGTAACGCTTCTCCTTTTATCTGGAGAAACCCCTGAACACGCCCGACAGACCATCCTTGTGAACGTGATAACTAGAATGACGCTAAAGATGGCCTTTGTCTTCATCGCTGTCTGCTTAGCCGTCTAAGGTGGTAAGCATCCTACAATGGTTATGATTATCGTGATCGTTATGGTCACCTTGCGTTTGGCAAGATGCTGTTCCACGAGCACTTGTATGAAGTGTCCAGAGAGGGATGCCGCTCCCGCGGCTCCGAGCGCAATGGCCACAATGGGCAGCTCCACCACGGCCAAAGCGATGGCGCCTGCCGCCAGACCGGTGGTCATGATTCCGTGGACAACCTTGAAGGCCACACTTTTGAAAAATGCGGTGTTGAAGACTACCTTTTTCTTTTCCCTTCAGGTACAAGCAGTAAATGTCGAATGTGGCTTCAATTTTCTGAAAAAGAGCAACCGAAACCAGTGCGAAACATCATGCAGTTACCTATGTTAGACGATAACACCAAAAACAAGGAACAGCTCCACCAATGTGAAACGTGGGAGGTGCGAAGCATCTGATGATGTGCCACAGGAACACGTCAAAGGTTGCTAATGGGCAACGAGACAGAAGACCGCATTTTGTTTCAACTGTAATCATATTTACGTTTATTTAATTATAGACTACTCTCAGCTCTACGATAACTTGCTTCTCCGTGGCCACCACAATGACGACGTTAGGTGCCGACGGCCCCGGGCTCATTAACGAAAATTCGTTACGGTCGCTTCCGACACGACAATCGTACACATACTGTCTGACTGCCCTGCCTAGCCAGGATCGGCCCACACATGCACACATACTGTCCGACTTCACTGCTCCCAGGATTGGCCCACACTTTCTGTCGACAGGGCAAAACAAGTTTTAACGAATTTCTGTTGATTATGGCGATTACATCAATATTATTCCTGTCTCTTAAGTTATTCTAAAACATGTTAGTTTAAGCTGCACCGGTTAGATCAATTATGCAATTGTATTAGCCCTGCTTTGAGCCCTTATTGTGAGCGGTGACCACGGCGATGTCAGACGCCGACATCCCGGGGTCATAACGGTCTCTACGATTATTCCCGAATGAACTCGTCTGAGAGACTTTCACAGTTAGGCGCGTTCACAGAAAGTCAGATAGAAAGCTTCAGTGGGAACCAGATGTGGGAACAAAAAGGGACGAATGAAAGTGAATGGAAACATAGTTTCGCACGCATATAAAGACTACAATGATTCATGACGTCATTTACCGTTACGGAAATGTACACTTTAAATGATCGTGCCACATTTCCGCACCTGTGACGGAAAAGCAGACTACAATCCCCACCAAGAATTTCCAAGAGGAAATGTTCATGTCGGCAAGTTCTTCGCGGGTCATGGTATAATACACCTCTGCGTAAGTAAGAATCGAAAGGATTGTTACGCTTACAGCGCATGAAAAGACAAGGACGAAGAAAGACGTGACACACGCAGGCTATAACTTGCAACAGTCTTTGTTAGGAGCAAAGGACCCATGTATACATACAACTTTCTCACATACATAATCATAAAAGTGCTGTTTGCAAAGCTTACACACCCTTATGAAGGTAAGCTAACTCTTCGCGGGAGAGGGCAATTGAAGGTGTTGATACAGCTATCTCGGAGCCTCTCAACCATTCTTCTAATTTCAAACATTAGCAACGCAAACAAAAAGACACGGACGCAGAGAGAGTGAACAGCGCCCGTCTTGTCCAGTCTCTCTGCGTCCGCGTCTTTTTGTTTGCGCTGTTTATGTTTGAAATTAGAAGAATGCGAGACCAACTAGCCCCGCAACGTGTTCTGCTGTCGATCATTTCTGCTTCGATAATTTCGCGAGTTAATCTATCTCGGGCTCTTCACACGATGAAGCAGTCACAGTAAGCTGGGTATGCAGAAATGATTGAAAGGCTCGGAGATAACTGTGTATCAACACCTTCAATTGCCCTCTCCCGCAAGGAGTTTACCGTCGTAACGGTGCGTGAGCTTTGCAAACAGCACATATATGATGACGTATGTGAAAAAGTTGTATATATGCATGTGTCCCTTGCTCATAATAAAGATTGTTGCAAGTTTGTGCCTGTGCGTGTCACGTCTTTCTTCGTCCTTGCCTTTTCATGCGCTATAAGCCTCGCAATGTCATACCAACAAGGCCAAACCACTGCTTTACTACAAATCGAAAGGAACCTACCTCTTTGAGCTTCTCCGAGTACGCCTGTGAATACTCCTGTCCGCCCATCTTCGGTGCGGCTTCGAACTTCTCTAATGCCACTTCAAGAAATTTATTGTGGTGGCCCCGCATGGTCTCACGATCGACGTCGCCAGGGGTCCACTGCCATACCTGTGAGCATCCGAACGCTGCTAAATTGCAGCACTTTTTTCCTCTGTAGCTGTGCTTACATACGCGCCACAATATCATGCAGCACCGTCGCTCTGTACAACATTGCCTTTTTTTAACGCGGCTAATGATCTAGAAAACAGAATGGCACCATGACGCCAGGTTACGCAAAGCACCTGTTTTTGTGTGCTTCATAAAGGCTGTTTTCGACATTGTGTTTGAAGTTAGACAGAGCGATGGCACTGTTCATCGATTGACAGTAAGTGCGCGAGTCCTACCACAAATACGGGTGGAACCGAACACATTAATTCCGACATGACGATCTGAATGACGTTTGGGGAGGCAGCCACAGATCAACAGCCGAGTGTCGTCAGGCCTGCTTGGAATTTATGGGTGGTTTCTAGATGCGCTGGAATGCCGGCAGGGACATATCAACAGCCCTCAGGCACACGAATGCCTTGTGCTTCCTTCAACAATAGTAAGAATTTTTTCTACTGACACTTTCTGTTCTGCATTAAAAATGATTGAACCTTTTCACCACTAAGCCTTAAGAATGTGATGCGTACACCTGGCAATCACCATGATCAGAACAATATCCCATTTGTAAACTGTTTTCTTTCAATGCTTCCTTTGCACCTTCTACTGTGCCATTTACCACTGCCGCACTTTGTTGCGACTATGTTCTTCGTCCATTGTCATAAACATTTGTCATTATGCTTTCTTTTTTTTTACTAATTTTTCTATTACATATGGCATTTCTAAGGTAGCTGTGTGCGATGCAGCTGTGTATGTTTATGTCGCGTAGAATAATCTGCAATTTTAATTTGCACGAATTTATGGAAGCCTGCAGTTTTCATGTTCGTCCCTTTTCAGTGCCCCCCCCCCTACCTATGTAAGTTTGTATGGGCGCTGTAGGTACTAAATTAATAATAATAATAATAATAATAATAATAATAATAATAATTCGAGCACCCTGCATTTGTTGAGTAGCACACATAATTTATTATGAGATACTTGGCCTGTTTAGCGGAACCAGCACTGAGTCGCACTTTTGTTTCTTGCGTAGGAGACCGGGAAGAAATTCGGTGCAAACCAGAAAAATTAGAAAAGGAACAGTACAGTACATGTTAAGAATGGTTTCTGGTGGATTAGATATCAGAGCATGTCTTTTATACTACAGGGGCATTTAACCATGAGAACAATTAAGGTTAATTAAAAGAGGATCGCCCAGCACTTACAGTTGATTTCCGGAAACGACCAGAGACAAAATTCAAAATAAATCAGAAAAACCAAAAGAAAAAAGTACAGTACATGTTAGGTATTTTGTGTGATAGATATACGATATCAGAGCATGCCTTTTATAGTAAAAAGGCATTTAACCATCGCCATAATTATTGTACATTAATTAAAAGAAGGTTGCGCCGCACTTCCGACTGACCTCCGGAGACGGCCGGGGACAAAATTCAAAATAAATCGGAAACAAGAAACAGAAAAGAAAGGTGTACAGTACATGTTACGTACTGTATGTGATAGATATATCAGAACATGTATTTTATACTAAAGACACTTAACCATCAGGAATAAAATAAAAAGATAGTTAAGGAATGGCGCGGGAAATGGGGCATCACAGAGCAGTTGCGCGTCTCCCCACTAGACGGGGCCACCGCCCCATGCTTTTGGCTGTCCTAGACACCCAGCTTTCTGGCTTGTTTGGGGCGCAGCGCATAGTCGATGGCTTCCTTCTTTATTAGCACGAGCAATTGGTTGAAAAGTGACACTTAGCCCATACCTCCGTTGGTTATGTGGCTAGTGAGCATAAAGTGACACAAAAATGGCACATCAGTTGCTTTAATGAATTAGTACGCGGATGAAAGCGTGAACGTGTATTCGAACTTACATCTGCCGGTTCGCTTAATAATTTGAATATTTCTCAACATATACGGTTCCTTCCTGTAGGATCCCTTGCTGGTAATAAAAGAAACTTAGTGCTATATTTTGAAGCCGGAGAAAGAAAGCCAAAGTAAACCGAAAAGACTGGCTTGTTCAAACTTCAATTCTTACGGACGCGAATCACTCACCGTCATCATACTAGTCGTGTAGTAGTCTAGAGCTTTTTCCATGGCTGCACGACAGCTTGCCATGTAGGTCGCCTAGATAGAGAGACAGACAAGATCTGTTGTAAAAGAATGCGATAACTGACATGCTCTTTCGTATAGCGTGGAGGTCAAAAGATTCTAAAGAACAGTTTTTGTTTGTAAACTAATGTGAGACCAAAAGCCACGAGCACTAACCTCTACCATTGATGACGGATCCTGAAGTAGGCCTCTCTTGTGTGCGTTCACATAAACCTGCAGGAATGAGTGCTTATTAAGGCGGGGGCTTACACGGAAGCTCAATAAACATACCTTAATGTAAGACATCAGCTCCTGACAGGTGATTTTCCGCCCATTGATTTCCTTTGGCGCCAGATTGTCCGGCTCTAATAGCAGCGGGACGAGTTCGAGGAGGTACGCGATGAACTTGTCGTTAATGTCTGAGAGGCGGCCGTCAAACGATTGCTCTGTAACCTGTAGAACCCAAAGGAGATTTTTTTAGTGAGGCAAACTAAACTTTGCAGCTTCCGAATGTTGAAACAATGACAACAATAGCGTGGTTGAGCGTTCCGCTCAAGACGCCGCAAAACGCAAGATGACGTGGCGAGAGCCGCCATATTTCTCTTGGGCATTAGGTCACCTGCAGCGTTGAAAAGGTCAGTAAATAATACCGAATTAATTAACTAACGTTTAATTATTGAGCAAAATGAACCTTTACTAAAACGAAATCCTTATGCATCTTGAGCCGAAAAATTCAGCGTCCGCGGCGTCAGCACCAGCGACACCAGTCATGCGTCTACGCTCTAACGTTGTCCCATGACGTCATGTTATAACGTCATAATGACGTAAGTTCTAACGTCATGTGGTCACGTCATTTGCGGGGGATGTTGCGAATACAGCCAGGAGTCTTCAAACCACAGCCGGCCTCTATGAGGGTTTTGTACAATTACTCCATTACTAACACTCCCGAGCGCGCTCGAGATGCTTGTGGCAAGAGCAGGTGGCTTGCTCTTCTTGCACAGCTTTTCGGTCCGGAGGACAATGATACCTTGCGTGGAAAAAGGCTGCCGAAATCCAAACATGGTCCACCGCGGTGGTGTATATAGTGTTTACGGTGCTCGGCTGCCACCTGGAACGCTTGTTCGATCTCGGCTGCAGCGGCCCCACTTTTGATGGAGGCGAAAATGCCAGAGGCCCGTGTACTGTGCATTGTCAGTGCACGTTAAAAAAATCCCCAGGTAGTCAAATTTACGGAGCCCTCCACTACGGTGTTCCTCTTCTTTCAATGTCTTTCACTCTTTCCCCTACACCCACGGAGGCCTAGCCATGCTCCCGACATGGACTACAGAAATTAGCGTCCTTTCCTTAACCGAACCACAATTATCATCATCATCACGTAGTGTCCATGTAGTGCTTAATGTATGCAAGGTGCAGACATGAGTCAGTAGGGTCCCATACGCTCACACAACTCACAAACGCGCGAAGCGGTGGAGACGGGTCCGCAGGCCCTAAGGCTGATAGCGTTGTTCGCCTTGGGTATCATGATTACCTATGTGTGCTTCTACTGGCTTCTACACAGCCAGCTGTCCTTCTTTATTAGGTGCGCGCCCAAGTTAGATGAACAAGGGACCTTGTGCAGATATGAGTGTGAAGAAAGACGTCTAGGCTTGACACAACAATAGTGGAAGTGCCTGCGTGAGCCAGCTGCTGCCGATTAGCCTACACAAGAAAGAGGTAAAATACGCTAACAGTTATCTCTCAGGTAGACAGACACGTGCAGCCATTTGACAGATGGCGCTAGTATTACCAAGCATACGCAGATAAGTATCGCGCCTCCTGGTTCGCCTCAGCGCTTTTCTTCATTTGACAGTCAGTGTTCCTGTTGTCTACTCCTCTTATCTGGTGTCCCTCTCTGTATGCCTTTCCTTTGCGTTAAGAGCCCCTGCCAACCGGCTCAGCTTTCTGTGGTTTCAAGTTCCGTAGTCCCAGCGCATTACCATCGTCTCCCTTTCTCTACACTCTTGGTTCGCAGCATGGTACGGCCATCCAGGAACGATAGTGCAAAGCAGAATGTCATGCTAATGCGCGCCAGCAGTTGGCGCCTCGGTAGTCTCAGCACATCGATCGCCTGAGGTAGCGGCGCGTCGCTTGGGCAATAGTACGACCATGGTTGCCTCAAAACATGTCTTGTGTGGCCAGTTGTGTTGCGACGCACTCTGCTGAAGAAGCGGAAATACATCCGCCGACAAGCAAATGTTGCGCCTTTCGTGACAGCGGGCTGTTCACAAAACGATCCGCTGACAACCCGTTTGGTTTCGCTTGCAATGTTTCACCGTCTGCTGACGGATTGCGAATTTCCCACTGGCGTTGCATCACCGCATGTTTCGCACCTCTCCACGTTTCACCTTACTGGAGCTGCATGTTTGCTTGTCGGCTGCTGTGTTCACCAGAGCGCGTCGCAACACAACTAACCACACAAGACATATTTTGAAGATCTCCGCTGCGATGGCAGTACACGTTGAAAAATCCCAGTTGGCTAACTTTTCCGGAGCTCTCCACTTCGGTGTCCCTCATAACCACAGCTGGTTTTGGGACGCAATACCCCAGAAATCAATCAATCTCCTTCGCATCTTTGTTTTTCATCGAATGTTCAGATGCGCACTGATGCGGCGTTCATTCCCGGGCCTTTTCCATTCGCTTTCACTAAAGGGGCACGATGTCCAAAATTTCGAAGAGCACTTTAGACTGAACTCGTCGTAAAGGCCTACGTAGACTAAGCTTAGGGGAGGTGAACTAAATCTCAAATGTAAGTTACGAGGCCGCTCGCGGAGGATGGAAAATGGTAGTGACGAAGACAGATCTTGCATGAATGCTACAGAGTAGGCTAGCTATCTTTCTGGCGGAAATGACGATGGTAAATTATTGGTAAGGGCCCGGCCAGAAACGCCTCCATATTTAAGAATCAAGACCGCTGCGTTTCGTCGCCGTGACGATTCACGAAGCTACCCCCAATATCTGCACCTACCTGAAGGCCTGGGTGAGGCATGAGAAAGCATTGGATCCTCTTGAAGCAGTCTTTGATCTCCTCCCGCAACTTCTTCAGTTCCTCATCTTGCCTTGGTGCAACCTCAAGCCGACTCTCTAGAAGTCTCTTCCCACCTTCCAGGCCGTACGGCTTCTCGTACGGTGATTGCCAATCACGAACCAAAAACAGCAATCTCTGCGAGGACCGCATGCACCACTTTTGCAAACCACGAGACATCGCGAAAACTTCAGTGATTAGCAAAGGCAAACATTTGATGTGCCATTGTAGTATGTGGCAGTACCAGCACCGAGAAATTTAAGTTACAGAATCCTCTAGAGAAGGCGCTTTATACATTGGCTACTAGAAATTGTACTTTTGCAGCTCCACAAGCCATGGTACCTTAGCAGCTAAGTGTGGCACTGCTGCTCCAGAGGGCGTGTGCTGGTTGTCACACTTTTGTGGAGCCTCACTGCAGGAGTACCAGGGTACATTTCACCATGGGTGGTTAAATGCACACTTGTTCTCTTGCAGTGCACACTTCACCGCCTTACCATCCCCGACATATAACGTTCGTTGAACAGATGTAGGGGTGTGCACGTATTGGAACCTTTGAGAATTTTGCCACCTGGTAGGTGCTATGCGATTCTATTAGCACTCAACTGTTACCACTCGACATATGCGATGTTCGCAGTTAAGGAATGCGATGTGCTATGTCCAGTGACAGAGAGAACCTTCCCCTATATTTGGTGTGCTACTCTGCATGACAGTGACGTACTGCGTCAAAGTTGACTTGGGAGGTAAAGCCGTACCTTGGCGTGACTGACATTGCGAGCATATACACACGATACTTCCTTTGCATGAGGGCTCTTATTGTGGCCTGCTGGGCCTGAAACTACACTTGTGAGGTATGAATGCAGGGCAGAGCGGCACAAGCAAAAAAATGTTCTTTCTGCTAGTGCGTTGTGGCGAACCCCTGCGTTCACTGAGCTCGCGAGCTCTGTCCTTACTGAGATTGCAAATGACGCGCTCAACCATCGCTAATAGAGGCCACGCACAAACGCGACTGGAATGCTACCTCGATTAAAGAGAAAACCACAGCCGCCGTCTCACAACCCCTGCCTTCCTTAGGGCGATGGGGGGAGGAGCAGTCTCCGCGAGCACCCTGGAATGCTTTTGCAGTTCCTCAGGCCAAAAATTATTTCGAATAGGGTCATTTCTTGTTACTCTGCTTTCGTGGTTGGTTCAGGGTTGTTTTTAGGGAGTAATGGTCAGTGATTCGGAGGCACCCAGGAGAAGTCGGTAAGGTTTTTAGCTATGGTTATAATGACTGGAATATGGTGAGCGCAGCAAAAGCTTAAAAAGTTCCTGGGGAGTCCTCAGGCCTCGCTTAAGAGAAGTAAAGGCGTAAGCGAGGGCATTTATTGATGGTAGAACACTGGGCCTATGAGCTCCAACCCGAAACTCACTCCGTCGGTCTTTAAGCCCACGTCTCTTTTGCTGAATCATTGTCATTTTTCTCAGTCACGCTCATTACTATGAGTTCTACCACCATCGCTCAGTGTATCCTCACTTGCCCACGTCCGGACACGTTCCTTAAGTTTTTGAGCTTCAATATTTCTTCAATGAGCCATTTTTGTATACTCGTGACTATGATCGCTGATCACCAGTTACACTCCGTTGACGGACTGTCGAGGAAACTCTAAAAGGGATGCCGGTAGATGTCAATTAGTCTACCACAATACATGCCAAGAGAGTCACCTCTGCTGAAGTACTGGAGTGCCGCTGCACAAGCTGCGTGCCGTAGCTCACGAAATCTTTCAGGTGCTCGAGGTCGTCCTCCTGGATGTTCTGGGAGACGTTGTAAACCAGGACTGAGCTTATCATGGCGCTGAGGGAAAAAATAGAAGAATGCACCGCCTTTGACGACTGGCAGTCGAACGTCCCTTGGGTGTCCATCAGTAACACTGCCAGCTCCTCGCCCACAGAATTCCTCACCTGCGAAAGTGTGTACAGAAACACAATATGAGTTTTGGCGCCGACAGGTTGTTTGTTTCGTGCTGTTTTTACCAACACAGCGAGCGTGATACGCTTTCTGTAGATGTGCACGCTGCTCTGGGAAGTGCGTCTGAGCCATCCTCATGACAATCATCCTTGTCTGAGGTGTCCTCTTGACTTTAAGATTACATGGAACTATAGGCCGTTCAACCAATCCTTGATAGACTTTGTACTTGTTCGCACATACATGGCACGTCCCTTTTTTATTGTGCGGTAGGCCTAAGAGAAAGCTCTCGAATAGAACGGTGCTAGAGGACAGATAAAGACATCAAGAGTTCATCCACGGGATAGCGTATACCACGAGCATTACTCTGGACACCACTGCGATAGCAGGGCGCCTTAAGCAGGCAAGCTTCACCAGGCGTGTACGTTGATGAAGACGTCGCTGCACTGCCGTGAGATTCAATGTGGCTAACTGAGAGAACAACTCTAACAGAAATTTCGCCCCGTCGAAAATGAACCCATTAGCTTCCTAATGAACTTTATGATTCCAAAGATATCATATGTCACCTAGAGAGCCAGCGCCTAAGAAAACAAGGACGTGAAACAGACAAGACCACGGGGCGCCCCGTGGTATCGTTGCCTTTGCTTCTCGTCCTTGTTTTCTTAGGCGCTGTTTTAATATGGTTATGAGCAAACTATCCCAACAATATGTCTTGACCAACTAGAGAAGCAGTATAGTGCACGAAGTCCGGATTAGTGTAAGCCTAAAGCATGATACATTAGCGTTTATGCATTCTGTCCCTTCGGAACTCTGACAATGGAGGATCCGTGGTGTTCATTAATGAAACCAGGACCTTTGTTGCATATATGTCACCAAAGCCCTTGAAAAGCGAAAGAGAGACAGACATCAATTGCGTTAAACGCACCAATATAAAAAGCTTACAGAATGCCTCGTATGGTATGAAAAGTTTCAGGTTGAGGTCACCTCTATACATTGAGCGCCGCGTAGATATACGGCGGCCGATTTCTTCAGTTCTCACCAGGAAAACCTCGCTCCATAGCATGATTCCCTTGGTTTGTCGGTCGCTGCCTCCTCGCCACTCGAATCCTTCCAGCGGAGCGTCCCGGTCGCCGAGCCATTCGGCGCGACCAATGCTGCGCAGGAACTGAAGCAGGAAACACATCAGGAAGGACTTGCCCTTGCGGAAGGCCCCGACCACCGCGAGGACCACCACCGGCGTGTCCTTCACACGTTCGTCCAGCAACAGGCGCGCCAGGGCATGCTCGTCCAGCTCAATGCTGCGACCTTCCACTTTCAGGATGTTAAGCGGCTGCCCGCCGCCATGCTCGACCGACATGATGGCGCCCCTGCGCGCGCAGAAGACATCACACAGGGCCCCCAATGTCGGCTTTCATCCTCATGCCCGTACGTTTACTACAAGCAATGAATATAATTTAGAAGGGTAGTGGTTTGGGGCTAGATGGTAACTACATGATATTTCGCGTTATGGAGCGGAAAACGAAGGAGATCGGCATGATTTAAGGACGACCGCTCGTCCTTGTCTCTTACCGTGTTTGTGGGTTTTCCGATGCTAGTGATGAAAAGATGAATGATCAATGTTCGTCATATATTCATATCCTACCGTATCACCCGAATTTTGTTGTAACCGGTGTAAATATGGACGGACGGACGAATGGATGGATGGATAGATGAATAGATAGGTAGGTGCGTGGGTGGGTGGGTGGGTGGATGGATGCTCAAGTTCACCAAGAAATGCTACGCATTTAAAACGTCTGTATACGGTTTTCCCTCATATTTCGATTTTTTTCCCTTGTGTTATTGTTCTCTTCTTGTGCTTCTTCCTCGTTTTTCATGTAGCTTTCCTTTATGGTGCTTTTGGCATTATAGTGTTTCATGCAGTTTATTAACAGCGTGGTTTTCTTTGATCGCTGTTTGGTATTATGAAATAGTGTATATATCCTATGCTTCATTTTTTCGGTGTATCGCATATTTTGTAAACATAGTCATTGTCGCAATTAACTTGCGAAGGGTTCATTGGCCCAGTCAAGCTGCCCATAAACAGTTTTAGCCAAATGGACCTCACCAAAGCCTGTTTCTTTCTGGGAAATAAGAATGACTTGATTTCGGTTCGATTCTTTCCCTAACTCTAACGTTCGCAAGAACTGGCACATTTCAGCACTCTTTCTTTGTTCCTACAAGCAATAAATCGGCGGAATCAATCGACGGAAGCTCCCCCCCCCCCCCCCCTCCTCTTCCCGCTATAGGAAAATCTTGTGATTACGAATCTTTCTCATAAAACTTTGACAAACGTACTAGCTTATAGCGTAGCACGAAAACTGACACGGACAAATTATCAAGAAACAAACGAACACAAGCGCTTGTGTTCGTCTGTTTCTTGATCCTTTGTCCGGGTCAGTTTTCGCGCTACGCTTTAAGCCAGTGTCATGAACCGACAAGCCCAAATTGGTACCCTTGTGACAAGCGTGTCTCTTTACATACGTTTGTTTTAAGTAATTCTGTTATTCGCAGTGTTGCTCACACCCTCCTTCTTTTATCAATAAATAAATAAATAAATAAATAAATAAATAAATAAATAAATAAATAAATAAATAAATAAGCGTATCGCATGCAAGGCGCTGTCGTCCTCGCCTTTTCCGCCTGTTCCTGTTTCTGCAGATGCGGGACAGCGGTGCCGTGCTGTTGCATCCGGCCTTTGCATCCGGCCGTGTTGTTGCATGCGCCGCTTTATCAACCATCGAACGGAGAACTCTTGTCTCTGGTTTCAGCATCCGTCCACGAATGGTACTCCGTGAAACTAGAGACCCAAGAGCTCTCGATAATGCAGAATTCGACAACTTCGAATAGTGCATTCTCAAACTCACTGAAATGTCAAGGACCATTGTATGTTTGTCAAAAAAAATTTAAACTTTATAGGTGTCCCATGATGATCATGATGGTGATCCTATAACACCGATCAAACTCCCACTGGGGAATTTGTCAAGAATTGTGAAGCTGGGCCTTTAGTTACTCTCTCGACATATTGTCACACGTTACATACATGAAGACAACAACACATATAAAGAAAGAGACACGTCGTGTCGTTCGGATCAGAGCGTTGCATCAAAACATCGAGGATAATTTGCACTTGAAGAAATTTCCTGGCGCGAAGACTACCAAAGGGAGGTTTGGATACCTGCTGGTACATGTGTTCTTTCTCGAAATCTAGAACTTCCACCCATCCATGCTAGAATTATAAAGGTAGTAACTGAAAGCGAGTAGCACCAGTCGGTCACGCCACATCGGGTGATCCATTTGAAAAAGACGCGACGCCCAGGAAGCTCTTTCATCGGCAACCATTTCGCAACAGCTGCGCTATTTTCGCCTTCCTTGACATTTTTGAAGCTGCACGGATACGAAAATCTGCACCTGCATGGCGACTTCGCTTTTGCAACAATGATGCGTTATTTCGAGATGTCCACACAAGCTAGAAATAACTTGATATTTCAAATCAACACCATCCGCGACATCAACTTTAATTACTTTTCGAAACCCAGTTGGTCGTACATAGCGAAGAGCAGGGAAGAGGGAACAATACAACATCCCGCAAAGAACAATGATCATTCACAAGTATGAATCATAGAAGACCTAGTAGACGAAATAAACGGTTATAGTTTATAAGTAATAAGTGTTTTAAAAAAGGGACAGAAATGTCACATCAATACTATGCAACAATAGCGAAACTGCTGCCATCGGGACAGTTATCCTTTCTACTATATAGCCCGAATGACTATTTTAAGAAAAAGCACATGTTTGATGAACATGAGTTTGGAGGAGGGGGTGCTGTTTCTCCCGGACGAGACGACCAGGGGGAAGATTGCGAAGTCCCCCCCCCCCCTCCCACAGGCCGCGTTGGCCTAAGAGGGCCCCTAATTAGGCGCATATTGCTCTATAGTCATACACTATAATCCTCGAAAGAACTTGGAACTATATTACGATCTCAACAATTATTTGCCTGAGCGGTCATTTGGACACCTGGCCTAACGATCCAACTACCACCCACCCATTGGTATCGTCGCCCACGTGCACATTTGGTCTTTGTCGTCACGACCACTTCAATATCAATCCAATGGCTACCACGAGAAGCGGGTGTACAAGCCTACAGCCAATGAGAAAATCTAAAAAAAAAAATGGAATGGCGGCAGTGTGTCTCCGTCTTTGTTTTGTCCGTCGTTGTTCCGCTGGCCATCTTCAATTTATATATCATCAAGAAATGCTCTCACATGAGATGCAAAGTATAAAACTGAAGCTAGCCAGCGAAATTCCCTGTTCTCCATCGCCTTTTGCGGTCTGTTCATCCTGACATGACACGGTACTTTGAAATAATGAGGTACAGCTTGGACACCCAAAGAGCAGTACTTAACTGTAAAACAAAGCCAGCACGACTTACCGTAATGTTGCAAACACGTAACCTAGGGGCCCAGGTTCTCCTGTCACATGAATTGAAGCGATCTCCAGGTACCGCCAGTCCACTTACACAGCCGCGTGCCAATCCGAAACAAAGCGTGCTTCAGTCGGAAACGGCTTGAGACGGATTCAGGGAATAGCTCAAACGCACCGAAGGCATCCGCCGCTTCCACCCGGAAACTTACTGTTGCAACTTTTTGATCTCTCTGTACTCTCAAGGTGTCGCGTGTCCGCTGGACAATGTTGCGACGCGATACCTAAAGAAGACCTCGCGGGCACGGCTTTGCCGCCCGACTTGTCGCAGCGATAGCCGCACCGATTCCGCATTCACCGCTCCGAAGGCGCGAAACAGGAATCGGAGAGGCAGACGGCGAAGAGGGAGAAAACAGCCTCCTCGAACCCTCGCCTTGAGCTCGCTCATCCAATGGCGCTCCTCCAACGTGACGCAAGGAACGCTCCAGACACAAACAAGGCAGGAGCACATGCCACAACCTTTTCTTGTGGCTGTTTTGCCTTGCAGTCCGCCGCCGCCGCCTGAAGCCGCATCCGCCGGCTGCGTTCGCCGATGCAGATATGTACAGCTGCGGTTCCTTGCTGTATTGCGCAAATGCTGTGCAATCCCGCTTTCAAGATCTACAAGGAACTCCAGCGCGGACCGTCAAATCAAAGTCAAATAGTCTGGAGTTTCGCATGCCGAAACTACGCTATGATAGTGAGGCTCGCCGTGGTGGTCTGGAATAATTTTGTGCCATAATTCAGTGGCTCCATGGTTTGGTGTCTATTCTGCTTGCGTCTGAATTTACCGCGTTTTTTTCGTAGATGCTAGCTAATGATGTTGTCGGATAAAATCCAGCGTGATTCTCGTCGTTAATTCGGTGCTTGGTGAGGGGCGTTAGGCAGTGGTGGTCTTGCTAAGAGGCGCATTGTTGTCGTGCGCACCACTATTACGAAACTCGTAGCATCCTCGTTGAACCTTCGTGGAATCCAGTGTTGGGCAAGTTGCCGTACAGGTTAAAGGGACCCTGAAACGGTTTTGACGATTTTGTGCAAACGTGGTGATTCTGTTGAGCGAGTCATTAGGATCATTAGAGGACAGATTTCGACGGCTCTTCGTAAAGTCTGTAATTTACAGTAAGGTTTTTGAACACGGGCATCGCAAAAGATCGCAGCAGACGCGGTAGAGACAAAATAACGGCCTGCACAACAACGCAAGCTTATTACGCCGATTTTAGGGGCGAAGCTCCTTAGGGT
Organism: Hyalomma asiaticum; assembly: GCA_013339685.2. Taxonomy (NCBI): domain Eukaryota; kingdom Metazoa; phylum Arthropoda; class Arachnida; order Ixodida; family Ixodidae; genus Hyalomma; species Hyalomma asiaticum. Next base: position 17,208,817 of record CM023488.1, on the reverse strand, counting down.
GTGGGTCGTTCCATCCTTTGTAGTAGTAGTAGTATGTATGTAGCCACCTCGCGCCGCCGGGAGGCTCGCGCTTGCCCTCGGCGCGTGTCCTCCCGGCGGCGCGAGCTCTCGCACTCTTCCATCTGCTGTCTTGTGAAAGAGAGAGAGAAAGAGAGAGAGAGAGAGAGCGAAAGGCGCCCGTTGACTATGGAAACGCTTTCTTCGATGAACGCTCTACCAGCTCGCAAAGAAGGAGAACGCGCCCTCACCCGCGAGAGACAACGTTGGCGCAGGCAGCGTCTTCTAGCGAGTTTCTTGATTGAAAAATACCGACTGCTCGCGCTGGACAACCGTTCACCGGCCACCCGTATATATATATATATATATATATATACAGGCACTGGATCTCGACTTGCAATAAAGTGCCGGTGGGAGATTTCACTCGTGCGTAGTTGAACCATAAGGATCCGTAGCGTGCGCGTTAACTAAATTAATCCAGAACTCGGCACCATCTACGACGAACATCCGGAGCTTCGCCCACTCATCATCATTCACTCCGTGGATATGCTGTGGATTTTTTTATTTTCAAGAGCAGCTGAACAGGCCAATATGGAGGAGGTTACTCAAAGCTGCACTCAGTGCACCGAAACCAGAATGATATGGGCGGATTTTACAATTCCTGGGGCGAGCTATCGGCATCGCGATCCTTTCTCGACGTTGCTCGAAAACTAGACTCCGCATTTCCCGAAAGACTCTCAAATGGGAAATTGCAAAATATCTCCGCACCTTGGAATCATCCGCTGCAGGCGTAAGCCGAACCGAAGGTGAGCTTTTCGTATCGCCGTAAGAAACAAGGTCCTTATAACTCCGGTTGTCAGTCCCCTCAAAATAGCTCGCCTTTTAGCTCAGCTAATGCATTTTCCGCGTCTGTATTCCCTAGCAGTGGACCTTTGCTTGTCAGACAGATATTGTGACTCTGTCACCTCCGCAGAAAAAAATAATAAGAAAGAAGTCTGGTGGCATACGTCAAAAGCCCTTGTAGCATGTCCAGAAAGCAAGAACTCGCCTCTCCGACCCCATTCTGTATCAGCAGAATTTGGGTGTACTTGCTCTGTAGACACGATGTGTCCGAAATATCCCGACTTGGATCTGATGGACTAGCATTTAGATGGCTTACGCTTCACAGCAGATGCCCAAACCCCAGAATACGCTTTGCTAATGCCGCAATACATGTCTTCAAATCTCTATAGGTCTATACGACAATGTTTTCTAAGTTCACATGGCGAATATTAGCGAGTGATGCCGGAAGGATCACGTCTGCGATTCTTCCTCTCCAGTGGCGCAATTTCGCATGCCCCATGATTCTTCCTTTTGAGTCGCAGTCACTTAACTGACGTTTCGGAGCTGTTTTTTTTCCCTTTTGGCGAGGGTTCTTTTGATCTGACAGTATCCCCTGGCCCTATCCATGAGTGTAACACATGACTGCCCAGCTCTGAAAGTGTCTCTTACATATCAGGCAGTATCCAGGATACAGATCGATGCAGGTTGCTTTAAGTCCCTGCAACAATTACAAAGCTGTAAGACGCTTCCCACTACTCTGCAACGAGGCAGGTCCACGCCAATGCAACATCGAGTTCCAGCCTATTCTAGCGTCGAAAAGCGAGTCTGCATGCGATTCGATTTCGTCCCTACTTTGGAAAAAGTTCCTACGCGATTGTTGACCTGCCGATGTCGTATTTTTACAGTGAATCTCGAGTTTGCTATGTTCACAGTTCCCGAAGACTGTTTTCCCCATTGGAAATATCCATCTTTCTTTTTTCAACATCGCGGCCTCCGTCACTACTCCGTCAACATGCGATACATCGACGAACTCTACAAGATCCGTATTCTAGCGTGGCACCCACCACTCACCTTGAACACCCAGTGGCATACTCACTAGTCCACCAACGTACCGACGATATTTGAGTCTTCGGCCACCCGAATAGTTTTCGACGGGCCCGGGCCCTGCCCTAGCGTGGGCCCCGCAAGGGTCCGTGCATGGAAAGATCTCCGACCACACGCGCATACCGTGCATTCTAAAGATGACACGTGTAGAGTTCGCTCGTAGTGTATCTTTACACAGGCAAACAGATAAACTCCTAGCGCTTTTCTTTTCCACAAAAACGAACATCATCTCGATATTCACAGAGAGATAAACACTGCTTGAACTTATTTTTCATTGTTACAGATGTTTCGCTGCGTACTTTACAATTGTGATGATAAATTTAAACTATAAGCAAGAACACACAAGTCTTGTTTACAGGCTCACGTGAAGAGACCAAGACCCCGGACCAGGTCTGGCCCTGAACCTGTGTCTTTGAATGTAGGCTTGTAATGCATTTCGAGCGCTAACAAAGGAAGGAAAAGGAAATACAGACTACAGGACAGCAGATAAGCAGAACGCCAATCTGCTGTCCTGTCGTCTGTCTCCCCTTTCCTCTCCACTGTCAGCGCTGGAAATGCATTACAAGCCTGAACCGGTGTGACCGAGGTTTAAAAAGATCGTATCCTTGCTCGTCATGACCACACATGGAAAACATAAGGCAGGAAAACGAAACCATCCTGTCCGTGTTCCTATCGGCTGCACCTCTTCTTTCATGTGTCATATATAAATATTGTGTGTTGATCATTTCGAGGGCACAGCGCAAAAGCAAGTGCTGGATAATGACAAAAATGTCAGAAACACCTTTTACCAGTAAGCGACAACAATAGCATTATCGGTGTTAAGGTAGTTACGCGGTAGCAAAATGAACATATTTCTTCTGACAATCGTTCACGTTTACAATACATGGATTGCAAAATATTACCAAGTACGAACAACACAAACTACTGGAAGGGTTTTCAAGAAGTGAAGCAAAAGCTTGGTCAGTTTATTCAAAACTAGCATAAAAAACGTACACACACGTAAATAAAAAGTGTGAAATAAACGTGCTTTTTGATGCACATTCAACAGGCAAAGAGAAGCAGCCCTTGCTACACAGGAGAAGGGCAACATGGAAGAGGGAGAAGAATATACGAGAATGCGGATAATGCGTATTCATCCGCCGGTGCAGATTGCCACCAAAGTTCATTACTGAGGTCTTCGGAGGTTGGTTGCAGAGGTTGAGGTAGTTACTCGTGGCACGACGGTGGGTATGTGTCAACAGCGCGCTTGTTCGTCGTAACACTTCGTCGAATACTGTACCAGTTCTGAAGCCGAGAGTTGGATGGAACCCCGGCGCTGGTTCGTCGTAACACTTCGTCGAATACTGTACCAGTTCTGAAGCCGAGAGTTGGATGGAATCCCGCCTAGTCGGCAAATAACATGGACGAAAAACGACACAGCACCGATCACGGTAGACTGTATTCGAGGAAGAACATGCGAAGTTTAAGATGTTACAAAGTACCTATACAATGCAAGCAGTTGTAGAGGTTGCAAGGCAGTGAACGAATGTTTATTTAGGTAATGTATCACGAAGAATCATGGCACCAAAGATCTGCAGTATGATAGGACGACTTTATGAAGAACTGACATCGTTGTTCTTGCATTCACTGTGGTCAAGCGTTCCGTTCCGGAGCCGAAACGTCTTTTTATCAGTACGATTTACTTTGGTTGGGGGTGTGTGTTTTTTCGTTCACTGTAGCAATTTTCAAAGACATCGGTAGCCAACAGTCTAATGCTGATACATTAAGATGGCAGGTAAATTGTGAAAGAAACTACGCGTGTAAGCCTCCAATACCATAGATGGTGGCCTTTGACCCTATGCTCGATACTACATACGTACGCATCGATACTACATTTGGCACTTATTTCGATGCGCACAACAATGGCGTACCCACAACTGCAGTCAAGTCGTCCGGTACGTGCAAGACACTCTGCGAAGATGCTGACGACTTCATTCTTAAAAGCGTGTAAAGATAATGTACCACCGTGACAGAAATATAACGGCGACATGTTGACTTTTTCCGGCATTAGCACAGACAGCGAATGTTAGACGCCTTTTAAAAACCCTTATTCTTGCACTTACTTGCACTGACAGCGATCAGACTATAAGGCGACAATCTTACTTGAAAGTTAGCGCTTGGAAGAAACCTTTAAGGTTAGATGGTAGCATATTTAGGTTTTTTTGTATCTATAACGATCAAGCAGGGCAGGAATTCTTGCACAATCGGCACATATTCGAGGATAAAAAATAAAATAAAGTGTCGTTAGAAAAAAAATCCTAGTGCCATCGCACTTACTTGGGGTACCAATATCAATGACCCTGCGACTCAACGCGTTCTCTATGTTAGTAAAGCCAAGTACTGCCCAGGCAGTCAGTTCAGCGGTCGTATATCGTACTAGTGGAACATACGCACGTCATGCGTCATATATAACTGGAGTGCGTAACAACCTTCCCTACTTCACGCGATAAATGCTACAGGCCTAGCATGCACGTAAAAAATGCGAATGTGTCCACTCTAAAGTAAATGCACTGTTAGTGACAACGCACAAATGCCCAGTGAAGTGAGTTCCTTTTGAAACGTGGGTAAACGGGGCGTGTCGCTGGCTCAGTCCTCCTTGATTCTACAGTAGCCGTTCTTGTCGGTTCTTCTCCTTCGCAGCCACGCCCACAAGTATCCAAAGCAGCACCCACCACTCCGGTTGGTGTTGGCGAAGTCCACGAACGCTTCGTCAATTTCCTGCAGACGACAAGCACGTTGTGCGCACTACTCTTCTTTTCACTAAGAGGCACGCAAGACATCAGTATCATGCTCATAGTGAGAATCAACTGTCCGATTTGAAGTGGGCATCTTCATGCTCAAGTTTCAGCGGGAGAAATAAACATCACATAGTTACCGCGCGAAGGCGCGGTGGGCATTTCTATTTTGATGGCCACGAGCGTTTCGATGGCCCCGTTCAGCAGGCCGGGGCCATCGTCGACAACCTCGGAAGCTCTTCCTCGAGCGGTGGACCGCTGGCAGCCTAGCTACAGGCACCAAGAGCGAATGGAGTTTACCCAGTCCAGAACATCTATTGAGCAAACGGTTAGAGCAAGGAGAAAGTCGTTGATCCGTGGTCATATAGGAATCGGTATAACACGAAAATGAAACATGTCTTCGCGAGGCTGTGGAATATTTAAGCGGCAGTCTCGCGAATTGAGCGGCGGGAGATGGGTTGGGTACTCTGGACATGTGAACCCGTTGCATGTAGACATCAGCTGCACGTCGACACTTCACAGGTATCCTCGACCGTGGCGGCAAAAGCGAAAGTTTTCGAACGACTCGCATTTCTCCGGAGACACTATATCGCACGCGCCAGGCCCATGCTCAGTCTGCCTTAAACCAGGAGCGTCCGCAAGCTGTGAAACCGTGCAAGTAAAAAAGGGGTTGTCAGCGGATCGTTTTGTGAACAAACACTCCGCCGAGCAGAGCGCGTGGCAACAGAGCTGACCACGCAAGACAAATTTTGTAGCGGCCGCGGTTGTGCATTGGCCAAGCAACGCGCCGGCGGGATGCAGCAACGCACCTAGGCGTTGAGGCTAGAGAAGCTCTAACTGCCGACGCAAATTAGCACGACAATCTGCTTCGCTCCACCGTTCCTAGATGGCGTACAACCGCTGCGCACCAGAAAAGCGCTTTAATGTTTGAAGCAAGGTAAGGTTGACTGATACACGAAGTTGCAGAGCGAAATTCAACAGAGAAGAAAATATTGTACGCGCTGTGGAAAAGCTAGGGAATGTTACTGTCATTTACTTCGTCATCAGAAGTTAAATATTAGAAGTGAAAACTAAGGTCAAACTTCGATTTTTTTTAATTCCTCCCCAAACCTCAGCGCCCCAGCGCAAGCATGACGTCACGGATCTCAATATCTATCTTCTGGACATATAGGCTCAATCTAATTCCATGAAACTCGCTACGTTAATTCTACGTCTACATGTGAACACAGTGCAATTCATTCTTACCAATGCAACCATTGTGCACACGGGTCTTAGGGGGCGTCTTCAAAATCTATGACGTCAAAGCGAGTTGGTTCGGGTACTTCAAGGCGTCGTCTCCACCTCTGTTGTCCTTGTGCTCGTTTTCTCGCTTACAGAGCGCTTTCTCTTGGTGATGGTGTTGTGAAGGAGTGATTTACTGATACAAGAACAATCATCTTGCTCTTTTACTTTTGCTCTTTAGCCTGTAAAAAGTGCTTCTTCGCGTTTTAACTGTATTATCCACGCTGCGTCTTTCTGAATAAAACGACGCGGATGAGAATCCGACTGTGAAACTTTGCCGTCAGCGCGTCGCGAGCTGACCCTCCAGCGGATGAAGGCCACGCTGCGAGGCTGGTGACCTCGCGAGACATGAACTAGGGGAGCTCACGCTCTAAAGGTAAGATAAAGCACAAGTGGCGTGCGAGAGAAAAGCGTATGACTCACCACCGGGACCGAAGTATTGTTATTGCAGAAAACAATCCCCAGGGTAATTTTTAAGCGTGCATATATATTTGAAATATCGAAACTGTCCTTGAACAGCGTAGCTGCGAAATTCTGTTACGCGCGAACAGAAATGATCGTCACCATGAAGTAAGCGTGCGTGCACTCTTCCATGAAATGCCCAATGCGCGACATCTGCACCCGCACTCTTGCACTCATGCCCTCTGCCCACTACTACATAAATGCGCGTATGGGTGTGTGCCAAGCAGGTATGTACCAAGCATACCCAAGTGGGCATGTGGCAAGCAGCTTTAGCATGGCATCGCCATGCATAGTACAGTTTAGCAAGAGGATGCTAAAGGAAGTGGCGATGAAGAAGCACTTGCTTTTGGGCTAGTCGGTGACTTAGCTTATTAAACATGTTCCGGCGCAAAAAGAAACGAGGAAGAGAAGAGAGCAACGGAAAGATTGTATCTTTCCGCTCGCATGTATCTTTCCATTGCTCTCTTCTCTTCCTCGTTTCTTTTAGCGCCGGGGCATGTTTAATAAATTAATAAGTGGGGATGAGGAGAGAATGTAGTAGGTGAGAGGGTAAACAATAGCACAGTCTTGTACAGTTTAGTATAGCAAGGGGTAGGAAACAGTAGTGAGGGTGAGGATAGGGGAAGGAGGAGACAGTGAGATGTATAAAGAGACAAAGAAAGGTGACAGAGACAAAAAGCAGTAGAAACAATGAAGCTGTGCTCGCATGGTGGTGGCACTTGCTTGCCAGCTACGCACTTAGACTGCGAAGGCTTGCAACTGGCTTCAAATTTATCATTTGTTTTCTTATCGCCTAGCGCCTCCTCGTGACAGCAACCATAATAGGAATGTCGGTGGTGATTGGATAGATTCAAAGAGAGAATGTTTACCTGTTCGAATAGACCAATGACATCCTGCGTCGGCTCCATGCCACTTTCTCTGCAAATGCTCAAAAGCCTTTCCAAAGCGCGCCGACGTATGTACTCGTGGTGCTTCTTCAGCTGCTCGGGATTGACATCTGGCTCGTCTTCGCAGGTCTACGTGTGAGTGACGTGCAAAGCCGTTAAAAAATTTTCCCTTGCCTTCAAAAAAAAAAAAGAAATCGCGATGCATGCGGCTAATACATTGCCTGAACGCGATCAGCTACACCACGGAGAATGTTCGTATAATGAGATTTCTGAAATATAGCCGTTTACTAGAGTAACGTACAAAAAAATTTTGCATCGCTTCAAACCTCCGTCTTGCCCTCAAAATTTGGTGTTGTTTGGATACTTGTAGCCAGTATTGGACAAACAGTCTTGCGGCACATGCAAAAGGAATTTTATGTAACTCCATTATTTAGTAAATCACTGCCGGACTAGAAGGAGACGACAAGCGAAGGCCTTTCCCTAGATTGACTGGAATAAGTTTACCTTTCCTGTACATATAAATCTATATATAGTTAATGCAGGTTTTCCAGTGCGGAGTATTCATTGAGTAATATCTTAAGAAACTGTAGTTATTTGCTTATTTGGTTAATACATAATTAGTTAATCGCACATGAATGGACGGACACACGAATGGATATTTAATTACTCAGCACTGCCCCCAAAGCTTTGACCTTTTCCTGACAGGAATTTTCCTTATCCTTTTCTTTGTTCTGTTACGAATGCACCGTCACAGACGAACAATAAGCCACAAAGCGGGATAGTTTCAGCCTGCTGAAACTCCCGAGCACAATTTCGCATTGCTCATTACCTGGCTACAAAAGGTTATTCGGCCGCAATACTAAAAGTGCAAAGTGAAATGATCCGGAGATTAATCTTACCGGCGAAAGCAAGAACCAAAGAACGCGCCGTAGTTAGCCCTAACTTCTTCGTACCAATTTGTTGTACACGACTGTATTTAATGAATGACCTGTCATTTTCCCCCTTGTTCTGATAATTCGTTCTTCAGTGCGACAGAAAATTCAGGAGATTATTTGCGGCGATCCACTATCTTACGTATGTTCTAGTGTGCGTTAACCATGGGAGATATAGAATAGATAAGAACCGGACTTTTGGGCTTATCTACGCATTAATAATTATTGAAAGGTGTCGCACGCATGTCATTTGCAAGTAAATAAGTGCGCAGCATGCTAGCTACTTTGCTTCTTTACCTTCTCCATTTCTGTCTTGTACATGTCCTTGGCTTCGGCCATGGCGTTCATCACAATCGAAAACGCCGAGCCCTGAAAGCAATACCGCAATACGGCTGACACAGATTTCCACTCGGGAAAGTAGAGAAATACGAAAAAAGAAAAGCAGAATAATACGTCCAGAGAAAAATGAACACATCTGCTACGAATAACAAATCGGTCAAAATGTAATATTGGTAGTACAGTGTTTAAAGACGGACAACTTGCGTGACACACTCAGTAACTAGAGCAAGCAAGCAACGATAAAAAAATCCACAGCACATCTCAGTTTCCCGAGAGCGAACAGTTAGATATGAGTGTTCGCTCCGTTTCGTAACTGTCTGCGTGAAATAGGAAACTTAACGGGCTCTTTCTGTCAGTCTACGTAGAAGAATGAGTATACGGCGCGATGGTCAGGCTGATCATTTCTTTACGCTAGCTGCGGTGTGCAGGATGAGCTTCAGGTTGAACAGTGAATGTAAGAACCTGAGGTGTAAGAATTTGCTTCCGGACCTTAGGATCGTGATGCCATGGACCTGCGTTGATTCTGAGACGGCATCTTCGCGGCATCATCGAAAAAACTATTCTCTGAATTTTTCCCATTGAGTCAATGTTACGCTTACTTTCCTGGTCTAAAATCACGCTCATTGATTTGTGGGGTTTAACGTCCCAAAACCAGTTCTGATTATGAGAGACGCCGTAGTGGAGGTCTCCGGAAATTTCGGCCACCTGGGGTTCTTTAACGTGCACTGACATCGCACAGCACACGGGCCTCAACATTTCGCCTCCATCGAAATGCAGCTGCCGCGGCCGGGATTCGATCCCGCGACGCTCGGATCAGCAGCCGAGTACCATAGCCACTAGACCACCGTGGCAGGGCCACGCTCATTTGCTCATTGGCAGCGCCACGCTCATTCATTACAAGTTTGCTCTTATCGGCGCTGCATTTGATAACAGCTTTACACCAAAGCTTTACAGCAAATCCACCGGATCCCTAACACGCGTGCTAACTATGGCAAACAAAAAATTTAATTACCAGGTTACATCGGCTTTAAATAAAATGTCAACAAATGTTCACGTTGATGTTTCGATGAAAATACTTCAAAGAAAAACAAAGAGGCATTTAATAGACTCTGGTTCGTGTTTCGTATAACACCGCTTTCCCTTTTGTACGCTTAATAACTGCATGACGTGACACCTGCAAGTGCAGCTGATTTTGCTTTAATATTGTTATACTTTTCTTTATGTGCTTGTGTTTTCTGGTGTCAAACTGCACAGACGATCTGAAGCCCGTGTGAGACGTTTCAACATTTAACTCCTGTTTCCTCCCCTCCAAGAAAGGGTAAATGGCCGGGCATTCTTTGGTGTTTGTGACGCCCGGCTCTAGCGCAGTTATCGAAATGTAGGCGAACGCTTGTTAATTATGCGCATATTCCACCTAAGAGTGTGCCTCTTCCTGTAACCCTTATAATCTCCGGCTAATTATGAGATGTTGGCGTTTGTTCACCATGCGCGCATCCGTGCGCCTGTACTCCCTTTTGCCACATAAACAGGCATTAATTAAAGTGTTGCCGCATTCAGAGCTTTTGCGTTGTAAAAAGCACTGCTTCCCCAGAACTCGCGTGCTACATTCGGTGCCCTGCGTCGAGATGTGGATAAGCTCTTCCTCGATTTACCATTTGCTAGCCTCCTGGTTAAAGCTCATTTAGTACTGTGTTGGCGCTCCATGGCCATTGTAGCCTTTGCGCCATTAAACCCTAATAATAATAATAATAATAATAATAATTTAGTACAGTGTCTGGCCCATGAGGCTGGAGGTTCGTTGTTTGAACCAGTACAATGGCTTCTTCTGGGGAAGCTCACTTTATGAGAAATTCATATGGATTGCCTTGTACAAGCTTCGTGCTAAACATAATTATGAATGGATAGCTTTTTGTTTTTCACTTAATAAACCAAACTATATTGGTGGTCTTATTCGCTCAGAGGAAGCGCTGAAGATCACATGCCTTCTCTAGTCCGTCAGCGCTTCTCCGAGGATTTAGCACGTCCATTTTCTGGTGCCCATGTACGACTTCTGGTTTCATGACCGTCACCGCCGTGCCGCCAACCTGCATGAAAATGCGTAATGTAGGTTCGCAAACACTTTCCTTGTCTCATAACTTACCCTGTTAACGCCTTTCTTGCTCAAGCCCTTCCAGCTGTCGTCCTCGGTCTTCAGGGGCTTGTACGAGGCTCTCGTACGCTGCGGCACAGAATCACTCCGTTGCAAGGAAGTACTGCTACAAAGCGCTGGAAATGGTGCATGGCACACAGAACGCATGTGTTCGACCATAGCGTAAAGGCTAGGCGCATGGTGTAGTGTACGCAAACAATAAAACGTATGGCAAGCCGCTAGTGCCACCGCATCATCTGCTGGGTCTAAGACTATAAAAAGATTTCAAATGCCAGTTCCCTTGGAGATATCGTGCTTCATTTTCTTTTCGCGGACCATTTGTAGCATATAAAAGCCAAGACAGCATTGTGAGTGCTCATCGTACAGGTGTGTGTTGGATATTCGCGCGCATTGGTAAAACGATAACTTCTGAACACGTCGATACTTTAAATTTTTTGCAAGACGATACTTTGCCTTCTCTTCTTCCTTAATCTTTATTTCGTGCTTTATTCGTGCTTATTTAGTGCTTATTTCTTCCTTAATCTTTAACTAAGTGAACAGGCACAGCCGTTGCCAGAAAATGGCGACAACGTCGTAACTTATGTTTCACTAAATAATACGTGGTGAATAGAGCGTCGCGATTGCGTTCCTGCCTGCAAGGTCTTGAACTCTAGCCTCTCCACTACACTTTGCGGGGTAGACTTTTGAAGTGCACAGGTGTCCACATATGTTATCGCGCATGCGTCCTCAAAATGCGGGACAAGATCCAATGTAAGTGAATATGTGAGTGCTCAGAAGGAAGTGAACAGAGCGTGTGCAAACCCAAACTACTAATAACTGCTCTCTCCTGTCCACGTGACAATTATAGTTTCTTGCTAGTGATCCTTCTGCTTTTATCAACAATAATCGACAACATATTTTTTAACAGTGATGCTGTTCAGTAAAGTGGACCACGTATCACAAAACTATCGCCTTCATTAGTACTGGTCTGCAATAGTGCATGTGCACTTGGATGCAATGCCCAATGCATGGCGTGCCTCCAACTACGCTGGCAAAAGTGACGATAATTGTGGTTCGGTTAGGAAAGGACGCTGATTTGATTGATTGATTTATTGATTGATGGATTGATTGATTGATTGATGATTGATTGATTGATGGATGGATGGATGGATTGATTGATTGTGGTTCGGTTAGGAAAGGACGCTAATTTCTGCAGCCCATGTAGGCAGCACGGCTAAGCGTCCGTAGGGGTGGGGGGAAAGGGAGTGAAATAGATAGAGAGGAGAGAAAGGCCGTAGTGGAGGGCTCCGGAAATTTAGACCATCTGGGGTTCTTTAACGTGCACTGACAACGCACAGTACACGGGCATCTGGCATTTTCGCCTCCATCGAAAATGCGACCGCCGCGGCCGGGATCGAAACCGCGTTTTTTGGGTGGCAGCCGAGTACCGTAGCCCACTACACCACTGCGGCGGACACCAGCCCACGTAGGGAGCACGGCTAAGCGTCCGTGGGGAAAGGGAGTGAAAGAGATAGAGAGGAGAGAAAGCCCGTCGTGGAGGGCTCCGGAAATTTATACCACCTGGGGTTCTTTACATGCACTGACAACGTGCAGTACCAACACCACCTAGAAGCAGTACACGGGCCTCTGGCATTTTCGCAAAACTGCGGCTGGCAGGCGCACGTGTTGCACGCGCAAGCAGAAGAGAGAGTGAGCGTCGGCTTGCCCGGAGGACAGCGTCCGTCTCGTAGAGCTATGCGTTTCATTGATTGATGATTCATTGTGGTTTAGTTAAGGAAAGGACGCTAATTCCTGCAGACCATGCCGTGAGCATTGATAAGCGTACTTGGGGGCAGGAAAAGGGACTGAAGGAGACAGAAAGGACAGAAAAACCATAGTGGAGGGCCCCCTAAATTTCAGTCCCTTTCCCTTGCTCCCACGGACGATTAGTCGTGCTCCCGACAGGGTCTGCAGAAATTAGTGTCATTTCCTAACCGAACCACAATCATAATCATGCCCCAAAATTTGACCACCTGACGTTCTTCAACGTGCACTCATAACGCACGGTATAGGGGCCTCTGGCATTTTCGCCTCCATCGAAAAAATTGCCCGCCAATCCACCCTGTGAAGGTGGTTGGAAAGCGAAGCTTTTTACGCCACCCTCACTGCTGGGTTTTGCCTACGACGCTGTTGAGCGAGACGATTTTGTTCTTTCCGCCGAGCCTTATATTCACGCTCTTCTTCTGCCGTCTTTACTTTCCGTGGTCTACCCATAGTGGGGTAGTCTGGAAATGAACCGAAGCAGTTACTAGGCTGGAAGGGTTTCGAATGACGTCAACCCTCTTTCAAGCAGCTGCATAAGCTTTGCAACAGCTGCAATCTAATCTTACGGACCGCGCCGAGCCTGTATCCGATGTTTGCCCGCAGCCCTTATCATCCATCATGTTGGCTCATCACTTTGAAGCGTGTTTTGAAGCTCGCTAGAAGACGCTGCCTGCCTCAAGCTGGTCTCTCGCGGGTAAGGGCGCGTTCTCCTTCTTTGCGAGCTGGTCGAGCGTTCAACGAAGAGCGTTTCCATAGGCAACGCGCGCCCTTCGCTCTCTCTCTGTCTCTGTCTGTCTCTCTCTCTCTCTCTCTCTCTCTCACAAGACAGCAGATGGAAGAGTGAGAGAGGTAGCGCGCCGGGAGCTTCTTTCTCCGCGGCCGGGAGGCACGCGCCGAGCGCGAGCGCTACCCCGCGAGCGCGAGCGGTTCGTCGGGATCGTTTTTTGCTTACGACGGACACGACAGAACCCTTGGCTGGTAGAGGTACAAAGCTTCGCTTTAAAAGGAGGCGTGAGGGCAAGCGAAGAAAGAAGCGGGCGTGCGAGCACCACACATTGGGCACTGCAGCGGACGAGTGCAGGCGTACTCTTGGGGACCAGTACAATGATGATGATGGTTTCGTGCTACGTAGTCCGCTTTACGGCCAGGAAGAACAGCTTCGGGCACCGCAGCGGGACCGGAGATAGGATGTCAGGCGCCGGACTTGATCGAGCCTATGCCAAACCATTCCCGTACGTAGGAGGTTATTCTGATGGCGGACTTGAGACCTCTGTCTTCCGTAGCCGCAGGCACAGCAGGAGCAGTCGGGCTAAAAGCCTTACCTCGGCGGCGCTCAGGCCTTACCTTGGCCTGAGCGCCGCTGCTATCTGAACGTACCGCCAAGTAGCCTGCGTCCCTTTCGCGAATCCCAGGTGCTGCACTCTGGCCGCCCGCCTCTGGTCGGTCAAACCCGTCGACTTTGGTGGGACCAAACGGTGCTCTTTCTTCGCTTCACCGCCTCCCCACGCCGTTCGTGACACCTTCTGAGAAGACACTTAAGGTTTTTCGCTCAGCTACTTTTGGTTGATTGATTTGTGGGATTTTACGTCCCAAAACCACGATATGATTCCGCGAGACGTCGTAGGGGAGGGATCCGGAAATTTCGACCACCGGGGGCTCTTTAACATGTGCTTACAGCGCACAGTTCAAGGGCCTCAACATTTCGCCTCCATTGAAATGCGGGCGCCACTGCCGGGATTCGATCCCGCGATCTTCAGATCAGCAGCCGAGTGCCATAGCCACTATACCACCGCGGCGGGGCGCTTAACTATTGTTCATCTTTAACAAATGTAGATCATGACTTGGGCGCTCGTCCACCTATGCGCAGTAGTAAACTCCAATGTACGTTTTTGATGTAATATCGTATATAATTTCTGAAGAAAACCAACTCAAAGCACACGGACACAGAAGAAGGCGCGCAGGGCGGTGCTGGATCTTAGTCCAGCGTCATCCTGTGCGCCTTCTTCTTCTGTGTCCGTGTGTTTTGAGCTGGTTTTCTTCAGAAATTATGCACCAACTGGCCCAACTGTCGACGCTCTTACACTATATAAGCAAGAAATGAACGTGATGATGATTGATTTGTGGGGTTTAACGTCCCAAAACCAGTTCTGATTATGAGAGCCCCCGTAGTGGAGGGCTCCGGAAATTTCGGCCACCTGGGGTTCTTTAACGTGCACTGACATCGCACAGCACACGGGCCTCAACATTTCGCCTCCATCGAAATGCAGCCGCCGCGGCCGGGATTCGATCCCGCGACCTTCGGATCTGCAGCCGAGTGCCATAACCACTAGACCACCGTGGCGGGGCAAGAAACGAACGTCGTCCATGAAAACGGCACTTACCGATTTTTTGTTCTTAATGCATTTCCAGGTCGCAGTACCTAACACACTTGCAGTAAGCGCCAAGCAGAAACATCCGCAGACGATTGCACCAACGGGACTGCATGTTAGACCGAGTGCGATCGATGCGGAACCGAGACCACCAGCGGTGACTATCTGTGCCGCCAGGCACGTGTTCACACATTTGTCCCAGCACACGTCCAACCATTTGCCCGTGACTGACGTCCTGGTCAGGTAAGGAGCAGATTTCTCGAAGCAGTCATCGATTTCCTGCGAACAAAGGCGCCCCACCCAGGCAGTGGTCTTACGCTGTGTCCATTGCGCATAAGTCTTTCTCAGAAAAAAACATTGAAGAACAGCTTGCGCTACGTCGCGCAAAGCCAGAGCCCAACGAAGCTGGCCGATAGCGTGCAGAGCACGGCTACAACGTCGTTAAACTTGGCTGAACCGGGTGCAAAGCACGCTATCGGCTGCACTGGCTGATACGTACTATCGAACGTGACGTCACACCAGCTGTAACGGCGACAGAGAGAGAGCCGGGCCGTGCTTGGCTTAGCCAACTGGGGCATGGCTGCTGCTACTGCGTATGCGCGGCTTGGCATGACGTCACGATCGCTAACCGAAGTGATGTCTGGTGTTGCGCAGCTGTACAAGTGTCGCGCAACTGCTCAGAGGTCATTCAAGGTTATATGCGTGATACGGACTAAAGAAGGAAAATCTTAAACCACTCAGGTGTTTTAAAAAAGGCCTACTGTAAAGGTTGGTGCAAAATCCGCACTTTTCTCTAGGGATTTTTCTGAATCGGAACTCTTAAAAAGTTACGTGTCATTTCATCCTAGCTTTATTCGCCGTCGCAGTCATCTGTTTTTGTCAAAGAGCGAAAGTTATTGTCTTCTATGGAGACTTGCGTAAACTCTTCTTTGTCGGCGAGGTCGGCGTTGTTGGGGTTGTTAAGCAGAAACTCCCAATGAGGAGGAACTTCTGGCTGCCTCTTTGGAGTGGTAGAAGTGAGGCATTAGTTTCTTCCGCGGCGTCATAGAAACCTCACTGGAATAGAAAATGTTCATTAGTGGGGCTGGGCTTCAATACGGGCCCCGCTCCTCGGACGGCAAGTGCCCTAACCACTAGACTGGGTGATTGCGAGACGCGAACGTTTCTGAACCACATGAATGGCTTAGATTTTTCTACCGCCTAACGGGAAAGAACTAGAGTTGATGCATGCACACTCAAAGCGGCGTTTTCCCCCACTTTCTCGACATGGGAAGCACTGAAAGCATTCATAGACAACTCTTTTTTAACCACACATGCTGCACACCTGGTGCAGTGCTCAGAGAGATCTTGCTCGTAAGTATTGCTTGCCAATGACTGATATTTTGTCTAGCATGTATACATCGTAGGATGTGTGTGCGTGTGTGTGTGTGTGTGTGTGTGTGTGTGTGTGTGTGTGTGTGTGTGTGTGTGTGTGTGTGTGTGTGTGTGTGTTACAGCATGAAAACGCTTCGGGTGGAACACGCGGTATGAGGTCCTGCAGGTGGTAATTCATCACCAAGCGGACCGCTCCCACGTTGCCAAAACAATTCAGGAGCCCTTCCATTACTGGAAAAATAGGGGCAAGTGAAGGTTGACGTGTGCGTGCCTGATGTGCTATTTTTCAGCATCAAATGTTTTTAACTCCCGTCGTCGGTGACCTTCAAGTGACCACGAACCAATAACCAAGTACTTAAAGGGCAACTCCGGCGATCTTTTATTTTCCACTGATCTCAATCAAATTTTCAGTATATGTTCTCCTGATTGCTGCAGTAATATATGCCAAGCCAGGCGCTTGCAAGTCATTTAGTTTTCCTGAAAATCAATTTTTAAAATCCTTACCGGATTCCCACGCGAACCACCCTGTGTTCTTGACGTCGTTACCTGTAACGCTGCCCACGCGAACAGGCGGGCCGCCTAAGCAAAACGGCGATACTTCAGCGCTCAAATACTGGCTGTCAAGTTCGGCTCCACTAACGTGAAACCTGGGAACGTGGAAGCATGAGGTGACGCGCCGGTGTTTCCCACCGGATACGTCAATCGCTACTGATGGGCTTGCTTTACCGTTGCCACGACGACGACGTTGGATGCCGACAGCCGGGGAGCATTAGCGGAAACTCGTTAGAATCGCTTCTGACCCTACAGCCCTACACATACACTGTCTGGGTGCACTACCTCCAGGATCGGCCCACAAATGCGCAAACCTTATCTGACTGCACTGCACCCAGGATGGGCCCACCGTGACTACAGCAGCAGCACACGCCGACAAGCCCTGCCCCTAAAGTGCTCCGCACCTGAAAACCATCCTCGCAGCACCGCACGAGCGCTTCTCCCACAACGGCGGAGAGTGGCTTTCCTGCAAAACTTCTAAACCACTTCGACTACCTAGGGTGCCTTGATGTCCTCCACGCCCGCCCAAATAGAGACGGGCGAGGAGGACACTGAGGCACTATAGCTACCTTAGCGCAACTCTGCTACCTTGACGCAACCCTACTCCGTGGTGGAGCACCATGATGACACAAGCAAGGAGTTATGTTTTTCTTGTTCGTTTTCTCCTTGATGTGGACTGAAGTCCCGTCAAGAAGATGATCGACGTCGATGAAGCAGGAGGCAGGTTGGAGGTAATGAACTTGAAGGTATATTGTAGCAAAATATTTACAGTCATATGTACATCTTGCCGAAGCACACTGATGATAACATAGACATCAACAGCGTCTTACTCTTCTACTTAACTTTTCTTAAGTTAGAGCCTAGAACACTGTTACTACATACAACGAACCTAGTCTCACTGTTCGACCACCGAGTGGTTACGGCCCAGACAGAAGTTGCATCGTACGGAGTCTTACTGATCGATCAGTTAAGTGATTACAGCCTAGACTGAAGGGAAACGAATCCCGTCCAGTCTTTAGTACCTTGCGGTAACAAAGAAAAGGGGAGGTGGCCACTGCTGGTTCGCCTCAACCTTCTGTTATCCAATCTGTTTACCCTCAGATTAAGCCACTCCCTAGTGGGCTGTCCCTAATCCCGACAGCAGCGTCTTTGCAGTTTAAACAGGCATTTTGGCATTCTTTCCCATCATGGCTCTCCCTCTCCTTATCCCACGCTCTCAGATATTCTCACAATCGAAATATCGGTATCGTAGCAGCCCTGCGGCATTCGGGCCATCTCCCACGCTCATCCAGTCGAACCCTGTCGTTCCAGGAACCACAGCGTGTCTTCGCCTTTCCCGCAGTTCGGACCTTGCACTGCTGCGACTCAACCCTTTGTTCCAGTCGGCGCGCCGAGAGCGCATGCCGGTCGTTAAAGAATTGGTTGGGCCAAGCGCATTGTCGCTTCGAGCGAGGGCGCACTTCTCATGCATTGTCCTCCTACGCGTCCGAGCTGCTCTTCCCCGAAACGGCCACTGAGAGGACAAGTACGGTCGCGCAGCCGCGACCCCCCCCCGAGCGACGTTAAGCGAAAGGGAAGGGTCTCGTACCAGGAACCCCTGGGGGCCAGCGTGGGAGACCAGCCGCTCAATGGGAGCAGTTTGCTTTCCATTGATAATTGCTGTCAAAGACCATGCAGAGAGAGAGCCGAGAAAGAAGCTTTGTATAGCGCACGGTGCTACGCCGTCTCTTCTGTACGATCGCCTTATGAGCGGCAACATAACACGTCCCCCCTTAAGAGTACGCTGGGCTGTTCTACGCTCAGTGGTACGATAAATCACTGCCGCGATTAGGTCACTGGACTTTCTAAGCATACAACAGTATACACAAACATCAAACACAATTGCGAGACAACACGACAGGAGAATACAAGAAACGAAAACAAATACATGCTAAACGATCAAGCACACCATTGCTGCTTCAAGCAGTAAGATCACTAGTGTCTGTTTCTTGGATTGTCAATCACACAGTCCACAATATACAGCAGCGAGTGGGCAGGAACATTCACGTTCCCCCCTCAGTTGGCATGGCACTGTTATTCTGATGGCTTCCACAAACTATTCTGGAGCCTCGATAATGCATCCGCATTCCCGTTACATATACCCTTCCGATGTTGTACCGAGACATGATATCGCTGTAAAGCCAGCGCCCATCTTGTCAATTTCGTCCCGTGCGGAGTAGAAGTTGTAAGGTACGACAGCGGATTGTGGTCAGAAACGACGTTTACTATGGCACCGAAAAGCCAGTAGTCAAACTTCTTTAAGGCCCATATTATTGCGAACGCTTCCCTCTCAATTGTCGACCAACGCATCTGGGTCGGTGAGAAGCGGTGGCTTGCAAAGGCGATAGGCTTCTCTTCTCCCTCAGCTGATATTTGCGCCAAACATGCTCCCGCCGCCGTAGCTGAGGCGTCTGTGAAAAGCCAATAGGGCTGAGATGGCTCTGGGGTGTTTAGCGCCACGGCCTCGCACAAAGATTGTTTGAGCATCTCAAATGCTGCCTGAGCTTCCTCCGGCCAGGGTATCTTATTAGGTACCGCTTTCTTTGTTAACAGCGTGAGCGGGCTAGTCACCTCTGCATATCCTCGGACGTACTCGCGATAGTAACCGCACAGTCCTAACAGGCTGCGTAGTTCCTTTTTGGTGCGCGGTGGTACCAGGTTCTTAATCGCTGCTATTTTTTCAGGGTCTGGTGCGTGTGTCCCTGAACCGACAATATGCCCCAGGTAATGTATATGGGATCGCGCAATCTGACACTTCTCCGGACTGGCTTTCAGTCCCGCCTTCTCTAAGACATTAAGAATAATGTCGAGATGCTTTAAGTGCTCCTCCCAAGTGCTAGAAAAAATAGCAATATCATCAAGGTATGCCGTGGCATACATTTGATGTTGCGACAAGAGTTTATTCACCATTCTTTGAAAGGTTGCCGCGGAATTTTTTAGCCCGAAAGGCATCACTTTCCATGCGTACTGACCCTCGTGCGTTACAAACGCGGTGAATTTCTGACTCTTCTCTTCCATCGGTACCTGCCAGTACCCGCGTCTAAGGTCCACTACCGTAACGAACTGCGCTCTGCCTACTCGGAAAATCAATTCCTGAGGATTCATCATAGGGAACGCATCCGCTTTGGTGACGGCATTTAACGCCCTGTAGTCCACACACATGCGGATAGTCCCATCCTTTTTTTCCGACGCATACTACCGGGTGTGCAAACTCACTCTCTGTGGGGTAGATCAACTTCCAAGTCAAAAGTTCGTCAACTTGCCGGCTGACTTCCTTCTTTAATAGTTCCGGCACCCGATAAGGAAACACCTTTTTTGGCTGGTGGCCCGGTTCTATTTCTATCCTATGTTCGTCTACCTTCGCTATACCCGGGGTGCCGTCAAAGAGTGTGCAATGTCTTTGGAACACCGCCTGTATTTCCGCCTGCGCGTCAGCATCAAGGTGAGCAACCTTCTCGCTCGTTAGCACTAGCTCTTCCCGCTTTATAGTGGTTGGTTGTGGAGCATATTCCACCTCCCCAAAATCATGGTCCTCATCGAAGACTACCCCAATATGACTGACCCTTGTATAGTAAGGTCGAATGTTGTTGGCGTGGACACTTTTCACCTTTCCCTCAGATGTTTCAACGCGGTAAGAGTGTTCGCGCTCACGTCCAACCACTGTGAATGGGCCTAGCCATTTAGGTGACATCTTACAATTCCGATCATTGTCAACCTGGTCGCCAACGTTAAAAGCTTTGAGCCTGGTGCTGCGATTATAGGCACTGGCGTAACTCTCCTGATGAGTTGCACTAGTTAGCTCAGCAATATTAGCGGCCGTCTCGAGCTGCTCCTTAAGTTGCTGTAAATACTTAGCGGGGCTTTCTCTCAATGTTGCGGGCACCGGCATTTCTCCCGTCCACGTCCTCTGCAGTATTAGAAGCGGTCCCGTGGGATTCCTTCCATACAATAGACGAAACGGAGCTACTCCGGTTACCTCATGGGGAACTTCCCGATAAGCCCATAAAACCATTGGGATCAATTTGTCCCAATTCTTGGAGTCTCTCTGAATGACATGATACAACATGTTTTTCAGTACTCGGTTCCACCTCTCTACAACTCCATTACTCTCTGGGTGTTCTGGGGTTGAGAACCTTGGCGTGCAACCTAATTTCTCCATCACCGTTTGCGTGAGCTGAGACTTGAAATTAGTGCCCTGATCGGAGCAGATCATCTCCGGAACGCCTGTGCGACTGAATATCTCAATCAGTGCATCGCAAGTCGCCTTAGCAGTCAAAGAGCGCAGTGGAACCACCTCCGGCCACCTCGTGCAAAGGTCCACTAAGCACAGCGCGTACTTATGCCCTCTCGCTGACGGTGTGTCGAGGGGTCCGATCATATCTACATTGACAACTTGGAAAGGGTGCTCGGGTCTAGTGAGCGGAGTTATAGGCACTTTATCCGTGCGACGCCTGTCTGACCGAATTTGACATTCATGGCACGAACGACAATGCTCTAATATCTCCTTCCCCATACCTGGCCAAAAAAAATTATACCTAATGCGAGCTCTTGTTTTCTTTGGCCCCAGGTGCCCCCCGCATAGCGACTCATGGGCTAAGTGCATCACCTCAGTGCGCTTATCTTTGGGGACAACTAGCTGACTCACTCGAGTGCCTGCTATTGAGTCGCAGTGATATAACAGTCCGTCTGAAATGAACATGCCGGATTTCCCACTACGCGCATCTTCCCAACATTTCTTTAGCGTAGTGTCACCCAACTGCACTTTGCGGAACTCTTCTCTCTGGCCTAATGATGCCTCCCTTTCTTCATCAATTTGCGCATCTTCGCCGGAAACGTCTTTCTTCTCAAAAGTAAGATTGCATGCCACGACCTTTGGTTTCTCTACTGCTTGTTCTGCCTCGGGAGCAGGCTCGGCCGGTGCTCGACAGGGTGCCAGAGGGCTGCTGGCCTTCGACAAAAGTTTCCAATCTTCCTCGGTCAACAAACAATCTGTGCCCTCGACGAGCTCATCAGTTAACGCGCAGAGTAGGTCGACGCTCTGAGGCTCCGTAACCTCTCGCGGGCTATTTAATTTGACCGGCAACGTAACTAGCCTTGCCTCGATAGTTTTACCAAAAGCAGACACCAATCTCACCTTGCCAGACGGCTCTACTAAACTTCTCGGAAGCAGACTCTCCCGAAAGACAGTTATTTCACTCCCTGTATCCAAAATTGCATCTGCGGATATACCTGCACATGATACGGGAATTAACTGCAGTTTATTTGTGCCTTCACCCTCGTGTTTCAGAGACTTCACCTTTGCGCTAAGTACTCCATCAGGTATTTCAGTTTCCGTCTCGTGGGATAACGTTACCTTTTGGACCTTCCGCTTTGGCTCGGTAGCCTTCTTCGGGTTGCTCTCCTTATCACTAGACTTCGGGCACTCTTTAGCGAAATGGCCTGAGCCGTGACATAAGTGGCACTTCAGAGCCCCTTTCTCTACTCGTGTCGCCGGCTTCTGCCCCATTTCTACAGTTGGTTGCTTTGAAGCACGCCCTTTTCCTTTCGCTTGTTCGAAAGTTTGCAGCACTTTAGCGATCTCAGTTGGCCTAAGCCATCCCTCGCCTTCTCTTAGTCTAACATACTCAAGACCCTCCGTGCTAAGGCCCGATTTTATACGGTGAGAAACCATGAGTTCTGCCATCACTTCTACCGTGTCGGCCTCTCTCACTTGAAGGTAGTAGGAGAAATAAGTTTTCACGCGGGACGCGAACTGCGCCCACGTCTCTTCCTTCCGCTTTACCGCTCTGTCGAACCTCTGCAGATACTCTGCCGGAGAAAGCTTCAGTTCCGTCAGTACTGCTGCTTTAACTGCCTCGTAATCTGCACTCTCTTCAGAGTTGAGGTTACGCAGTAAGTAACGAACTCGTTCAGTTAGTGCTGGTATAACCAAATGCACGCGACTCTCATACGGTACTTGGTAAGTAGCAAATAGTTTTTCTACTTCCTCAAACCATAATGGCACATCCGCGTCACTCGGCAGGCGGAACCCTTTCAGCACTTTTGCACATTGCTGGACAGAATCGAAACACCGTCGCCCCCGATCGCCCGTCTCCGACCCAGAGTTGCACAACGTGCCATTGAGACGTTCCGCGTTCATTCTAGTTTGCAATAGCTTTTCGTACTCAATCTGGAGATTGAGCTTTTGAATTTCAAGTTCGAGCGTTCTCGTTTCACTTGAATTCGGCAAAACCTGAGATGCCTGCTGCATCGATTCTTGCCTCTGAGTAGGCACTCTCGCCTCATTTGACTGATCAGAATTTAGAATACCATGGTTTGATGGCTCTCGACTCCGATCCATTGCTACCGCACTCGCACCTTCATCTCCATTAGACTCCATTGTTTCAGCACCCCCGCGTGTTCTCACCATGTGCTCTACACATAAACTGCCATGCCAACTAGAGAAAAACGCAAGAAATCCTGCTCACCCTTTGCTGTATGCACTGTCGTTCCTGGATCTCTTCCACGGTGCCGGAGTTGGCTGCTGTGGGATCGTCTCGACGTTGCCGCTGGTGGCTGACGGATGCCTTGCCCCTCGGTCTCCTCGGCACTGGTCCAGTGTCTGGTGCTGTAGAGCTCGCCGATCCTGTCGGCTGCGCCAGTTATGTTTTTCTTGTTCGTTTTCTCCTTGATGTGGACTGAAGTCCCGTCAAGAAGATGATCGACGTCGATGAAGCAGGAGGCAGGTTGGAGGTAATGAACTTGAAGGTATATTGTAGCAAAATATTTACAGTCATATGTACATCTTGCCGAAGCACACTGATGATAACATAGACATCAACAGCGTCTTACTCTTCTACTTAACTTTTCTTAAGTTAGAGCCTAGAACACTGTT
Source organism: Hyalomma asiaticum (assembly GCA_013339685.2). Taxonomy (NCBI): domain Eukaryota; kingdom Metazoa; phylum Arthropoda; class Arachnida; order Ixodida; family Ixodidae; genus Hyalomma; species Hyalomma asiaticum. The sequence goes on along the minus strand of CM023488.1, from coordinate 17,185,059 downwards.
ACTACATACAACGAACCTAGTCTCACTGTTCGACCACCGAGTGGTTACGGCACAGACAGAAGTTGCATCGTACGGAGTCTTACTGATCGATCAGTTAAGTGATTACAGCCTAGACTGAAGGGAAACGAATCCCGTCCAGTCTTTAGTACCTTGCGGTAACAAAGAAAAAGGGGAGGTGGCCACTGCTGGTTCGCCTCAACCTTCTGTTATCCAATCTGTTTACCCTCAGATTAAGCCACTCCCTAGTGGGCTGTCCCTAATCCCGACAGCAGCGTCTTTGCAGTTTAAACAGGCATTTTGGCATTCTTTCCCATCATGGCTCTCCCTCTCCTTATCCCACGCTCTCAGATATTCTCACAATCGAAATATCGGTATCGTAGCAGCCCTGCGGCATTCGGGCCATCTCCCACGCTCATCCAGTCGAACCCTGTCGTTCCAGGAAACACAGCGTGTCTTCGCCTTTCCCGCAGTTCGGACCTTGCACTGCTGCGACTCAACCCTTTGTTCCAGTCGGCGCGCCGAGAGCGCATGCCGGTCGTTAAAGAATTGGTTGGGCCAAGCGCATTGTCGCTTCGAGCGAGGGCGCACTTCTCATGCATTGTCCTCCTACGCGTCCGAGCTGCTCTTCCCCGAAACGGCCACTGAGAGGACAAGTACGGTCGCGCAGCCGCGACCCCCCCCCGAGCGACGTTAAGCGAAAGGGAAGGGTCTCGTACCAGGAACCCCTGGGGGCCAGCGTGGGAGACCAGCCGCTCAATGGGAGCAGTTTGCTTTCCATTGATAATTGCTGTCAAAGACCATGCAGAGAGAGAGCCGAGAAAGAAGCTTTGTATAGCGCACGGTGCTACGCCGTCTCTTCTGTACGATCGCCTTATGAGCGGCAACATAACACAAGGTCTATGGCAGATGCTAACAAAATGGATCTCACGCTCATCACGATCACCAATACACCACAACGAATATGTTTACTTTGGTTAGCCAAATGTCAATTGCAAGGCCAACGCAAGTATTTTTTAACACGAAAGTCTTTTGTGCAGGGGTCCACCAAGAAATCTGCGACGTACTTCCGTAACGGAAGTAGATGTCTGAAAAAATAAACACGCATTTCAGATGATACCACCCACTGGAATTCGAACCCACAATCAGCCAGGATGCGGAGGTAGGAGCTGGAAGCTCTACCGACCACGCCACCGACAGTTTTTTTTCTTTATTACCAGACACAGTAAAACAACGGTCACTTGACTACAAAACTAAGCACAAAGGTTAACAAAAACTGAGTCTCACTTGAAGCGACCACTTTTGTGTCGTACACGAGATGAATTCGTCCCGCGCGGTTTCATTCAAAACTCCTTTAAAGCAGTCAGAGGCTCGATCTGGCGAAGCCACTCAGGCACACACTCTTGCTGCTTCAATTCCTCGATGTATCGTGCCATGCACCGCCGAAAATATATACGTGCTGGCTGGGCATCAGGATCGCAATGGTACCCAGCCATTCTGGAGCGCCATAAGCGGTGGAGGTCCGTAAGCATTATTAGGTCGCAGGGTAATCCATCATCACTTTTTATCGCCAAGTACCTTATACCATGGGGATCAATTGTAAATTCCTTTTTCAGTGTTCTTTGAAGGACATCCCAAGAATACACACCTTCCCAGAAATGAATGAAAACGTGGTCTATATCTTCCGGCTTTTTACAGATTAGACAGGCAGTGCCCCATGGTAAGAAAAGTCCTCGCTGTTCCATGAAAGTTTTAACCGATAACGTGCCCGTATGGAGCTTGAAGAAGAGCGTTTTTGTTGCAGGTTGGACTGGCATCTTTTTGACACGCTTCAATACGTCAAGACCAGGGCCTCCACTGAAAATGGCCCTGTACATTGGAACAGGCAAGATAGTGTCACGTACATCATTATTCAGTTTTTTGCGCCCAATACTCCACAGGTACTCATTCGAAAAACGAACGCTCAAAAAGCGTACACTATCAATAATCTCCTTAAACCACGCCACCGACAGACTTCAAGTGCGGAGGAAAAGACGGACCTTATATGTATACTAGACCGCTTTACAATTTGCATCTAATTGATGTCCGGTTAAAGCAAACGTATTTAACAAGCAAAGTTGCTCTTAAATTCGCCTTCCATTCATTGTAGTCTTCGTTCTCAGCAGCGGTGCCGCCACCTAGGACCGATGGAGCGAAGCCGCAAATTGTCTATGTGCGCCGGCAGTCAGAGTTTCAGTAGTTTCGACACCTCTATCGCCGCGCAGGCTCTCGCGTCGTGCTGGAGCGTTGCTTCAGCCACGGCCGCTACATAATTTGTCTTGCGTGACGTCTATGATAGCCTGTTTCTTTGCAACGCGCTCTACTCCAGGAAGGAGAAGACGGCCGCCGGCAAGTAAATGACGCGTCTTTTGCTCATCGAAGTGTGCGTTCACAAAACAATCCACTGACTAACACTTCGGTTTCACTTGCAATGTTTCACCGTTTGCGAATGTTCCTGGTTTCTGGCAAGTTCGCGCAGGGCGCTGGCGCGTTCAGTGCCCGGAGAAATGTAAGTCGTTCGAGAGCTTTTGCGTGTGTGCGAGTGTCGAGGATCCATGTGCAGCGTCGAGGTGCCTCTGCTGTGTACATGCAAGGGGTTCACATGCCCAGAGTACCCAACGCATCTCCCGCCCCTCGATTCGTCAGATTGCCGCTTATGTGCGAAGACAGGTTACACTGTCGTGTTATACCGATTCCAATGACAGAGGGATCAACCACACTGTCTTTAAGAAGCCGACCGTCGGTGCTTCCTTTAGTCATCGTTCTCCTTCTCGAGTATACGTGCTTGCGCCACCTCTCCTATACATTCAAGTAATAGACCTCTTCGCTGTTTACAAACAAACGCGTCCCTCGCATCTCCCAGGAGAATTCCGGCGAGCGGGTTCTCGCAGACGCCTGCAGAATCTGTGTAAGCACGTGCTTGCCTCCTTTTGTATTTCTCGTTGGCGTGAGGAAAACAGCAATAGAACGCAGGAGCGCAGCGCTTGAAGACCCCAGAGACCGGAAGTACCCTAGGGGCCCGGACCGGTTTGAGGCTCGTCAGCAACGCGCCGTGGGAAAGGTCTATACTTAAATGGACAAATGCATATCATTACGCACGATTAGGTACTGTGAACATTCGAAATCTTGGTCGCGTTTAGTGACACCCAACGCGGATGCGTAATAGGGGATTTCTGAATTGGCTGCACTGGACCTCTTATAAGAGCTTTAATAATAACTTATAGCTTACAACACCAGGAGTTACCATCCATATCTAGGCAAAGGTATTTGAAGAGAGCCTCTAGCCTCGTTTACTCTCGAGTACTTAACGATGACTCCTTATCGACACACGTTGGAATGCGACATCCCACTATGAGGTGAAACTCACCTGCATGAGCGTTATCTGGTAAGGGGCAGAGAACCCTTCACCGCCCATCTTGCGGGTACAGCTAAACATGACCAAGGCTTGCCGACGTGCTTCACTGTGGCACCGTTGGAGCTCTCTTTCCTGCACACTGGTATTTCCGCATAGCTGTGTGCGTAGATTAGTGATATTAGTTATAGGTAACGACGCACAATCACAGTGACTCACCTTCCTCATTGTGTTCCTGTATGTATCCAGAGCTGCCATCACTGCTGCCCAGTTGTTCGCCTCTGCAGTAGCCTGGCAATGAAGTGACCTTTGTCACTACGTGACCAATGTAAGCGAATGTGACTCACCTGGTAAACCGACACAGGCCTGGGAAGCTCGCCACCGTTGAAAATGTTTACATAGGACTGCGAGAAAATGCAGATGTGCAGAATCCAACAGAAAGCAATTGAACCTACTCACCTTGATATAGAAAGACAATTGCTGACACGTGATCTTCTCATTGTTTATCTCTTTCACTATAAGATTGTCTGGTGATAAAAGCGAAGGAACAAGCCAAAGCAGCTGTGACCTGAAAGCTCCCTCTATGTCTCGCAGCCGTACGTCAGACGCCTTTTCTTTAGCAACCTGTTTAGAAAGTGCGGAAGAACAGGAATGCAAAAAGGTGGAACCTGCTGTTCACACGCGATTTATTTATTTATTTATTTATTTATTTATTTATTTATTTATTTATTTATTTACCGACAGCGCTAACAGATGTTACAAGGGGGAGGGTATAAAAAGACAAGAAACACATACAGTGTCAGCCCCGCAAACAATGCGAAACTGCTTTCGTGACATCCAAAATGCAGCCTGCGGATGCGTATTATGTGTTGCAAGTCTTCCAACTTAGGGAGCACGGCGTAGAGCATCAAACGCCTGCTGGAACCCCAAGAGGGTGCAGTTTACAGAGAGTCGAGGACGTCATAGGTCTGCTATGTCCCGTGTAAATTATTTTACTTGAGTGATACAGGAAGGGCCTTTACGAAAGCTAAGGTGAGCTGGATTAAGCAAGGCGCATTAGTATGCGGACCAACCCAAGCGAAAATTTGGGGGCGTATGCGGAATTCGTGAAGTGGTAAAATTCGACAACACCTACCCATAGCACAATGCTATGTAACGCGTATGCAGTACAGTATACTATGTAATGTGACGGGCCGATCAAAATAATGAGCGACAGGAGGCATTCCGGACAAAAAACAGACCGGTTGTGCTATTTGCACCAAGTTTTCTGCTTATGTGTTCCTTAAGCCCATCTCTAATGACATGCTGTACCTTCAAACCGGGGTGCGGCATGAGGAAGCAGGCGAGCTCCTTGAAGCAAGAATAGATGTTCTCCCTCCGCTGTTTTAGTTCTCCGGGCTGATCTTCCGATGCCTGCAACCGCTTGTTCAACAGCATGCGTCCGCCTTCTGCTCCGTACGGCGCGTCGCTTTCGTGATACCAATCTCGCACCAAAAACTGCAGCTTTTGGAATGGCTTTCCTTGTACTTGCTGCAGCAGTAGAATAATACGCACGGTCACTATGGCGAACGTGAGCTCTCAAGTGCTTCGTACATACCGCTTGTGCCAGGCGGCCGTACTCAGCGAAATATTCCAAAGACTGCAGATCGTTTTCTTGAATGTTCGTCCAGACATTGTAGATCTGCACTGAGCTTGCCATAGTGCTCAAGGCGAAGATGTTGCCTATTTCCGACATGGTAGACCGGTCGTCGTGCATCCCTTGGGTGTCCAATAGCAACACAGCTATCTCCTGGCCACTCGACGTCTGGACCTGTAAATGCATCAAGCACCATAAAAAATCCGGCTCCACGTCGGCGGTAGTGTTCGACTGACCAGAAACACCTCGTCCCAGGCTTTGATGCCCACTGTGTGCCGTTCGCAACCCCCGCGCCATTTGAAGCCATTCAGCGGCTCGTTCGGATCTCCCAGCCAGTTTTCAATGTGCAAATTGTACAGGAAGCGAAGGAAGAAGCCCAGCAAAAACGACTTTCCTGATCGGAAGGGGCCTGCTATTGAGAGGACCGCCACAGGCTTGTCTTTGATTCTGGGGTCACAGAGGAGCTTCTCCAGTGCGTCTGTGTTAAGCTTCATGGAGTTGCCGTCAGTATGGATGATCTGGACCTCTTTCCCTTTTGTGCGTCCTCTCCCCATCGTGCTCCTGCGGATGTCAGAAAAAAACACAGCACGCGTTGAATACCCTTATTGCCCTTAGAGGCGAAAATAACACTCGCTGAAATTCTGTCGCACATTTCATCGAGACGCGTCCGCTTAATCAACTCAAGCTGCGGCCTCCTCAGAGCAAGCTAATAGGGCAGGCAGGATTTTCGGGTAGGACGAACGCGCACTCAGACCTAGTGCTATAGACATTGTGCGAACTGCACTGCGCCATTTCGTGCGCAAGTTTAGAGTTAAGCCCGCCATTTCGGTAGGGGCGAGGACGGGGCAAAAAAACGGAGGCTCTTGGATTAGGTATTCAAATTCGGAGACTGTAGGCTTAAGGCTCCAAAGTGGATACTCTATAGGATTTAGGCTTCAAATTCACACACGTCGAACAGCGAAAATCCCCACGCACTGCTGCGTCCTTTGGTGCAAGCTGTGAGAACCCAAGGGGTGCAAGCCGCCACAACGTTCGTAGTTTTACTTGTCAAGCCCGTGAGCACGAATGGTCTGTAATAAACAAAGGCGTGACGCATTTACCTGCGCACTGCAAGACATGCGGGTGTCGCGAAGACCGCGTCGAGTAGAATGTTTTCTTGTTCTTTTTTCTTTCTCGACGGCTTTCTGAGAAGAGTGCTCAAGCAAATGAGCCGGCGCGCCGCAGGGAGTCTTCTTGACGACGTAGTACAGAGAACGAAGACCACGTGTGTGCGTCGCGGCCAGTTTCTGGAATGTGTTGCTTGTATTAGTTTTGTGGCGAGGCCGGATGCACGCGATCATAAAAGCTCGTAGAGCATCGTTACCTTCGACCTGCCTGACTGGCCCGTGTAAGCCGTTTTCCTATTGGTGGGAGGCAGTGGCGTTCCGAGACGTTCGAGTTGCCGTGGGTGCTGAAAAGTGCTATTTAAGCGGCGACACTGTCATGAGTAAGAGGGCCCCACAAACACAGGCTAGCAGACGAAACGGAGGGATCGGCGAAGTGGCGCGGGAATGCACGCGCCGCAGACACGTATGTGTTCATAATTGGATGTAAGCGGGCTCGCGGCACGCGACCCGAGGAAAAATCGGTCATGGAGAAGGCTGAGCTGGCATTCTCTGCGCGGCACCGGTCGACGAAGGGTGTCTGGCCAGCTACGGTCTGGTGACGAGGAGACGAGGGCGTCGGGCTCCGGGGTGCCGTCGATCTGGCTGACGATCGAGTGCGGACTTCGGAGTGGCAGCGGCTGAACTTCAACAGTTCCCGGCGTACCCGCAGCGCTCCACCTTCGCCGGCAGAACGGGACGACCGGCAGAAGAATCGCCACAGAGGGCCGGTCTTGGTTGGAGACCGGACATCACTTTTGAGGAGGCCTAGGCTGGGCTAGGCCTAAGCGGTGACTGGTCACGTCACAGGAGAAGCAAGGCGGCGGACGAGGACGGACCTTGCGTGAGCGGCGGCCACCACCAGCAGCGTCTGTCGACGACAGCGACGGGACACGACCCACCGAGAGATCACCGACTTCGAACCGCACCGCAACGAATTCAATGTAAGCGTATCCTACTTCAGCGTGAGCAACGGCCGCGGACACAGTGTTGAGAGACTCCCGTTGGAACTGCGCCCAACGCGGAGGGTTTGTAGGCTATGATAGGTTGTTAACTTAGTTTGTTTTTCCCTGGTTCCTTTTTTGGTGTGCGGTGTGATGTTTGTTCATCTATTTCATGTCTTTGTGTTCCTTTTTATAAAGTAATGTCTTCGTTTTTGTTAACGCTTTATGCCTCTCGCCTCCGTCACTCTCTCTCAATCCATCGGAGCAAGCGCTCCCGAGATCCTCACACACAAACTCGTGACAGACACTGGCCTTTCTTAGAGAGCGGACTAGGGGACCATGACGCTCGGAACCACCGGCGACCAGTTCGGCAGGCCGACGGAGTATGATGCCATTTTCTATGTTGTATAATTTTTGCCCTGTGTGTTTTCCAACTTCAAGATGTCTTAGCTAAATAAACCCCCCAATGAGTGCTCTCCCAATTCACTGTGTCGACTCCTCCTCGCTTGCCTGCGCGGAGTGGCTCCCACGCCTCTTCGTCTTCCTGACCTTCCGATGCGTCTAACATTAACGGCCCCGACGTTTCGCTACACGGGTGTGAACCAAGATTGCGTGATACAAAGATAATTGGCAGGAGTGGTGATACGATGGCTAGGGAACTTTTGGAGGCATATCACATTTTAAAAAAAAGAGAGGCACGAGTTGTATTGGTGACACATCGGTTTCTCTTTATGAGAATGAAACATCTATTAAATTCTGTATTTTAATGTCGCCTTTAACGACACCCATGCACGCATGTGCATATGTTTTAATTCTAGGCTCTACTGTTTGAATATATTCGGTTGAAGTTTAGCGCTCGACCTGTTGTTTCTTGTACCCTTCTTCCTAAGTCTTATCCGATTTTTTGCGCTACCATGTGTTCTCAAGCCTGTGTGTTGATGGTTGTGGTTCGGTTATGGAAGGAACGCATATTTCTGCAGCCCATGTCGGGAGCACGGCTAAGCGTCACTGGGGCTAAGGGAAAGGGACTGAAAGATATAAAAAAAATCCACGCATCTCCACGAAGTGAACCACGACGAGTGGACGAAGCTGGGGATCATTCTGTTACTGTAAATAACCCGTGACATTGCCCACTCATGCATGTAAATGAGTGACAACGCGTGTATATATTTGCACACGCGTTGTCATTTATGCTCCTTTATGAGATTCCTCCGCTCCCGCGTCGTAGATTCGTGCCGAGTTCCGGATTAATTTTGGTTAACGCGCACGCTGCGAATCCTTATGGTTCAATTACGCACAAGAGAAAGAGCGTTTCCATAGTCAACGCGCGCCGTTCCCTCTCTCTCACGACAGCAGATCACACTGTCTTGGTTCACTGCCTCTGGGATCGGCCCACACATGCACGCATACCGCCTGACTGCACTCATGACTGCCGCTGCCGAAGAGAGGGACAGATCGCACGCCGGGAGACAAGTGCAGAGAGCGAGCGCGAGCGTGGCTACGGCTATAGTATACACTATAACTAGTTCTAGTACACTATAGCTACGACATTACAATGGCAGACAAGCCTCGACCCTAAAGAGCTTCGCCCCTAGAAGAAGAGACAAGCCGTCGTGGAGGGCTCCAGAAATTTTGACCACCTGGGGTTCTTTAACGTGCACTGACAACGCACAGTACACGGGCCTCTGGCATTTTCGCTTCCCTCGAAAATGCGGACGCCGCGGCCGGAATCGTACCCGCGTTTCCGGGGCGGCAGCCGAGTACCGTAAACACTACGCTACCGCGGCGGGCCCGTGTATTGCGTGCCCAGAAGGAACAGGGCATATACACACATTCCACAACCGGCAAGGAGAAACACTGGCGTTCGTGAATATCCGTACCAATAATGTAGCCATCAGCGTCGATAAATTTTCTTTCTCTTTCATCTATAGGTCGCCATTTGAGATCTAACGCATGAATACAGCCCCCCACCACCACCGAAGCCCCCCCCCCCCCCCTAGGCCGCGCTGGCCTAAGAGAGCCCGCAGTCAGGATCATATTGTTCTATAGTCATGAACTATAATTCTTCAAAGAACTTGGAACTATATGCTGCGATCTCAACAGTCATTTACCTGTGAGCTTCCCACATCGCGCTTCAGGCCTTCGAACTTAGGCCTACCGATCCATATACAACGCACCCCTTTGTCTCGTCGCCGACGTGCACAATTGGTCTTTGCCGCTACCAGCACGTTGATATCAGACCAATCGCAGTCACGAAAGGCCGTTGTACTAGCCGACAGACAACGAGAAAGTGCAAAACGACGGAATATGGCGGCAGTGTTTTGCCCGTCGTTGTTCCGCTGGCCATCCTCGGTTGATATATAATCACGAAATGCTCTCACATGAGGTGCAAACTATAACTGAAGCTAGCCAGCGACATTCCCTGTTCTCCATCGTTTTCAACAATCTGTTCATCCTCATATGAGGTGGTACGGGAGGTACATCTTCAACACCAAAACAAAAGTACTTAATTGTAAAACACAGCCAGCAGAACTTACCGTAATGTTACAAACACGTAATCCAGGGGCCCAGGTTCTCCTGTCACATGAATTTATGCGATCTCCAGGTACCGCCAGTCTGCTTACACAACCGCGTGCGAATCCGAAACAAAGCGCGCTTCACTCGGAAACGGCTTAAGACGGGTCCAGAGAATGGCTCAAACGCATCGAAGGCATTCGCCGCTTCCACCCAGAAATTTACTGTTGCAACTTTTTGATCTCTCTATACTCTCAAGGTGTCGCGTGTCCGCTGGACAATGTTGCGACGCTATGCCTAAAGAGCTCGTGGGCACGGCTTTGCCTCCCGAGTTGTCGCAGCGATAGCCGCACCGATACGCATTCACCGCTCCGAAGGCGCGAAACAGGAACCGGAGACGCAGACGGCGAAGAGAGAGAAAACAGCCTCCTCGAACCCTCGCCTTGCGCTCGCTCACCCAATGACACTCCTCGCAAATGCTGTGCAATCCCGCCTTCAAGATGTACAACGAACTCCAGCGCGCACCGTCAGATCAAAATCAAATATTCTGGAGTTTCGCATGCCGAAACTACGCTATGATAGTGAGGCTCGCCGTGGTGGTCTGGAATAATTTTGTGCCATAATTCAGTGGCTCCATGGTTTGGTGTCTATTCTGCTTGCGTCTGAATTTATCGCGTTTTTTTTTTCGTAGATGCTAGCTAATGATGTTGTCGGATAGAATCCAGTGCAATTCTCTTCGTTAATTCGGTGCTTTGGGAGCGGTGTGTGGTAGTGGTGTTCTTGCTAAGAGGCGCATTGTTGTCGTGCGCACCACTTTGACGAAACTCGCAGCATCCTCATTGAACCTTACTAGAATCCAGTGTGGGGCAAGTTGCCGTACAGCTTAAATAGAAGACGAGGCCCAGAGGTAACGTACATTAGAGACCAGAAAAGCAGAAAACGCCCCAAAAATACTTGGAATACTTCGGCGCTCTGCAAATGACACAATTGTGTACTGGTTGATCTTCTTGTTCACCTGAACAACTGTGGCTTGTAACCACTGTGGTAGATTGGCCAAGAATTGGGTGCTAGACGTGGGTTCTTTCTGCCTCTATGACTCTTCTGGACGAAGACGAGGAAGGCGACGACAACCAAGAAAAAAAAAGAGGAAGCAGATGACGACGACGAAGATGAAGCAGAAAGAGCAGTCAATGCAGGAGGAAGACGAGGGGAGGAGAAGCAGGAATAGAGTAAGACTGAAATAGATGAAAGATGAACGAGGGAGCACGCAGCAATATCTAGCTTGCAAGCCTCTGTGTTACGTCCCCTGCGCGAGCCTGGGACTTTCTAGAGTACATTTCAAATGCGATACACTCGACATATAAGCTTTTCTTACCTACAATATGCAGACAAGGCTGTCACGGGCCTGCCTTCATGTGAAGAAGCGTGGTTTCGGAGTCAGCTGGCTTGGCGCGGCGCGGCGCGGCTGTCGGCAGCATAATGGCGTTGGGGGACAGCCATTCATGAAGTAAACGCGGACTTGGAAAGGGGAATGGGGGGGGGGGGGGGTTGCACGCGGTAGAGACAATATAACGGTCTGGAAAACAACGCAAACTTATTACGCCGATTTTTATTTTCAAGAGCAGCTGAACAGGCCAACATGGAGGAGGTTACTCAAAGCTGCACTCATTACACCGGAACCAGAACGATGGGCGGATTTTACAATTCCTGAGGCGAGCTATCGGCATCGCGACCCTTTCTCGACGTTGCTCGAAGAACAGACTCCGCCTTTCTAGAAGGACTCTCAGATCGAAAATGACGCGTACAAAATGCCTGCGCCCCTTAAAATCATCGGGGGCGTAAGCAGAACCGAGGGTGAGCTGTTCGTATCACCGTAAGAAACAAGGTCCTCAAAACTCTGGTTGTCAGTCCCCTCAAAATAGTTCGTCTTTTAGTTCAGCTAATGCATTTTCCGCGTCTGTATTCCCTAGCAGTGGACTGTCTGTGTGACCGACCGTCAACGTCTCTCTGCTCTCATGGTCGTCTCGTTCATATATACGGTATGCACAAAAATTTGGATGGCAGAACAGAAATGTACTACGAACACGAACGATTGATCTTTACTTCCCCAACACGGCATACTTGTCGTGTACGTCTTGTGGTTCATACCTATAGTGCACGGCCCATGGTATGTGCCATCAGTGTTAGTATTTTATACAGGCTATGTCAGTCAACGATAAACTAAAGCAAAACGTTTCACATATCATTGCAACAGATTCAGAAACAAGAAAGGCATATTGTTTGTCGTGCATTACGGCTGGAATGTATAAAAGCAAGAACACGCACACAGACGAACGCGTTGTGACTTCCGATGGCAAACCATACCAGGCGTAGCAATAAAACCCGACCCGCCGAGGTGCCAAGCAAGTACGGTATACACCGCTACGCTACAGCGGCTCTGCAGTAAATAAAGCTGTTGCGCCAGCCGTGGTGACGATGGTGCTTCTGTAAAGAGAGTCGCGCTTCTGTAGTGCGTGTTAAGCGCTATCATGTCGATGTGATAAACAATACTTGTGATCTACTATCAATCGGCATGCTTCTGCCTAACTTAGCCCGATTACGCAGGAATACTTCTGACGAACGACGCTTAGGATGTGCGCATATCAGCGCAGCGTAGCGTGCATTTCGAGAAAACAAACATCTGTGCACTAAATATCCGGAGTCCTCCACTAAGGCGTTCCTCTTCTTTCTATCTCTTTCTGGGGCTTTTTTCGACCCACACGGACACTGACCCGTTCTCCTGACCGACACCTTCTTTGTTGGTGTTGTCTCGACATGGGCTGCAGAAAACAGCGTCATTTCCTCAACCGAACCACAATCACGTCGTCCCGTGAGCTACCATTTAGTATCCGCGGTGCTGTCGATGTTCCTGGTTATCATACGTTATCAGCTTACTCCTGCCCGTGCCCTCTGCGCAAGCGTTAACGTCGTTGGTGAGATTTGGCTGAAGGCCAAGTAATTGGTCCTTGGCAGTTTCTTCGCTGACTGCTTCGCAAGACGCCTATTCACGTAATTCGTGGTATCTGCAGGATTTTTAATTAGAATTGATTGATTGATTGATTGATTGATTGATTGATTGATTGATTGATTGATTGATTGATTGATTGATTGATTTGTGGGTTTTAACCTCCCAAAACCACGATCTATTCATGAGAGGCTCTGTAGAGGAGGTCTCCGGAAATTTCGACAACCTGGGGTTCTTCGTGCACTGACATCGCCGAGCCCACGAGCCTCGACATTTCGTCTCCATCGAAGTGCAGCCGCCACAGCGGAGATTCGATCCAGCGACCTTCGGATCAGCAGCCGAGTACCATAACGGCTAAACCACCGTGGCGGGGCATTTAATTGAAATTAGCATCATTACGGCATTATAACTAGAAAAGCGGCATATATAGCAACCATGATTCCTCGTCCTGATAACATACGGATGCGTTCCTGGAAAAACAGGATAGACTAACAAAAACTGTTCCAAGTAATCTCTGACTGCAAAATATTTTATTTGTGTATACACAGTAGTAGTCCGCTGTGATGTAGAAAAATACGTTTATAGTTAAACGAGATGACGTAGAATACAGCATTCACAAAACAATGAGGACCTTTAGGTTCCTGGAAAAATAGGATGCACCAACAAAAGTTTTTTTTTTTTTTTGATGTAGTCGTTGTGCCAAATATTTTTGTTGTAAACAGTAGCAGTGCGCTGTGATGAACAGAATACAATGACAAAAAGAAACGAGACAACACAGAAAACAGGCTTAGGAAAATGATAAGCACTTTTTCGTTGGTGAACTGTGAGGCTAGCCCCTCAGTTTCCCTGGAGTGACAACACTACACGGTACGTGAAGGTTTTAGCGCACAAAAACACGGACTGCGATAGACGGGACACACACACAGCGCCTGCGTGTGTCACGTCTTTCTCACTCCGTGTTTTTCGTGCGCTAAGACCTTCAAGTATGCAATACCAACACGCCCAAAACGCAACTTTACTACACAAAAGCATGTATTACAGACAAATTGAATGAAATGACATTTGACAGAGATGGAAGCGATAAGGGTGGAAGTGGTGTGGCAAATGATGCTGTAAGGGAATGGGAGATGGGGCGTGTGTAGGAGCTATAACACAGCATACGACGGGAAATAGGTAGTAACTGCGGCCAACCCAGGCAGTCTTGTGCGCTTTGAATAGCAATCAACAGGAAAATTGATGCGCAAGAAGTTTACGCATGGTACACCACTTTCGCTCGACAGTGCCACACCTGTGGTTATGGAGCGCCAGAGCTTCATCCAGAATTTCGATATTTTATTTAGGAGGCGGGGGGTTTAAATCCCTGTGGCGTACTGGGGCAGTTTCTGGCCCCTACCGTGCATGTTTAGTACGCTTCACCACATGGCAAAATTGTACTGAGGCAAAATGGGCTTCGCTGGGCGGCAGTAGTGCCATGCGGCAAAGCCAAATTGATAAACAAGCCTCAACAACATCCAAGAAAACAAAAATAAACTTTTTTTTTTGGCTGCGTGCCGTCGCGGACCCACAAGAGTGGTTTCACGGACCCCAATTTGTGAACCACTGCATTAGACGTTCATTGCTTGTCGCGTCTATGAGGAACGTTCGGTTCAAACCGTGCCCCAGTGAAGGCGAGTGACTCGTGCCTGTTGATGAGTTGTGCAAAACGACAGGGCAATCTGGCAGAGACGAAAGCGTACGCGGGTCATTTTTCTCGCTTCTTAAAAATGGACACGTTTTGGGACTTGCACAATCTGCGCTATGATTAGTAAGCATGGCGCAGTGAAGTCAAGAGTAATCCTGAGCAGTTGGAGTATTTCAACGTGTGCCTGACTGATTGCGTTTTCTGCTTTTTTTTTTCCACGCGGTTAGCACGGAAGTGAGTCCGCCGTGTCCAGAAAACGAACCCACGTCCTTGATTTCAGAGGCGGAACAGCATTGCCGCTATGTCATCACGGCAAGTTTCTCTCGGTTCTGGTTGAAGAAGTTCTTGAAGTGCTCCTCGATCACCTGCAAATGCAAAGGCACGAGCGCAATCTGTGATAAGCTTTTCGAGATTCCTTCGTGAGATAATGAAATCACCGTGCGTGCTTATCGAGCATTTTTTGAAAAAATTGTAGCGCAATGGAACACACGGACAGACAAAGAGCACCGGACCGGCGCTAACTTCCAACTGTCAGTTGGAAGTTAGCGCCGGTCCGGTGTCCTCTTTTTCTGTCCGTGTGTTCCTCTGCGCTACAATTTTTTCAAGAAGTCATAAACCAACTAGCCCAAGAAAACGTTTTGCTAAGCCTTATCGAGCACTTTCAAAACGTCAATGATAAATATTGTTACGAAGCAATATAAATGAGGATTATTGCGGTTGCTCTACGAAGCGACAAAGACGGCGAGTGTTGGTGCCACGCTTGCGAATGTGTCCGCATCAGCCATTTTGTCGGTTTTGTCGGCACACTGCAAGTAAACTATTTTGTCACTCATCCGTCTCCGTCACAATATTTCTAGGGTTCTCTCGCTATTGTTTAAAGGGCAACTCCGGCTATTTTTCATTGTCCACTGGTCTTAATGAAATTCTCCTCGGTACTGTAATAATATATGCCAAACCAGGCGGGTGTAGGTCATTTAGTTTTTCTGCAAATGAATTTTAAAAATTTTTAGCGGATTTCCCTGCGGGCCACCCTGTGTTTTTGACGTCATCACCTTCAACGCTGCCTACCCGAACCTGCGGGCCGTCAAAAACAAAACAGCCGCACTTCAGGGTTCAAATCGTCGATGTCAACTTCAGAAAAGCTGGCATAACTCAACACATCGTCGGATGACCTCGCCACTGTCATTTTTCTGGCACCGGCTCCATACTTCTGATGGCGGGGAGGTTGTGACGTCATCGCATAAGCTGCACGAAGCGTCCACCCGTTTCGGTTTCGGTTTGAACACGCCTTTCGTTCGGTTATTTAAAATTATTGGTGCGTTTCTGAGCGAATTGAACCACCCCAGCAGCTACACGGCTATGAGTATCATTCGAAAACATCGATCATCAGAGCATGGTAAAAAAAAAAAAAAAACACCGGAGTTGCCCTTTAAGAAAGTTAAAGGCGATAGCCAGGACTTGCGGTAGCGGAAAACCGAAGCCTAGGCGTTTCTCTGGCAGTCGCACATCCCGTACAATATCCGTACAATGTAATTTGGCACTGCCTTTATGTAAAAATCAAGATTCGCTCACTTGTGGCTAACGTCCGCATATCCAATGGGGGTACTATCAACACGCTATTTTGTTATCCTGAATCGTGACGCAAACGGCAAGAGTTTGAAGATACTAATGTCATGACCCACCAGTCATTCTGCCCGTAAATGCGTACCCTTCGATGCCACTTTTCTTGTATAACAAATGAAAGAGACGCGATATTTCGATTTCTTGTACCATATTTCTTTACCACCATTTTTGCAACATTGCATTTCCATGAGAGATACGACGCGTTCACCTTAATAAAAGATTTATTATGGTGGCCAGGAACAGCTAAGATTAACTTACACTATCGAACTTATAAACAGCAATTCATAACTCGCAGTCTTGTTAAAGGGAAGTTCCTCGAAGAACAAGGATAAGTAAAAACGTTGCGCAAGGCATTCTTCTACCGTCATCGGTTGAACTTCATATGTTTTTGAATATGAAACATGCAATTTGTCATAAGTCTGCCCTTGGTTTGTTCAACTGTGATTAATTGATTGATTGATTGATTGATTGATTGATTGATTGATTGATTGATTGATTGATTGATTGATCACGGCTGGTTTTGCATCCCAAAACCAGCCGTGATTATGAGAGACGCCGATGGAGGGCTCCAGAAATTTCGACCACCCGGGGTTCTTTAACGTGCACTGACACCGCACTGTACACGGGCCTCAACATTTTGCCTCCATCGCGAATGCAACCGCTGCGGTCGGGATTTGATCCCGCGACCCTCGAATCAGCAGCCGAGTACCATAGCCACTAGACCACCGTGGAGGTGTGTGTGTGTGTGTGTGTGTGTGTGTGTGTGTGTGTGTGTGTGTGTGTGTGTGTGTGTGTGTGTGTGTGTGTGTGTGTGTGTGTGTGTGTGTGTGTGTGTGTGTGTGTGTGTGTGTGTGTGTGT
The DNA here is from genome assembly GCA_013339685.2 of Hyalomma asiaticum. Taxonomy (NCBI): domain Eukaryota; kingdom Metazoa; phylum Arthropoda; class Arachnida; order Ixodida; family Ixodidae; genus Hyalomma; species Hyalomma asiaticum. The sequence goes on along the minus strand of CM023488.1, from coordinate 17,168,268 downwards.
GTGTGTGATGCCGCTGTCCCGCTCACTCCTTCATTCGACCGCGCTGCCAGGTCCCGTACGAGCAAGAAATGTTCCCCCACAATAATCCCCAATGCATACTATTCCTACTATTATAAAACACCACAAATCAGCATTCGATCCATATTTGTGATGGCGCAGCGAGGAGCTTACATCGGCTAAACTCTCCAAGTACCGCTGTAACACTCTCTTGCCGGCGTTATAGCAGCCGTCCACAAAGGTGTCTTCAGCGAATCTTCGTAGTCGGTTGTGGTATATATTCAAGTGCTCGTCGCTGAGGCGCGGTGTTGATCTGCCGCACAGCTGCGCGCAAAGGAACATTGTCGGTTTATTCACACAAAGGTCTCACATCGGTCTGTTCTCAAGAACAAAAACAAAACACTTGACTGTACAAGCGCCCACATTCAACAACACCGCTCGGCCAGTCAGTCCGTGTATCATTTCAATGTTATCATCTCCTACAAAACATCACGTACATCAAACAATTAGCACGCAACTTGCAATGTGTCACAAAGGCTTCTAAATATCACTGGAACCGATTGTGTGACAATCGCTTAGCTTGACCGCGACGCTTATCATACAAGTTGCACGCAGATCTCACATTACAAACTGCAAACCCGTCGAGTCCAAAATGGCATCCAAACACTTTTGACACAGTAGACATAGCGTAGCAAACTCTCAGCTATAGTCAGATACAACGCATTGATTTCTGGGGGTTTTACGATCCAAACTGCGGAAATTTTCGATGGGCTTGAATTATTTAACGTGCGCTGACATCGTGCAGTACGGGGGCCTCAACATTTCGCCTCCATCGATATGCAGCTGTCGAGGCCTTGGATTCGAGTCCACGACCTTCGGATAAGGGGCATTTTGTATGAATGCGTGAAACTCGTCAATTTGTACCCGTTTCGGCGGGTGTAGAGGATGTTGCTGATGGGACAGCAATATCTGCAATTTTAAAGTGTGTCGAATTTGGTTCGCACGATATTGGGGCATGTATAATAAAAGCACCGGCGGACTTCCTGCTGTTATATATCATCTCGGTGCCTGCAATACAGCGACATCTTAATAATCTTTTTCAATAAGGCTGATGTGAGCGTTGCCAAGACGACTCGACAAACGCAGCGCTTATCCTGTGCTTGTGTATCCTTTGTTTCGTTTTTTCAGCTGTTATTATCACATTTTTATAATAGCACCACTGTGTTATAATGGCACCAATGTTGTAATAGCACCACTGTTCGTGTGTTTTAATTTCTTACCTGTTGCATGCTGTCAGTGTAACACTTCACAGCCCGAGCGAATTCCGCTGAGATAACCGCCTCTGCTGCCTCCTGTAAAATAACAGCCGACCAATGTACGTTAAAGAATCTTCAATATGCAGACCTCCCATTTCCCAGCTAAAGCACACCGACAGCCGCACGAAAAATCATGGGATCACGTTGCATGGTATTTCTTATTTGTCATGCATCGGCAGCCCTATGCGACTGTCAATTCATGCATGGTCACACCACCTGAAATGCAGATGTAGGCTTTCCTCTATCAATGTTAGCCCCTAAGCACTGATGACGATTCAGGTGCCATTGGCAATTTCAGCATTGCGACGCACCAACGTGAACCTGCTGCTGAAATCGATAGCCGAAAGAGGCCATATCCTTTTTGGGCCTTAGGAATCGCCGCTTACATCAAGGGTCCCCAGTTGCTACCTAAGCGTTCTTGACGCGATTTTCCTCGGCGTCAGATGGGATGGGCAACAACGAAAGGCTTATGCAGAGAGGTTGGAGTGGTTTTCGCTGTGTTTGAATCGTTATATATGCGGAGGTCCATCTGCCCAAAGTGTCTACTTTCAACTGTTACTGTGTACAGGGACAATTTAGCGAAGCTTTCCTTCTTCGTTCAATAAACTATCCAAGATATACGACTCCATCGATCGTTTATCACATCTGCTATGGTCAAAATCTTTATTGCAGTCAACTTGACTCGAACGATTTTGCCCTTTCACTTTCACTTCTACCTTGAGGTGATGCACTATAATTCTCGCTATTTTTTTTTCAACAAGAACGATAACATAATGATATATCGTGAGCCTACACCATAAGGTTTCGCCACTTGTCTATCGCCGCTCCCACGGCGCTTCCGTTATCCCCCATTTTGCTGCGCTTAAAATGCGCCGGTACTGAAGCTGACGCGCGCATTCTTTGTTGTAATGTCGTCGTGGGCAGTTCGACCATTACTGTTTAATTGATGGCAAAATAAAGCCCTGTATGTGGTACATCCGTTCGCCCGTGGAGCCGTTCTTCCACCAGACACGACATAGACTGGCGACGAGGATGGGACCTGCCAGCATGGAACAAGCTCCGGCCTGGTGGCAACCGTGACTCGCTGACGGATTACTCAGCCGCGAAGCAGCCGCTGGGGAGAACGTGGCCAAGGCGAAGGCGGCCGCAAGTCTTCAGCTGGGGCAAGTAGAACCATTTGAGAATTCGACAAGCGATTGGACTAGCTACAAGGAGCGCGTTCAGCCAACGATGTCCCAGATGAACGGAAGGTAAACGCGTTCGTTAGCATAATGGGTCCTCAGACTTATTCGTTTCTCAAATCTCTTACCGCTACAGGAAAGCCGTCCTCCCATTCACTGGAAAGCTTATGCGAGCTCCTTTGTAAATATTTGGCCGCTGAACGATCAGTCATGGGTGAGCAAGCGAAATTTCATCGTCAGTTACAGAAGAAACACTAAACAATACCGCAGTATGTGGCAGAGTTACGTTACAGCCGCTGGCTCAGACATACCAGTTCGGCGCGTGTCTTGAAGAGCCGCTCAGAGACAGATTGGTGTGCGGTTTACTGAGAGTCGACCTTCAAAGACACTTATTTTCAGGTGACAAGCACCTCACGTTTCAACGAGCTGGTGATCGGGCTACAGTCTTGGAAGCTGCGCTCGTTCAAGCTACAGCCACTCTTAAAGCTACAGCTACTCATTCGAAGCCTGGTGGCGAGTTTGAGGTTCATCAATTGCCTACCAAGAAAACAACGAAATGCTTCCGCTGTTGTTCTAACCACAAAGGCAATACATGTCCGCAGGTTAATGCGACCTGTTTTTTCTGTAATAAGAAAGAGCACATTCATAAAGCCTGCAGGCGGCGTGGAAAACTGCAGAAAAAGGGGTTTTGTTTTCCCCCTACAATAATGCCCTCCCCCCAAGGCGCTGTAGGTATCTGAATAAATAAATAAATATAAATTACAAAAGCGTCGTGGCAGCGGCGATACATAAGCAGCGAAACCTTTTCGCGTAGGCGCACGACATATCATCTCCCCCACACTTCATATTCTTGGTAGACATTCTTGGCCTACTATTTATTTTCGAATGAACAGCGACATAGATCTAGGCGTTGAAAGGCTACAACTCCCGGTTAGACCAACAGGCTGCTGTACTCGACGTTCCATTCCTCGATCAGACAATTAGGTCAGTTTTCTGGATTTATCAATTTTGCTACTGCCAAGAAAATTGCGGAAGCGCTGACAAAAAAAAAAGGGGGGGGGGGGGGGTTCTCCTTTCTAAATACCTCTCCTCGTGTTTTCTGCAGATGCACTTAAACTGAGAACCTGTTTAGAAGCGTAATACGATGAAGTGCGTTTTACACTCACCTCTTCGTCGCTGAACGCAAGAGATGGGCTGGGTGAACTTGTTTCAAACGCGGGGGCGTCCATGGACAACACACTGGTGGAGTCGTCACAGTCATCAAGCTGCACCAAAGAAGTATATCCGAATTTATGGTAATGGCCCTGTAATGTAATTGTTACATGTCCGACGACACGTACCGCAGCAAGTTTGTAGCAGTTAGCGTTTTATATATGAGAGCGTATCCCAGTCTTCCCTCCCGACTGAATTTTCAAATTCATAACGTTCATAAAAAGAACTTGTGCATTAGTCGCCCATCTGTTTCATTACCAAAATATCAGTTCAAACTGCTTCAAGATTACATACTTCAAAAAAACAAACAAAAACAAAAGGCACTAAGCTTCCGTTGGTGGGGTTTGCAGGATTTGCGGAAAATGGAAGTGGGAGACAGTTCTCACGCGACGTATGTTGCTCGACGAGCTCAATAAGCAGTCGGCCTCCCCTGATGGGCGAAAAGAGTTGGCCGAAAATCGGGAAGCTTCACTATCCCCGTGGCGGGGAGAGGTAGAAGATAGAGGCATAGCTGTAGCACAACACCATACTGCAGGAACGCTTGCTGATGCGTAGGCTTCCGGATACAGCATAACTTCCTGATGTGTTATGACGCGCTACTCTTGCGCGCTATCGTTAGGTGTAAATAAATATTTTCCGTTATATATATATATTAAAAGTTCTTCCTGGCTATCGTGATAGTCACAGTGACAAACATAGGATTTATTCTGACGGCTGGTCTCCAGCCGAAACGTCAGAATAAATCCTGTGTTTGTCACTGTGACTTCCTGATAATATATATATATATATATATATATATATATATATATATATATCCCCGAACCTGAACGCCCCTGAACCAGACAACACTTGCGGTGTCTTGTCCTCCCTTCAATGCTCGTGTGTCTGCAAGCCTTATCTCCTTGCCAAATTAACTATATATAGCTTGTGGCAAAATGACCTCTTTGCGAAGAGGCAAAGCTGTTAAAAGCTAGAAGACTCGTTCCTTAGTATACGTTCTGGCTGGACAGCCATACTTCCGAGTACCATAAATATGTCGATGTCAAGAGTTTCGCACAGTATACTTTATGTCCGTAGGAAACTATCATTTCGTAGCTCTGCTGCCTGCACCTCGGGGCAAGTTGGGTACTCACTAGCGCTGTGCGATCGTCAGAGCTATCTCGGTCTCGACGTGTCCTGCTGCTGCCGGCGGCTCCCGCAGACGTCGATGCGTTATGGCTTGCTGTTCTCTGAAAATTAGAAGCCCACCGATGTTGAAATGCTTCAGCTGAGAGAGAGAGAAAGAGAGAGAGCTCTTTATTGAAAGGCAGAGAATTTAGCCGGCGTTGAAATATCGCTGACATGCTACTCTGCGTGGGGAGGGAGTTTGGGGAGAGAAAGACGAGTAGAAAGAACTACAAGATACAGTGAAAAAGAAAAGAGAAAGAAAAATTGGGCTTTGTGCTTTTGACTATGATGCCTAATTGCGTCCAATGATATTTCACGTTTGCACCAACCCGCAGTGATGTGATAGCATGTGTTGCATGATGGGTGAGTGATGGCGACGACGGAGATAAAGTTAGTCTATCGAGTTGACCTATACTTTTTAAATATGTAAACAAAAAGTCCATCGCACGTCTCTGTTGTGTGGGGCAAGCTAGAGGGCCTAAAACACACTTCGGTGATAAAGGAGCTGTGTAAGTGACTGCATGCAATGTTCATAGAGCGCACGCTCATCATTGTACGCTCGGCAGTCAAACAAAATATGCTCTACGGTTTCAGTAGAGCCACAGTTGCTGCAGTGTGGGCTTGTCTCCTGATGGGAGCGGTACCGTAAGTCGTTGGAATAAGCTTCAGGTTCAGCTGAGCAAGCCCTCAATTACAATTAGTGGTGTGGTTTTACAATGAACTGTGTAGTTTCTATAGGATCTCAAGCGCTCCGGGAAAAGTAGTGAAGAAAAGCAAGAGGACCTTATTTGCATCTTGCATAAAATAAGCCATCTGATCGCAAAGCGGCTGTGCAACAAACCAACTAGCCTGCACAATCAGTCTAGGATTTTGATAGAACACTTCGAGGGATGGAAAAAGTTCCACTCGATCAAGTTGGTTACATGGGCGCATTGGTTATGCGTGCAAGCAAGCGCACATGGACCACGAAAGCGCTCGTGCGTCCAGTACCGCATCTTTCTCTGTCCACATCCAGTTGCGTCTCCCTTTCAACGGCTCCTAATTTTGGATCGCCAAGGGAAGATGCCAGGGGCCCGTGTACTGTGCGTTGTCTTTGCACGTTAAAGGATCCTAGAGGCTCAAGATATCCGGAGGCCTCCACTTCGGCGTTCCCCACCATTCTGCACTTTCATTCTCTGACGGAGGCAGAGCCATGCTCCCGACAAGCGCTCCAGAAAATTACGTCCTTTTTTTTGTCATTATTAAGGAAAATACGCTATTTTGGCAGCCCTTGTAGGGAGCACGGCTCAGCATTCGTGGGGTTTACCCCCCCCCCCTTCCTCGTTGGGGAATCGAGCCTATCAATGGCCCCTTAATGATAGATTCTACCTATTAAGCTATCCAAGAAAGCAGGTTAGCGCAATCAATATGGAAAAAAAAAAGATGGGACACAGACGAACACAGAGTACATACATTCTGTGCTTCGTCTTTTTTAATTGCACGAACCTGTTGTCTTTGAAAGTGTCAATATGAACAAACTAGGCCAGCAACAGGTTCTCCTAAGACTATTAAGCTATTTGTCTCCACTGACTGCTGTTTAATTTTCATTTTTGTTGCTACTTTTCTTTCGTTTCGTTTCTTTTCTGTATCTCTTGTTTTCTTGACCCCTGCTGGTTATTTTGCCGTTGATTTTTCTTCATCGGTACTTGTGTCTAACGATCTTTTGCTTTTTCCTGCCAAGATTGAAATACTTGAAGAACTTACCACTTCATTCGTAGACGCGACGGGTGGTTCGGGCGATGTAGCTTCGAACTCGAGAAGGTCCGCGGACAGCACACTAGCAGCATCGTCGTCGCCCAGAAGCTGCACACACGATTTTGTCGAAACCTAAAACTCGGCAGTCGTTGTCAAGTGGATGCTATTATTTGTAGGTCGATATGCTAATCAGGCAATACTGGTTACTGTCATTGCCTTAATAGAACAGATTACTAATTAAACTGATGTTGTCAAGTAGATGTTGGGATCAACTAGAGCACAGTTCAATAAAAAGCTGTGGCAGCCTGTCCCTACGAACATGAGGAATCGTTTCATTTTTTTTTTTTTTGCATGCATTTGAGTGCTTCATTCAAATTTAACGATGACCATTCAAAAGAATGCTCGTATTCCGCACGCTATTGCTTTGAATAACGCAAATCGGCAGTATTAACCGATGCGCAAGAAATTATGTCATTTAACTGTCTGGAAGTTTCGTAACATGCCACCCATTAACGTCAAATGCAAGGAGTTCGCACAGCGAGCTGCAAGGACGATAAAGCCGCAAACAGATGAAGCTCTTACAAATACAGTTTGTCATGTGTTTCCTTTATAAAGGGATCCCCATACTATTCAAAAACACGTTTTCTTTTTCTTTATTTGCTGGTTGTACACTGACGTACGAACAAACGCTGCAACGATGATGGGAGGGCACAGTCCAAATTTATTAAGCCTGAAACGTTCCGAATACAGGCGAAAAAAAAACGCATAACCTCAACTCCAGTTTCGCTCGATCAGACGGACACATTTAACTCGCCACGCACCGCGCAACGCACAGCCAGTGAAATTGGCGTGAAGCGCCTGTTTAGGAGAAGTTGGCATACCACGGTTGCCTGTTCTTTCCCGTGTGCTGGTCACGTTATTGCCGTAGCAACAATAGGGAGTGCATTCGAATATGAGTTTCTCTGACCACTATGACTTGTCAGAATTAGAATGGGCGCTTGAGATTCCAAGCGAGGCTTTCTCCAAGCCCTCGGCAGCAATCCAACTCTTCGAACTAGAGTGAAATCGTCGCTGACATGTATCATCTTGTGATGTTAGCAACAGGGATTACGCACCACGCTTTCCCATTCTTTGTCTGTTTGTTTCCGCTTTTCGGAGCAAAGCTTCTTTAGGCTACAGCCTGCGTCGCCGTGGTCGACAAGAAAGAACTCGAGCAGCGCGAAAATAAAAGTTAGACTTCGTGCTGCGGATTCGAACCACCGACCGCGGAGGTTCGAGACCAGCAGGCTAAACAGTATGCGCGTTCCGCCATCAGTGCACACTCGGCGAACGAAGATGTGGACATATATGAATCCGTTGGATTTTCTAAGAAAAAAAAAGAAGGAAGAAAAAGGAAGAGAAAGCCAAACACACGCCAAGCTTCCGTTGACGCCATTTTGCCGAAAAGGGAGGGGCTCCTAAATTTCTTTTCTAAATCTTTTTCTACACTCCTCAGTGTGGAGTAGCTAAACCAATCGATCATTATTTTTATTTTCAGGTCAACCTTCCAACATTTACTGTCTTTTATCCATCTCCACCGCTCCTTGTGTACCGCCCTTTGTGCCACTGCGTAGCATTTTCTTTTAAAGTTTCTAAACGGCTGATCGCCATAGAACACGAGATAGAAAGGGGCAAAGGAAAGAAGGGACATGGACGAGAGGAGATGTCCGGTAGGCTACCCCGTACTGGGAAAGGTGAAAGGGAGGAAGGAGTAAAAGAGGGAAAGAAGAGAATAGACTTAAGCGACATCTCGCTATCATTGTCATTTGCCATAGCACATGAATTTCTCTTCATACCTGTGGCTCAAACTGTCTTGTGGCATTAACTGTTACTCAAAAATTATCCTGTGAATTCCTTCAAAACTATGCATATTCCCCGCTATATAATCCTGATGAAAAGTGATCAGTTTGCAAAATCACAAAACCGTTTCAAGCCGGGAAGAAAATCAATGAAACTCGAACTACGTATAGGAAAACAAGACTTCTACGACACTGCTACTAGCTCCACATTGCGCGCTTCGATAGAACGAGCTCCTAATATACAACTTTTCACGGAATGCTCCCTGGGCGCTGTTATAATCCCCGCTGGGCTGCGCTAAATATGAGTGAACCCCCAAAAATGCACTGCCGAGGGTTTCTAGTAGCAAAATGGCGAGTTGGAAGGTCTTCATTATCAAACAACGCACATACGCGAACACAAGCGGAACGAAATGTACAACACGATCCTTTTTACTGCTCTGCACAGCCCAATGTGGCGGTGCTCCACGCTTCCTGTGAAAAGGTCAATACTTACTGGCGATGTCTCGTCGTCAAGTGCGTCGTTGTCGGCGGTGCACGCTCCCCTGCATTTTACGGCTTCGGCAGCCTCCAGTGCGTTCTTCTGCATCTCCCGTCTCTGAATAGTGGGAGCATGTGGACGATAAAACGCTTCGGCTGACCATGCATTCTTTTATGACCATTTAGTTGAACAACGCGCCTATTACAAACGCGGTGCCTAAAATGGTGTGCTTGAATGAATGAATGAATGAATGAATGAATGAATGAATGAATGAATGAATGAATGAATGAATGAATGCTTATTTTTTCAAACAGTATCGCGGTGCTGGCCCTAGTTCCATGGCTGTTGCTTGCCAGATTTGAAAAGGAGCTAGAACACAACCTTGAAGTACCGAGAAGTAGCCATGTCACTCAACCTAGGCGCCATATGTGCAGCCACATAGAATAGAAGCGATATTATGAATAATTTTTATTACTGCCCGCAAGATATTGTCATTCTAAATTAATAGAAATACAATAATGTCCAATATTATCCCTTTCTACTTAGCCCTCAAAGAATAAACTTTGGAGGCAGCAGTACGGGCAGCAATGCGGAATAACGTCCCCCCATGGAAACAGGCCTCACAGGAAAGGCTCACGGTGCCGCAAAAGACGTCTTGCTGCATTTCCATTGGTTCTCCTTAATCTCTACGTCATAAAGAAGAGGGAGCGTAATTGAACGCGCGTGTCTAGAGATGGACAGCGGTGTACTTAATTTTTATTCTTAAGTTGTCACCGACTATATGACGGGACAGCGTGCTCCAGTAAACTACGTATATAGATGGTGCCGCTACATTTCCCACTAGGTAATATTGGGAGAAACTACTTTCCCGGAGTATGATGATTATGATGATGATGATGATCACCTTGCGTTTGGCGATTTGCTTTTCCACGATCACGTGGATTAGGTGTCCAGACAAGGAGACGGCTCCCACGGCTCCGAGCGCGATGGCCACAGCGGGCAGCTCCACCACGGCCAAAGCGATGGCGCCTGCCGCCAGACCACCCGTCACGAATCCGTGGGCAGCCTTGAAAGCCACGGTTTTCAAGAATTCGGCACTGACTATTTCTCGCTTCTTCTCCTTCAGGTACTCGCAGTAGATGTCGAAAATGTGGTTGAGTTTCTGAAATATCAATTATGCAGATTATGTGACTGGTAGCAATGGCTTCGACAGCACTACGGTTCTCATTATACGCTGAAAGAAAGACGGCAGTAAGCGCCATGCGGTACCAAAGCATTGCGTTCGAACCTCCGTTGTGGGTTGTGAGCGCTGGTCGGTGGGTGGTATCTATGCTCGGTAAGGACATAACAGCCACCACAAACCGACTCAGTCAAGGCATGTAAGGTACGTACGGCAGCTTTATTCCACTCTTTATTTCTGCTAATACAAAAGCTAGGCTTATTGGGAAATGGAATCTTTGATATGTCATTGGTAAGTGAGAATGTAACACGGCGGAGGCCGCTTAAATGTCAAGGGCCACCCACCACGGTGGTCTAGTGGCTATGGCACTTGACTTCTGACCCGAAGGTCGCGGGATTGAATCCCAGCCGCGGCGGCTGCATTTCGGTGGAGACGAAATGTTGGAGGTCCTTTTAGTGTGTGACGACCGTGCACGTTAAAGAACCCCAGATGGTCGAAATTTCCGGCGTACTGCACAACGGCGCCTCGCATAATCATATCGTGGTTTTTGGGACGACCGCTAGCGGAAATGCTGTGCGCGTGAGGGAGCAATTTTGTTTTCCGACCAAAATAACTTCGAACCACACAGTAGTAGAATGGACCACTCATCCCACTGAACATCCGTCCCTGCCTTTCCTTTCCTTTCGCTTCCACACCTCTCTTCGTACATCGCAGAGCTCTCTGTAGGACGGTGCATTCAGTAACACATGTTGTTGGGCTAGTTGGTTCAGCTGTGCAGAAAGCAATGGTTTCGACAGCACTAATCCTCATTCTACGCCGAAAGAAAGACGGCAAGACGCTCTATCATGTCCTCGCTTTTTTTTTTCTGCGTGTGTTGCATCTTCACCTTTCTGCACAGACGGTGCACTCCCCAGAAAACTTTTGAAAATCTTTTGCGGTGCTCGTGTGTTGTTCTTATGTGGGGTTTAACGTCCCAAAACCAGCTCTGATTATGAGAGACGCCGTAGTGGAGGGCTCCGGAAATTTTGACCACCTGAGGTTCTTTAAGGTGCACTGACATCGCACAGCACACGGGCCTCAACATTTCGCCCCCATCGAAATGCAGCCGCCGCCGGGATTCAATCCCGCGACCCTCGGATCAGCAGCCGAGTACCATAGCCACTAGACCACCGTGGCGGGGCGGTGCTCATGTGCCTTCGCTGGAACGTGCAGGTATGATCGAGCATGTAGCAGAAAAGCAGTCAAGCAATCTGATGGGGACGAGACCTTTTGGTTTGAAAACGTCCTTGCGGGGGAGCTAACTTGCAGATTTTGCAAAAGGTCCATTATTACTGTTAGTCTGTGAAGGTACCCATCAGGTAGATACAACACTGTGCTGTATCTACCGCGACTTACTAACGATGACACCGCAATCGAAATGCACACAAAGCTACGTTCAAGCCTCACTGCAGGTCTGCATTCTCCGCTTCGTGACATGCGTGGACGACCTCAGCGCCTATATCACACAGGAAATATAATGCCATTTGCAATGAATGTCATTCCTTCACATTTTTCATTTGTTTCCTGTCACACGGGAAAACTTGAGTGACGCCATTCGAAGAAACCGCTTTTTTCGATGGAACGATTTCTTGGAACGCATCCGCATGTGATACAAGACCGGCTGCACATCTTTGACGCAAGAGGCATGGTATTGAAGTCTCTAAATACTCTTTTTTTATTTCATGTAATTAAAGTAGGTTAACTAGAGAAAAAAAGCTGGCTGTATCCACACTCCGTTATGTTGTCGGTCATGGTGCGTCCCACGCCCCTAATAGTTTTTTTTCGGCTGAGTGCACCCTCTGCGATGCACCTAAGCCAGATTTAGACCATCTAGTATGTTCGAGCTCTGAGCTACAACCGGCGGCCGATTGGCAGCTCACAAACCTAGAGCGACGGGATGCTACGATGACCAGCCTTGATTCGGCTGTACAACAGCTGCTAACGGACTGGGCTTTATCAGTCGCCGCGAAGCACCAGCTCCCAGCCACTGCACGCAACCAGGAGTCGTCCCACAGAGAAATACAACAAAAATAGGTTCCAAACAAAACCAATAACGTTTTCGATCCCTACCACCACCATCCCGTTCACACTTATTCTTCGCAGACCTTCGGATGGCATGGCAAGAGGCATGAAAGTATCACACTAGAACTAAAATGAATCAACCAAAGACAAATACAATAGTCTATAGTCTAGGACAGCAGCCTAAATGCGGCGTAATTGCGTACAAGAGTGTGTATATCTAAAACAATTACTTACGTCCCCTCACTAAAGGTGAATTATCACAAGAACTTCGATAGGCAGGAGCGAATGCAGCAGGCCTTCATGCTCACAAGAAGTCAAAGGAACCTGCCTTTCTGAGCTTGTCCAAGTACAGCAGTGCCTCCTCCCTTCCAGCCATCTTGGGTGCCGCGGAGTACTTCTGAAGTGCCTCCTCACAAATTCGGTCGTGATGACCTTGCATGGTGGCGCGATCGACGCCGTCAGAGGAGCTATGCCACACCTGCGAACATCCGGAAGCTGTTACTCTGCCGCACTCTTTCTGCAAGCCGTACGCTAACGTGGATGCAACAGTTTGGTGTCGCATCACCGCTTCATAGCACATTACACCTTTCAAAACGTGGGTAATAATATAGTACCTTTTCACAGGAAGCATGGAGCACCGCCATGTTGGTCTGTGCACAGTAGTAAAAAGGTTCGTGTTGTTTGTTTCGTTCTGTTTGTCTTCGCCTATGTGCGCTGTTTGATAATAAAGGCCTTCCAACTGGCCAAAATTGCTACTGCAAAACCTTGGCATTGTTTTTTTTGGGGGGGGGGTCACGCATATGTTGCACAGCCCAGCGATGGTTATGGCGACGCCCAGGGAGCCTTTTCTGAAAAGGTGTATAGGATTCGCAAGACACAGCCGCCACGCTATATGAGTTACCAACGTTCGAATGAAAATATCGATTGCGTGCAATTTTAGCGACTGAAGGAAAGTGGGTACAGTATCATTTGCGACGTCTTACGACGTTTTCATGTGAACTGCCATTAAATTGCTAATTTAGAAGCTAACAAGTATTCCTTTGTTGTTATGCTGACTTTGCCTATGTGTGAAGAAGTATTGAGTTTGTGCGCGAAGACGGACAGATGTCTTACTGTCATATTATTTGATTGAGCAAAGACGGCAGCGTCACTCTCAGTGACTGAAAAAAAAGTCCCCCGTGTGCCTTCGAGGAACAAGCCACCCGTAGGCGCTGCGCGCATGCGCCATTCTATAGTATGCTCATCGTAGATAAGCATTTCATAAGCACCCCAGATTGTTTACTTACTAAGAAATAGGCATATGTTAAACGAAAATGAAACCAAAGCAAACGATAGAGATGGACTCGTTCTGATGCCGCGCCACGGTGGTCTATAGCCGGATACAATTCAAGTCTGCAGTGAAGCCCCTCCCACGCCCTTATGACCGCCAGCCACTGTTCCTCCGCGAAGCCTCAAATAGTTCCTTTTTTGAACTCTCCATGTTACCACATTAAAGCAAGGGTGGCAAAATCAATCGATAGTTGAATAAATTTGGATGTCTTCATTCGTTTGTTAGAGTGGAACATGGAAAGGAGAATTATTTATTGAGCTCTAATCAAGTACTTGCAATTCAGAAACCCGGCGCGCCACAAGCGCTGCTACCCGAGCTTTTAACTCAGTTCAGTGAAGTTTCACGCGTAAAACGGGCTCGGAAGCGAAATGAACTGTGCCGCGGCCTTTTTGCAGATAGAAACGTTGAGACTCCCCACATTTTTGTCCATGTTTCTCGAGCACATCATGGGTTATATACCGATGAAAGGACTCAAGAATAATAGACGCTCCGCAGGTATTGAAGGTATAGACACGGCGGCATTTTGAAAATGTCGCATGATGACGATTTTCTTTGCTTCTGTGATTGGCTGGCGGAGTAACACCGACGCGCGCGGTCCGTCGGCCCTTGTTGCAACTGCTGTCTTTAGGGGCGAAGCTCCTCTTAGTCTAACCTTGTCACGCGTCAGGCGTCAGGCGTAACCCGCGTGCCTCCCGGCACGCGCTCGCCCTCGGCGTTCGCCTCGGCGCGTGCCTCTGCTGTCTTGTGAGAGAGAGAGAGAGACAGAGAGTGAGCGAAAGGCGCGCGTTGGCTATGGAAACGCTCTTTCTTAGAGGAACGCTGTACCAGCTCGCAAAGAAGGAGAACGCGCCCTCACCCACGAGAGACAACGTTGGCGCAGGCAGCGTCTCCTAGCGAGTTTCTTGATTGAGAAATACCGACTGCTCGCGTTGGGGAAGCGTTCGCCGGCAACCCACATATATATGTATATATAGGCACTGGATCTTGACTTGCAATGAAGTGCCGGTGGGAGATTTCACTTGTGCATAGTTGAACCATGACGATTCGTAGCGTGCGCGTTAACTAAATTAATCCGGAACTCGGCACGATCTACGATGAACCTCCCGAGCTTCGCCCACTCATCATCATTCACTCCTTGGATATGCTGTAATTTTTTTTGTTGTTGTTGTTGTTGTTTTTGTTTTGTTTTTTTAAGTTGTATCCCACTATAGTGGCTATAGCCACTATAGTAGGATACAACTTCGGATGAGCTGCCGGCTGCCATATATGGCAGCCGGCAGCTAATCCGAAGGTCGCGGGATCGAATCGCTGCCACATCGGCTGCATTTCGATGGAGGCGCAATGTTGAGGCCCGCTTACTGTGCGATGCGAATGCACGGTAAAGAATCCCACGTGTGGTCGAAATTTCCGGAGCACTCCACTACGGCGTATATGTCATAATCATATCGTGGTTATGGGACGTTAAACCTTAGAAATCAAGCAATCGAACTTGTTCTGATTTCGGTGCTCACAGACAAAGCACTCACGCTTATCATGCGGGCTGTGTAGTGGTCTACAGATTTGTCCACGGCTGCGTCGCAACTTGCCGCGTAGGTAACCTGAAGGGAGAAAAAATATACTAAAATGCAAAAGTGTTTGTGCAGGTAGGCGCGCGAAAAGGGGCAAGGGATATAAGGGGAACTTTGCGTGCCTGTTAGGACTCGCGAGCTTGGAAACCGTGAGCACTAACCTCTAGCATATACGATGGTTTCCACAGCAGGCCTTTCTTGGTCGCGCTGACATACACCTGGGCGAATGAGTTCCCGTTAGTGCAGCAGTGCATGCACATATCCCTTACAAAAATGTCATATATGGCTATATCAGGAATTGGGCATATGTGGCTACATATGGTACGTACCCGTATGTGGCCTTGTTCGACCAAATCGTGATAGAAACGTATCTGGCGATGAAAGACCAACACGACGAATGCGAAGAAAACTCCGATACGTATTGCGCAAATACGGCCACGTACAGACACGTGCCATATATAGCCAGATATGCATATATGGCCATATATACATATCTGGCTATATAGGGCACGTGTCTGTAATTAGCCCTATTTGACCAATACACATCAGAGTTTTATATTGCATTCCTCGTGTTGGTCTTCCATTTCCATATACGTTTCTATCATGATTTGGTCGAATAAGGCCACATAGGGGTACGTATACCATATGTAGCCACATGTGCCCAATTCCTGATATAGCCATATATGACATTTTTGTAAGGTGTATACGAGGAAGCTATAGCCAGACTTACTTTTATGTAGCTAAAGAGATCCCGACACGTTATTCTTCGCCCGTTGATTTCTTTGGGCAACAGGTTGTCCGGCTCAAGTAGCAGCAGCATGAGCTCACAAAGGTACCGCTTGAATTCCTTGTCAATGTACGAGAGGCGGAAGTTGCGCGAGCTTTCTTGGGCCACCTGCACGACAGAAAAAGAGAGAGGGAGGAGGGGTGAGCTTATCCTAGACGGAGAGGGGGGGGAGGGGCTGAAGGGTCCGATGCCCCGACCCGCCTCTTCCTTTTTGTATAATGACCCCTCCACCCCCCTCCAAAAAAAGTTAATCAGCGTATTCATGACAGGAAGTGGCATAACGTTATGTTGGCCGTCGAGATCAAGAAGCCTTACGGGGATAACGCGGTCGCATTTAGCACAGGACTAGGGTGGAGATCTGTGGGAGATCTGTGGGAGAAGCGTTTGCCCTGCAGTGGACGCAGATAGGATAATGATGATACAGAAGGAGAGGTCGTGTCTCATAAACCTCCCTACAAGTGACCCTTAAATATCGTCAAGCACCATCTCGCATATGAAAGCACCTTTAGATGTCACCTTTTATTCATCCTAGATATGAGACTTTTCCTTATGATATGATATGAGACCCCTATTTAGGAAATATCTTGTATCCGCCCCTGGCCGCGGTAGGCCTCCTCTATATAATGTAGCACGTTTTACGCGCACCCCCGAGGTAAAGTAGCGTCCTTACGGTATTGGGTTGTGGTGGGAAAAACCATTTCGTGAAAAGGGAGAATGAAGAAAGAGACGGCGAATCGCCAAAGAGAGCGGCCCTTTATTATGTCTTTACTCTGTCCGTTTTCTGATTATTCAGGCATGCGGCGTCCTCTTCTAGCCTGCTCTCGATTGAGAGCAGGCTAGCAGAAGACGCTCCCTACCTGCATAATCTTCACCGTGCATTCACTTGTAAATAAAAAGACAACAATTATGTACCACGAGACCTGCGAGCAGTGCCGCCCAAGTCGCCGAACATTCCCACCTTTGATGCCTGTTTCGTCATGGAGACGCGGGGTAGACATACATACTTCGTAAACGACTGACTAGCGCTTTCGTCTCCCCTTCATCACGTCACACACCTCTCTCGGGAATATACTCTACCACAGCGTGAAAGTTTTATCCCGCAAGCAGCGCGGACCTAAGCCGCATTATGTAGTTGTGAAAAAAACCACTCCCCTAAAGCTCAGTGCTGTTCTGAGTGGCCCTTTTTTCTAGTTTCCATTCCCTTACCCCCAGTGCAGGGTAGCAAACCGGACGGTCGTCTGATTAACCTCCCTGCTTTTCCTCTTCTTCTCTCTCTAAATAGCCAGGAGCTGTGGCAGGCTGCCATGCGCAGCTACTCCCACGAACATCAGGAGGCAATCCTGGTGCGGGCTGAAGTGGTATAGTGTTTTAGCAGCGGTTGTTTAACATAGCTTCGGTACGATAGTACCGCTACTACCTTCAGCACGTAGCTACTTCAGTAGGAAATATCTCCGCTTTTAAATGTATGCATAGTGAGGATGAACGACTGGGAATGTTGGTTATATAAAAGCAAGGCGCTTGTAAGACGACGAGAGATGGACGGCCGGGCATCTTAGTTATACATGATGAAAAGTGGCGCCCGTGTGTGTGCGTGTGCTTGCTCTACTTGTGTTTCCCCATCGTATTAGCGGCTTGCCCTTTCTATCATAACTTTATGCGTACAATGTGGTGTCGAAAGTATTAAAGGGCCTCTCATCGCGCCTTTAAGGTCAAAAGAGCCTGCGACAACAGGGGGAAGGGGGAGGGTGCACAACGCGTTTGCATCGGTTTGACGCTAGCAGACGCTGCCTGCGTCAGCGCTGTCTCTCGCGGGCGAGGGCGCGTTCTCGTTCCTTGCGAGCTGGTAAAGCGTTCATCGAAGAAAGAGCGTTTCCATAGTCAACGCGCGCCGTTCGGAGAGGAGAGGAGGAATGCCGAGAGGAGAGGAGATGAGACAAGGAGAGGAGGATGCGCATGCGCAGTGCGGATGTGGACGGCGCACGGCGGATGGAGGGAGGGATGGAGTGACCACGACCTACAGTAGGAGTGACATAACCCCGACCATAAGCTGCTTCGCATCTAAAATATGAATATCTCAGCCGCGTGTGCTGCGTCTTCTTTCAAGTAGCCTCCTGTAGCGCGAAGCAATGTGCTTGTGTATATGAAAGATGACGATGGGCGCACGATGTTCATACACCGGATGCACCGTTCCTCTGTGTTCTAAATACAACATATTGGCGACGAGGATGGGATTCAACCTGCGTAAGCTTTTTTTTTATGTGGAAAACACGGGTGCAAACGGAGAAGAGGAGTGGTAGGAGGATTAACGGTAATGCGAAGGGGTTAGCCAGAGCTTAGGCCGGCTGGCTACCCTAAAGTACGCGCCCAATTGTGCAATTATAGATCCTCTAGCGGCAGCACACTCCAACCTTCGTTTTGTTACCAAGAAAACTTGTCCACGAATACCGAAAGGAGCGCGCGCGTCGCGTTTCATGTCGCCGATGTAGCGCAAAATGAATGCGAACTGGAACAGAATCACGAGAATGGAAACGGAGACGGAAAGTGATACATCTCGCGCAGATATACCTTGATCCCTTACTGACGGAAATTAAGTCGTGAAAATTCTCGGTGGGGCTCGTCGTAAAACACTTCCGTGATCAAAAAACGACATCGAGATCTTTGTACATCTCGTAACAGGTAGCGTACGGTCAAGGACACGGACCGAAGCGAAGAAGCGAAGGCTGGACAAAACGCTTACTTACAGAAAACCGTTTAATGAACCAAAGTGAAATATGTGTACTGAGCGGCGCACTCAGGCGTGATGGCTTCCCGAGTCATCAAGACAAAACAAATGAAGGAGAAGATACGAAAAACGGGGAAGGAGCACAGAACATAGGCCCTTGAGGTGCTACCCATTGTACTACGTATAGAGCCACGCGTCTGCATTTTTTTAAAAAATCATGTTCTTTTGCTGATAAATCGGTGGAATAGATGGAATGCCGATAAATCTATGGAGGTCAATTAAGCCCGTGTCCTTAACCGTGCGCTACCTGTTACGACATGCACATCTGCCAACAAGCCCTCACACGTTCGTTCTTTGTACATGGTCACCGCGGGATGTGCAAAAGCTACGTGCGCTGGCAAACTCGCGTTTCACCTTAGTGCCCGGGTAAGGCATGAGAAAGCAGCGCATGCTCGTGAAGCACTTGGTTATCTTCCGCCGCAGATCCCGCAGTTCCTTGTCTTGCTTTTTGGTGACCCTGAGGCGCTTCTCCAGGAGCCTTTGGCCGCCCTCCGCGCCAAATGGTATCTCGTACGGCGAGCCCCAGTCGCGAACCAGAAACAGCAGGCTCTGGAAAGGCCGCACGTAATTCACCTGCAAATCACAAGAGTTTCGCGCCAACTGGTAGTGAACAACGAGACTGATCTTTTCACTTGCAATAAAATTGAAGTCACTCAAACGCTGAGCAGACTCAGCGCTTGACCCAGCGCAGAATATTAGTAGTGCGTGTGTTGTAGCTGGGAAGGAAGGAGGGGGTTGTCTCTAGGTGCAACAACATCCTCGAAACATTTATGACACCCATTTGTCAACCTTTTTTTTCGCATGATTGATTACTGAGGTTTTACGTTCTAAAGCCGTCATATGGTTGAGAGACGCCGAAAGGAGGACTCCAGGACGTTCAACCAGCTGGGGTTCTTTAACGTGCACTGACATGAGAGCCTTTTTCCGCCCATAATATTCACACACCGCATCGTATAACACCCTCCCCAAAAAGCATTTCTGGCTGCGCCAGTGAATACGCGCATATAAGTTCTAAATATTTGGAGGAGCTGAGCATCCCCTCGTCCACCACCACCCTCCCCCAATTCTTGGCTCGCAAGGTGAAAGCCTTGCGGTGACCAGGAGACCTTGCGAAATTCGGCAAATCTGAAAAAAAATCTCTCAAAATCATGCACAAAAATTCGATAATTCAGTAAAATCATTACAAACTCCATAATATATAATAATTGATAGGTAATTAGAAAATGAATGTAACCATTCGTTGTCATGGTAGTAATTGAATTAATTACGGTAATACGCATGACAATGCGTAAAAACGGATCAAGGACTCCAAGTGTACAAGAATCGAGAACTAATGATCGTGATGGCTACAATAAGGTTACTATGATAGTAGAATACAGTGATGATTCAATAAAGTCCATGCCTCAACAAAAACAACAATCACATAGCGAAAAGATACTAATGGGTCCGGACGTACTTACAAGCCACGGTTGTGAGTATGAATCAAGAAAAATGACAATGACTCAGCGAATAATTAACATTAAAAAAAACCGTAGAAGTAGACTCGGATGTGAGTGCTATGTTAGGAAACACTAAAGGATGGTAGAAATCAGTCATGAACATCACTCAGCAAAACTGACACCAACTCAGCAAAAAAGATTTAACCTGACAAATCGATGAAATGGTTTGGAACCATCCCATTCCATGGGATGAGTTCCGGGTTCGAACCCCTAATTCCCGAGTTTTGCTGCCAAAATTCTTGGCTTTCGCATTTACGTCTCTGGTTGAGGACTCACACGATTCTTTTCAATTACGTCAGCTTTGGTTTTACCCTCAAACTGTACTTTTTACCCGCGACAAAGGACTGGCTCCACAATGGAAAGTCAGCGGCTCTCACTTGCGCGATCTTTACACTAGGCATGGTTGCTCAATTTTCCTTTCACTCTTTTCCCCTACCAGCAGAGTTTAGAAAAATGTCGGCGTCGGTGTCGATGCATTCCTCGGTCCGAGTAATGCATCACGCCGTCGCGTATTTCCGCGACTTGTGAACCTGAATCGCCAGATGTCTCAAATCGCCCACATTATACCATTATTTGTCATAATGTTGCATCGGTCCTGCAGGTCATTGATAGGACATGGCTGCACACGCCACATGTTTGTGTATATGGCTGATCAACGTGCTCTGAAAGGGAGATCGGCCATTTTTCTTAAGAATGGCGCGTACTTGGTCGTCACTTCCGTAATTTTTTGTCACACGCTTGGTCTCATTTCTGCTATGTTAGGTAAATGCCTAACATTATATTCTGGTGCGTATGCATAAATTGGGAAGATAACAGAGAAGATGGCGAGGATAAGATAAGGACTATGGAGCTGCCATGTCCAATGACAAGAATAATCTCTCATGTTACACGTGCCCAAACTACAACATGATTATGAAGCACGCCGGAAAAAGGGACTCCGAGTCTATTTTGACCATCTGAAGTTCTTCAACGTGCACCTAAGTACATGAGCGTTTAGCGTTTCGCCTTTGGTCGAAGTAGGGAATCGAACCCGCGTGCTCGAGCGCAACAACAGTAGCGTCCTAACCGCTAAGCAACCATGAAACGGCTATGCAGAATACGTGCAGCGGCAATACACAAGAGTGTCTGTAGCATGGAGGGGGAAAAAATGAAACGAAAGCTAGGAAGCGAAGTCGTGTGATTCCGCTAGCCTCGACTAGCCAACCTCCTCTGTCGCCTGCGCGCGGTGCCTCTCGGGTAGGATTAGGCCCTCCATAGTTGCCGGACCACTCGAGGGTGTTTGGAAGCGGTAACCTTTAGTGGCGCTTGACCGTACATTAATCTACCGCTTGCCCACCACGTGACCGGGGCCCATTTCCCATGATTCTCTCATTTAAGGTTTTTATGAATAGGCTTCAGGATTGTCACGTGACAACCTCTCCTAGCCTCTCTCTTTGGTGCACTGTTCGTAGAATATGCGATGAAATACAAGTGCATTGTGCGCTAATCGAACCTAAAGGGCCCCTCACAAGGCCAAAGGCAAATTTAGGTTTAATAATCATGGAGAGTGGTACAATGCCGTTTTACAAAATATTTTAATCATTTGATTATAGCCCCGCCACGGTGGTCTAGTGGCTACGGTACTCGGCTGCTGATCCGAGGGTCGCGAGATCGAATCCTGGCCGCGGCGGCTGCATTTCGATGGAGGCGAAATGTTCAGGCCCGTGCGCTGTGCGATCTCAGTGCACGTTAAAGAACCCCAGGTGATCGAACTTTCTGGAGCCCTCCACTACGGCGTCTCTCATAACCAGAGCTGGTTTTGGGACGTAAAACCCCAGAAATCAACCATCAATCAGTTGATTATAGGTCATGTTAAAAGAAATTGAAACTGTCCTGCTATACCATGCCTCCAGCAGATGAACCTTTAACGCGAAAGCGTTTCTTGGCTAGGTTGGCGGTAGTGCGCGCCCAGCTGCCGTCCGCAAAAAGCGTCCGCGAAAGCCGTGCCCGGAAAGCACGTGATCTCTCCTACCGGAAGTGACGCCGGCGCCAACACTCGCCTCAGCGGCAGTCGGCGCCATAGAGTTAATATACTGACTCTAGAGGCAAAGCTCCCCATAGGACCCGTGTATGGGAGGGGGGGTCCCCCGTGGTCGGCGCCATCTTGCAACGCTCACGCTATCATTAGGGACAGTGGCCGGTATTAATCTGGCAACAAAGTATGTAAACACATAGCCTCCGAAATGGCGCTTAAGCGCGCCAATCTCGAAAGCTATGCGGAAAATAATCAGCGTCGATAGATGGCAGCACCTATCTTGTTTACGATCAGCGCTGGTAAATCAAGGCCTCCAATTTCCAAAGAACACGGTTCGTTATCCGCGGCGATGGAACCTTAGAATGTGGAACTGTGGCCGTCGGCGGAGCTGGGAAGCTCAGTCTCAGCAAGAAATCGAGAGACGACACGCGTCGTCGTCAGCGGACGCGGTGCACCCGGCGTTGTGTCAGTACAAGCTTGTCGATTATCGCCGTGTCCGAGCGGTCCGTGCGCGATGTTCAACGTGCGTACAGAGAACACCTGTATAACCGTACGTACGTGTTAAGCATGGTTTATTCTCTCTGGTGCAGAAAGATCTTTCGAGGCACGACCTACTAGTTTGAGTTTCTTTGCCTGTACATTGCGGCTGTGGCGGGCTGAGGCATGATCGAACAGCCTGGCTGCCAAGCCGGTGCCCTCGAACAACACCGCATCAACCTGTCCGTCGCTACTCCGCTGCGGTCACAAAGAGAGGGGCCGGTCGTAACAGTAACAATGTAACCGCACGAATGCGCTATCGCGTCAACCGATGTCACATAAGTGTTCTGTGATGTCACCGCGCGATCACATATGTCATATCGGACACCCAAGCAGAGCGAGAATCCGAAAACAGAATAAAGAGATCCGAAACCACGCTTTATTGAGCGAATGCGTGCATCGTGAAATGTAATAATTACATTTTTAGGAAGTGTATTCAGTATGCTTAATATTCACAAGATTATTCGTTTTTTAAGGAATCAGCATAAGACGACCTACACTTGTTTTTAGCACTTTCAGTAATACTTAGGCTGGCCACATTGACACAATTGCAACAGGGCGGCGCGCACGAGGGACCCCCCCTCCGCGGCCCAGCTTTGCCTCTAGAGTCAGTATATTATCTCTATGGTCGGCGCACGCTTCGCTCCGCTTCAGCTACCTGTAGCGGCGTGCCCCGCGTCGCCGCCGCATCGCCGCGTTTCCTCGTTGGGTTGGCGAAAGCCCGCGCCCAGCTGCGTAGCCACTCGACGCGCGAACGCGCCAGCTAGCCCATCGTCCCTCGCCGCCATGCTTGCCGAGTCGAATCTCGAATTAAACACGCCCACTGAGGCCATCACGGCGTCGAGATGTTTCTCCCGACGTTTCGGCTAGCGTCCGCAAGCGGCACAGTTCCCGAGTTCTTAAATTTCAACTGCTGCAGGCGTAGGGTTTCATACTGCGTAATAGTGCGAAGCTGTATGGCTGGAGGAGAGCGGGCACGTCACGTCGACGTGAGGACCACACCGTCCTTCTTTATCTTCACTTTCTATTTTGATCTTGTACTAAACTGCCGTTGCACGATCTGCGCGGGACGACAAAACAAGGTCACGTGTCGCATAGTCAGCAGCGTGTCGCGCGGCCGGTATGAACTCCTGGACGCGCACGCCGCCATAGCGGCCGCGCAATTTCCATGGAGAACCTGTGACGTAGGCGTATATGTGTATGCATGTGACCTTTCGTTGTCTCTAGAAGTGGGACTCTGGCGATGTGAAGGGCGCAGGACCCTCTGTTTTACACTTTCAGTTTTCGCGCTACGCAAGCGTCCCCGAATTTGCGTTCGTGGACGTCACTACACCAACCGCGCTCGTTTGTTTTCAACAACCACATTTGCAAAGGGTTCTTTAAGTGGTTACGCGGGGCCGTACTGCGCGCGAGCAGAGTATGACGGGTGGCGAGTGCTCTATTAAGCTAATATAACATGCCGTGCCAATAAAAGTTACCTCTGCAGGAGCGCATGGATGTTGCTGCGGCTGTTGTTGCTGCTGCTCCTCTTGTTGCTTTTGCTCCTCCTGCTGCTGTGCTATTTGCGTCAGCGTTCCGTATTCAATGAAAGCTTGCAGATGCTGAAGGTCATCTTCTTGGATGTTCTGGGAGACGTTGTAGACGAGCACGGAGCTTATCATGGCACTCAGGGCAAAGATAGATGAGTGTACTTTGGTCGAAGACTGACAGTCGAAGGTCCCTTGGGTGTCCACCAGTAGCACTGCCAGCTCATCGCCCTCAGAATTCTTCACCTGCGCAAGAGCATGCGTAGAAGAGACGCAATAGTTGAGTGCCACATTGTCTGATCGTCTGTTTTACGCTATCAGTGCACCGAAGGCGGGACCACGGCAATCACGTCTACAGCACCTCACGGCAGGTAGTCGTCGATGAAGGAGCCCTTGTGGCTTGCGACAGTACATGGCCTGTGTCACCGACACTTGCTAGATTGATTTATTCTCGAAACAAACATTCACGCATACGTTTGACGACATCTCTTTTGTATTGGGCCGTAAACTTTATTAGGTCCTTGGGCGAACTTCCGAATATGAAAAAGAAAGAACATTGGCGGGATAGAAAATATGGGCGAAATTCACATCCAAAAGGCTGCCTACACTACGATCACCAGGAAAGCTGCAGCCGAGCGTGTAGCGTGGGCACCCTCGCTCAAGTCGTTGCCGTAGTGAGTATGTGAGAGCGGCGCCGTCAGAGCCTTTGTATATAACATTAGAGGTTGTGTTGTGGCATCATTGCAGTTAAAGATAATTGTCGCATTATTTTGCTAATTCAGGTTCTTATCAGAAAACTACCAAAACACAGAGGGAGATGACGTGCAGTACTCGCATTCCGACTTGATGTGAACTTTCATCACGCGCAGGTTATCAGCGTTTTCCCTTTCACGCTCTTGGATGCATAAAGCCACTGAGGCCCTTCTTGAAGCCGACCGGACCTCGTGAGCGTTTGTGAACTGTCGCTTCGGGCTAGTGCTTTGTACGTTTACGCTAAATACTCCTTTGTATATTTTTTCCCACACTTCTGCACTCTTCCCTACATTATATCTATTGTCCGCCCTCTTCATTTCCCAAAGTGTAGGGTAGCCAACCGAGCTTGTACATGGTTAACCTCTTGCCTTTCCCCTCATTTCTTTCTCTCTCTCTCTCTTTCTCTCTCGATCCTACAGTATATTGAGCATGGTCCATGGCCGTGAATCAAATCGCTGTGAATGAATCTCTCTCTCTCTCTCGATCCTCTAATATATCAAGCATGGTTCATGGCCGTGAATCAAATCGCCGTGAATGAATGTGGGACCAATGTAGCATTTAGTGACTTCACCACGAAAGCAACCGAAAGAAAAAGAAACAGACATGGGCAAAACGCAACAATGCCGTACTGGCAGATGATGCAGCTACGGGCTGTGATCGCTCCTGTATTGGCCATTGCATTAACCAAGGCATTCTCTTTCTCTCAGTTCTCACCAGGAAAACCTCGTTCCACATCAGGATGCCCGTGGTGTGTCTGTCACTGCCTCCTCGCCACTCGAATCCTTCCAGGGGAGCGTCCGGGTCGCTGAGCCAATCGGTACGGCCCATGCTGCGCAGGTACTGGAGCAGGAAACACAGCAGGAAGGACTTGCCCTTGCGGAAGGCCCCGACAACCGCGAGCACCACCACGGGCTTGTCCTTCACGCGTTCGTCCAGCAAGAGGCGTGCCAGGCCGTGCTCGTCCAACTCCATGCTGCGACCGCGCACGTCCAGTATCTTGAGCGTCTGCCCAGCACCAACTTGGGCCGACATGACGACACCCCTGCGTACAGTGAAGGTCATACAGAGGTTGCAGTTACGCCTCTCGACCTCACACTCAGTTACTGGGGGCAATGAATATTTCGTAACCAATCCTGTTTAAAATTGGTAGCCCTCTTTCCCCTATCGAGAAAGTGGGGGACAGCGAAACTTGGCGCGTGCGTGCCTGGCCTACTGCTTTTATTTCTTCCTTTCCTTATAGCAAGCAAGAAAATCCAAGGCATTCATATGCTTCATATATGAACGTCTCGCAATTTAAGCGTGGGTACCTGGTGGTTAAGGCATTTGCCTTCGGAGGGTAGGGGCCGAGTTTCAAAACCCTATTCGTCTTCTATGAAGTGGTGGATGAGACTAATGAATTAGCTTCTTCATTAGTGGTGCGACTTCATAGAGGGCACCAGAGGTTCCGCTTCTTTGGGGGGAGCAACTGGCGTTGTCGTGACGACCATAGCTACGACGACACACGAAAGATAATACAAGCTTCGCTTGAATATAAGCTGTGAGAGCGCATGCACACCCCAGGAATTACGCAGTGGCCGGTTCACGTGATGTGTACGCACGCAGTAACAGGAATACGCGGAAAGTGGTTGTTTGACGTTACAAAAAGAAGCCTATTTCCCAGGGTCGTGGGAGCAGTGTCAATGAAAGATAGAAGAGAGGAGAAGTGAGAGGCGACTCCCTCGAGATGGGAGTAAACCGATTACAGGCCGAACGCCAGGTCTTGACATCTTCCTCCCCACAACAAAAAAAAAAAAAAAACATGTGGGCGACTGGCCGCCTTGCAAATAGAACCCGGTGCCTCCCGCATAGGGGTCGGCGCTCTGCCACTTGCACCACATCGGCGGTAAAGCCTAGCGCCAACGCTCAAGAGATGGGAATGGCCGCACCTCAACGCAGTCGCAAGCACCGCAACCCGTTTTTCACAATAGTTTTCGAGACTGAACATGCTCCCTCGCAGTAGACACAACTAGACCTGTTGTTTTTGTCCCAGTCGTGTACGTGTATTTGAACTTCCGAACGAACGAAAGCACGAATTCTATATAGTGGCAACAAACAAGAGATGACTAGTTTCTACCTACAGGAATTTCTTCTGTTGATACATCCCTCATATTTCTCTGTATTTGTGAGAATTTGGTTGATCCTGGTTATGAGCACGGGATGTAGCTTAGTAAAGCAGCAGAGTATAGCCACTTGGCTTGGTTTTTCATCGTGATGTCCGCGACACCCTCTGTCCTCATCAGCAGTTCAGGATCGGCACAGGCACTGCCGCTACATGCAGTGTTCTACGTGGCGACCGTGACACAGGCTAGAAGCAATTCAGAAAACATGTGTAAGACATATTTCATCGTTATTAGGACGAATTAGGACGAATATTAGGACGAACTGACGCTCTTGCACACTTCGTCCCTTGCGTTTAACTTCGCTCTCTTGGCGGCTCCGCATCGATTCGTTAAATCTCTGGCACTGCATGTCACCTCTTTGATTAGACTTTTCAGCTACAAGTATGATATTGTCGTCAACGAGAAGGACTTGGAAATTGAAGTTGATACGTTTGTAGCACGCACAAATACGCTTAAATTCAGCTTATTCTTCTATCTTCTATTGGATGATGATGATGATTGTGGTTCGGTTAGGAAAGGACGCTAATTTTCTGCAGCCCATGTAGGGAGCACGGCTAAGCGTCCGTGGGGGTGGGGGAAAGGGAGTGAAAGAGAAAGGCCGTAGTGGAGGGCTCCGGAAATTTAGACCACCTGGGGTTCTTTAATGTGCACTGACAACGCACAGTACACGGGCCTCTGACACTTTCGCCTCCATCGAAAATTGATGATTGATTGATTTGTGGGGTTTAACGTCCCAAAACCAGTTCTGATTATGAGAGACGCCGTAGTGGAGGGCTCCGGAAATTTCGACCACCTGGGGTTCTTTAGCGTGCACTGACATCGCACAGCACACGGGCCTCAACATTTCGCCTCCATCGAAATGCAGCCGCCGCGGCCGGGATTTGATCCCGCGACCCTCGGATCAGCAGCCGAGTACCTTAGCCACTAGACCACCGTGGCGGGGCTCCATCGAAAATGCGACCGCCGCGGCCGGGATCGCACCCGCGTTTCTTGGGTGGCAGCCGAGTACCGTAACCACTACACCACCGCGGCGGACCGATATCTTCTATTGGATAACAGCGTTCCTTGTCCTTTACTGGCTAACTTCCCTGCCTTTCCCTCTCCGCTATTTCTTCTCTTTGCCTAGGTCTGTTCGCCCGACGACCATCCACAACTTTCGCAATCGTCGCCATAAACGTATGGTCGTAGCGCACCTCTCATCGGTGATAAAATGTTCAATTCCCAGGTTAACTAATACTCGCCGTAGTGCAGCAGCAAGTGCGAATAAATAGACCCGCCACGGTGGTCTAGTGGCTATGGTACTCGGCTGCTGATCCGAAGGTCGCGGGATCGAATCCCGGCTGCGGCGGCTGCATTTCGATGGAGGCGAAATGTTGAGGCCCGTGTGCTGTGCGATGTCAGTGCACGTTAAAGAACCCCAGGTGGTCAAAATTTCTGGAGCCCTCCACTACGGCGTCTCTCATAATCAGAGCTGGTTTTGGGACGTTAAACCCCACATAACAACAAGTGCGAATAAATAAGCGTGATATGGCTCCCTACAACCAATAACTCTTTCTAAAAATGCAGCCGAAGGCGCAACGCTATCCTCTCACACCATGCGTGCGGCTACGGCGATAGCACTAGTGCATGCGTCGCCATTCCCATGGTTACATCGCTCTTACAATAGAACCCCCGGTTTCCATCCACGAGCGTCCGATTTGCAGAGTGAGCGAGTTAGTTAGTTAGTTAGTTAGTTAGTTAGTTAGTTAGTTAGTTAGTTAGTTAATGAGTGCATTGCGTTCGTAGTTCCTCAAAGGCTACGTCGCCACCGGATTTCTAATTCAGAAACTAATTCGAATCGTTACTTCAGAGATCAGTCTTGTAGTGTGTTCGTTCATAACTGTTCGGTTTTTGCCCTGATTAGATGTGCAGTAACCTGTTTCCTTCCTACATTTTTTTTTCTTGTGTGTCATAAAGGGATAGTGAAAGGAATATGGAGCTCCCCAGTTGTAATTTTCGCTGCTTCGATAAGCTTCTGACAAGTTCATTCCGAAATATTTTGGCGCAATACTCAGTGTACATTTAGTAAAACCACTTTTGAAATTCTAGCATTTTTGCACTCCTGAAACGACCTTGTGACACCACAGGCCGGTATAGGCTCTATTCAGTGACGTCACTTGAAGACATTTGAAGACGCAATCATATTGTTAACGTTTGTTTCTCTAAAATAATAGATTTATATGGAGGCAACAAAGTAATAAAATAGTTGTCAAAAACCACGGGTATGATTCTGGCCGCTGCGATCGCATTTCGAACGGAGGCGAAAATCTTAGGACTGTTCACTGCACGATGTCAAGTGCATGTTAGAGAATCCGGTTGGTAAATATTTCAGGAGCCTTCCACAGCGGCGAGTCTCAAGATCACATCGTGGTTTTGGCATGGAAAACCTCGGCAATCGTCGTTATATCTGAGGCCCAATTCCCGTTTCCGCTTTCGGTCTAAATCAACTTCCTCCCGCTATACACTGCACTTCTTGCTAAAAAAGGCGTCTGGAAAAAGATCGCTTAGAAACATTCGTCGACATCATAACATGGAGCAAAAAAAAAAGGACTAGGAGGCACCGTCACGTGATTCAACAAGCCTCGGCAAGCCAACTTCCTCTGACTCCTTGGGCGCGGTGCCTCGCGGGTATAGGATAAGGCCCACATCTATGGTTGCCGGACAGCTCGAGGCTGTTTGGACGCGGTATCATTTAGTAGCGCTTAATCTACCGCTTGCATACCATGTGACCGGGGCACACTTCCCGTGATTTCCTCCCTCAAATCTTTATGGCTAGGCTTCAATATTGTCACGTGACGTACTCTCCTAGCCTTCTTTCTTGCCTTCCTCCACGCATCAGGCGGCTCATGATGAAGATGGTGATGGTCCTGTAACGCAATTCTTACACCCAACGAAAGGTTCGGCCAAGAATTGGCCTGCTGGACATTTAAGGGCTATCTTGAGATATCACGTAATTGCAAAAAAAGAACTAAAAACAAAAAACACGCCTGTCTCATCAACGTATTAGTTAAAAGACGGTGCCCCTCCACGGTGGTCTAGTGGCTGTGGCACTCGGCTGTTGATCCGAAGGTCGTGGGATCGAATCCCGACCGCGACGGCTGCATTTCTATAAAGGCGAAATGTTTAGGCCCGCGTACTGTGCAACGTCAGTGCACGTTAAAGAAGCCCACGTGGTCAAAATTACTGGAGCCCTCCACTACGCCGTCTTTCATAATCACACATCGTGGTTTTGGGACGTAAAACCCCGGAAACCAAATAAAAGAATATGATGAGAAGGAGCGTCGCTATATCGGATCGTCCTACTGCTTGTACAATCTAGACAAAGACAAGTCGCTATTGCAAGTGGCGGTTACCCTCTCGACAACCAATGAGAAAACCTAAAATCACCGACCGCCGAATGGTGTCATGTACCCATGATTGTGTTGTACCGCACGTTTCGCTTGCGATTTTCCCCGGATGTTTATAATCGGGAAGTCCTCTCACACGAGAGGCTATTCTAAACTGATGAGTTCCGCTTCTGACGCCGAGGGAGAGGGACGTATGCTGTGTCAAGAAAGCCAGCGTACGACTTACCGTAATGCTGCCAACTCGTACCGTTGGGGCCAAGGTTCTCTCGTCGCACGAAGTGAAGCGATCTCTAAAGCATAGGCAGTCCGCGCGAAAAGCACCGTATCAATGCGAAACAAAGAATGCCCCCGTTGCCACGGCTGGAGGCGGGTTCAACGACGGGCTCATTATCAACACAAGCATGCCGGCGCTTCCGCCCAAAAATGTATTGCTCTGATTTCTTGATCTCCCGGCACTCTCAAGGTTTCGCGCTTCCGTTCGACGGTGTTCGACAGTCTTGCGACACTCTGCGTCAAAAAACGAGCTCGCGCTCTCCTCTTGCCGCCTGGTTTGCCTCACTGATAGTCGCACCGCTTTAGCATTCGCCGTTCCGAAGACGCGAAACAGGACGCAGAGAGGCAGACTGCAAAGAAGGAGAAAACGCGCCATCCGCCAATCCTCGCCTTGCGTCAGCTCACCCAATGGCGCTACTCCAACGTGGCGCAAGAAACCCTCCGGAAACAAACAGGGCACAAGCACATGCCACAACCTTTTCTCGTGAAAGCGGGGACCTGCAGGCCGCCGCTTTGTCTCCATCCGCCCGCTGTGCTCGCCGATGCTTATATTGTCGGCTGCGGTTCCTCGCTATGTTGCGCAAATACCGTGCAATCCCGCTTTCAGATGTATGTACAACAAACAGCATAGAGTGCGCCGTTAAATCAGAATTAAATATTCTGGAGTTGTGCCTGCCGATACCTCGATGTGACGTTGAGGCACGCCCGGGTGGTCCGGATTAATTTTATTCACCTTGTACTACTCATGGCTTGGGGACGTACAGTCCTAGAAATCAATCAGTCAGTCAATGGCCTTAGTAGCCCTTGCGCCAGAAAAATCTACCACTAACTAAATCAATCAGTCAATTTGGGTTGTGCACGCGTGTTGCTTTTCGTGCAAGTGATGTTTTCTGCACTTTTCCTTCATCGAAATGTGGCCACCGTGGTTCAGAAATGGATCCACGAGTGCGCTTTCTAAGCCACTATAAGCTGCTTCGGCGGATGGACATTGCATGTCAAAGACGTCGTGTATTTGCGATGAATGGCAAAGGGGGGTGGATGGGGGAGGGGGTATATAGTAGAGGTGGTATAGAGAATAAAACCACCCACCCATAGTTTCCTGTTAAGAGCAGTTGTTTGTGAAATAGTTAACCGACAAGCCGAAGGCAGGCTTGTTCTACGTGACGCCTCCTGGCAAGAAAGTGTGTTCCACACACGCCGCCTTGGCCATGAGTGGCGCTGCCTAACACTCCCAGGATAATAAGTACATAAATACACAATAAAGTGGACGGGGGGACGAGCGCCTTCGTAGCTCAGTTGGTAGAGCATCGGACGCGACATCCGAAGGTCGTGGGTTCGGGTCCCACCGAAGGCAGGCTTGTCTTTTCGTCCACTTTAATTCCTTTCTACTTTCTCCACAATTACAATACCACAAGTAAGTTCCCCTATGCTTTCCTTGGCTTCATTGTCTGTTTGCTCATTAAGTTGTTTCTAACAAATAAAGAACGAGCCCTTGACCCCTTCCCTTTCGTTATTTCATAGCTTGGGCCTCGTTGCGGCAGACTTGGTGCCTTAGGTAGCATGCGAGGGCTTATTGGGCAGCAGCCATCTCATCCAAGTTCACGTTCTACGTGACGCCTCCTGGCAAGAAAGTGTGTTCCACACACGCCGCCTTGGCCATGAGTGGCGCTGCCTAACACTCCCAGGATAATAAGTACATAAATACACAATAAAGTGGACGGGGGGACGAGCGCCTTCGTAGCTCAGTTGGTAGAGCATCGGACGCGACATCCGAAGGTCGTGGGTTCGGGTCCCACCGAAGGCAGGCTTGTCTTTTCGTCCACTTTAATTCCTTTCTACTTTCTCCACAATTACAATACCACAAGTAAGTTCCCCTATGCTTTCCTTGGCTTCATTGTCTGTTTGCTCATTAAGTTGTTTCTAACAAATAAAGAACGAGCCCTTGACCCCTTCCCTTTCGTTAAGCCCCGTACACTGTCATTGCTGGGTCGTGTGTATATATGTGGTCATCCAGCGGCAAAGCCCGTTTACTGTGTTTTATCTCGGCACATTTCACGCTTTGCACAAAGAAAGAAAGAAGACAACAGAGAAGAAGCTCCATATGGCGGAGACCACGATATGACATATTATGGCGCCTAGGCGGCGAAAATTGCAGCGAGCTAGCACTTGCTAGACCGTAGCTTGGTCTAGCGCCGGGGTGGATTATTGACCTCTAATAATCTGTTCAATTTGCTTCATGTTATTTATATGGGTGGCTTAATCCAGTGTTTTGCTTACGCAGCCTTTGGAGTGGAAAGGGGGGGGGGGGTGTATACCCCCTTATTCGAAATTCACGCCTTCATTTATGAAAGGTTGTAACAAATTCAAAATTAACACCATCTTCCCAAAGGGAACCCTGATGGGATGCGAAGCAGCAGCGTTGCGCACGGTTGGCGTCACGGGTTGAACGGCGCTAACGCGGGTGCTTCGCATCCCATCAGGGTTCCCTTTGGGAAGATGGTGTTAATTTTCAACGCGTACGTTAGGCGCGCGTCAGGTTTATTGCGCGTGAACCGACGAGTCGGCGGTGTAGGGAGCTGCGGTCGCGGTAGCGGAGCGAGCGGCGGTAGCGGCAGGTGTTGCGGGCGAACGGACGAGGCGGCAGCTGCGGGCGCTGCGGCGAGCGCGCGGCAGGCGAGGGAGAGAGTGACGTCAGCGCGCACTGCGAAGGGAGCGTGACGTCTACGCGCAGCTGCGGCGTGACCTACTTGGCATCGCTCCAACACCTGCGGCGAGGGGAGCGCGTTGCGGCGCGTTCGTGCGGACGGACGGAGGGACAGCGTCATAGAGTTAATATACTGACTCTAGAGGCAAAGCTCCCCATAGGACCCGTGTATGGGAGGGGGGGTCCCCCGTGGTCGGCGCCATCTTGCAACGCTCACGCTATCATTAGGGACAGTGGCCGGTATTAATCTGGCAACAAAGTATGTAAACACATAGCCTCCGAAATGGCGCTTAAGCGCGCCAATCTCGAAAGCTATGCGGAAAATAATCAGCGTCGATAGATGGCAGCACATATCTTGTTTACGATCAGCGCTGGTAAATCAAGGCCTCCAATTTCCAAAGAACACGGTTCGTTATCCGCGGCGATGGAACCTTAGAATGTGGAACTGTGGCCGTCGGCGGAGCTGGGAAGCTCAGTCTCAGCAAGAAATCGAGAGACGACACGCGTCGTTGTCAGCGGACGCGGTGCACCCGGCGTTGTGTCAGTACAAGCTTGTCGATTATCGCCGTGTCCGAGCGGTCCGTGCGCGATGTTCGACGTGCGTACAAAGAACACCTGTATAACCGTACGTACGTGTTAAGCATGGTTTATTCTCTCTGGTGCAGAAAGATCTTTCGAGGCACGACCTACTAGTTTGAGTTTCTTTGCCTGTACATTGCGGCTGTGGCGGGCTGAGGCATGATCGAACAGCCTGGCTGCCAAGCCGGTGCCCTCGAACAACACCGCATCAACCTGTCCGTCGCTACTCCGCTGCGGTTACAAAGAGAGGGGCCGGTCGTAACAGTAACAATGTAACCGCACGAATGCGCTATCGCGTCAACCGATGTCACCGCGCGATCACATATGTCATATCGGACACCCAAGCAGAGCGAGAATCCGAAAACAGAATAAAGAGATCCGAAACCACGCTTTATTGAGCGAATGCGTGCATCGTGAAATGTAATAATTACATTTTTAGGAAATGTATTCAGTATGCTTAATATTCACACTTAATCTTCGCAAGATTATTCGTTTTTTAAGGAATCAGCATAAGACGACCTACACTTGTTTTTAGCACTTTCAGTAATACTTAGGCTGGCCACATTCACACAATTGCAACAGGGCGGCGCGCACGAGGGACCCCCCCTCCGCGGCCCAGCTTTGCCTCTAGAGTCAGTATATTATCTCTATGGACAGCGTTACACAGGCTAGTCAAAGAGCTGCTTCGCATCTAAAATATCCGCTGGTTCACACCTCCAAATTACATTAGACACACCCCTCAATTTAATTTCCTCGGGAAACACCCGGTTCATTCATTGCCGTTGTACAAAACCCTCCGCTGGGCAAGGGCACAGCCTCAGCTGCAACGGCTCGCGATCATTTGTCTGTGCAAGACTGCTGACGGTGCGTTTGAGTGAGGATTTATCGGGATGAACAACCCAACGGCTATCCATGCATGACTTTATGCTGCAAAGACAGCTTTATTCTAGTTGATCAGTGACGTCTGTCACAGAGAAACTATCTTATCCAAGTTATTGTGCGTTCAGGAGCAGTGCGCGATGTTTTCTTGTTATTGTCATTGTTGTTGACTCTACAATTGGGAAAATTAATTTGGGAACGCTGTAGTGAATCATAAAGGTGAATGAAAAGGCGAGGACTTGGTCTTTCATGCTCTTCTGCGTCTTCCTTGGTTTTCCTTCCACCTTTTCTTGTGACGTTAGAGTACAGCCTTTGAGTCCCAGCGATTCTTTTGGCCAGATGAACAGCCCCGACTTGATCTTCATAGTCCACGGACTGACGAGCAAAGCCCCTCATGTTCCTTGATCATTTGGCCCTCAAGGGGCTGCAGGAGCAGGCATTGTACCTCTGCACTACAAAGGACGGGCCTCCTTTAGGTTGCTTTCAATACTTGCATGTACTTACTTGCCTAATGTACTGGATATAAGATACGTACGTGATCCTGGTATCGAAAATTGATGCTTGCTTATGTGTGCTGAGGTTTATCCGGTGCTGAGGCTTATCTGATAGCATTTCAGTATTTCAGGGTATGTCATAAGCCTCTCCTGTCACCGTGTGTTCGCTAAGCCGGGGTCATGCATCGTCTTCCGTCGCTGTACAGGCGAGCAGGACTTCGAGCAACTGCGTGTGGCGCTGAAAGAAATGTTCTAGGCTGTTCAGTAATACCAACTGAGAGGCTGGAGAATCTGTCTGATACTGGGATCATAGCTGTATACACCACTTTGTAACCTCCAAGTAAATAGCGAGATGAATTCCCGCTTAATATGTAGTGGCCATTTTTTATCGGCACCTCCTCCGGGTTTATAACGAGCGCGCAAACGCGGCTCATTGGCCTTCGCATAACAATAAAAATTTGCGGGACCCTTAAAGGGCAACTCCGACGGTTTTTTAATGTTCTGATATCAACGTTTTCCAATGGTACTTACAGTCCTGTAACCGCCAGGGTGGTTCAGTTTGCTCAGAAGCGCACAAATAATTTTAAATAAGCAACTGAAAGTCGTCTTCAAACTGAAACCGAAACGGGTAGATGCTTCGTGGAGCCTGTGCGGTGACGTCACAACCTTCCCGCCACCAGAAATATGAAACTGGCGCCAAATAAATGCCATTGGCGGGGTCGTCCGACGGTACATTGGGTTATGCCAGCTTTTCTGATCTTGACAGCGACGAATTGAGAGCTTAAGTATCGCCGTTTTGCCTTTGAAGGCCCCCTGGCTCGGGTAGGCAGCGTGGAGGTGCTGACGTCAAAAACGCAGGGCGGCCCGCGTGAGAATCCGCTCAAAATTGTAGAATTCATTTACAGGAAAACTAAATGACCTACATCTGCCTGACTTGCCATATATTATTACAGTACCGAAAAGAATATACATTGAAAATTTTATTGAGATCAGTGGACACTCAAAAAATCCACGCATATCCACGGAGTGAATGATGATGAGTGGGCGAAGCTCCGGAGGTTCATCGGTCGCGCATCGAACAATCTCGAACGATCGTTCCATCCAATGAGAATCGAGCTGAGATGCGCCTCTAGCGATATCCGATTAAACGAGAGCAATGCACCTCCATCCAATGAGATTCGAACACAAAACGCCGCCATCTAGCGCTCTCCTATCACAGTAGAGCGCGCAGCGAGCGCCTCCGCGCCATCTATTGATCAATTCACGTACTAGCTAAGCAGCACCGCAGCGCCATCTCGTGATCATTCTGAGACCTAGAGGTGGCTACGACGACGACGCGGGACTGGCCTATGCCCTAAGGAGCTTCGCCCCTAAAATTGCCGGAGTTGCCCTTTAAAGGGACAGACAACCAACCACCCAAAACTTGAATTGAGATGACCCCACTGGCGGAAAGATTGTGTGTTGCATTGGCTCAAACCAAGCCACTTTCCCCCAATAAACACGGGTTTATGTTTTTATTTCTTCATGCAAAGTCGCGAAAACTGACGTTTGGTAACTCAAGCGGCAAACATACGAACTAGAGTTAGAGCGCGGTCACGTTACCTTCTACAAATTTACGCAATATTTTGTCTGTTTATTAGTATCGGACCGCATGAAACTTTTGATATTGTAAGCTTTTTGTCACTTGCAATGTGCAGATAACCCTTCGTTTGTAGCGCACGTTGCCACTGCACGCTTCTGCCGTCACGTGCACGAAAGCGTGGTTTCGGATCTGGCTGGCCTGGGTTGGGTCGGCTATGGCCAGAGTGGAGGCGCCGGAGCCTGGCCATTCATGAAGTAGGCGCGGACATGCGAAAGAACGCCTTACAAATGCAAGATCGGCCTGGCAAACAATGCCAGCTCGTCGCACCGTCTTTTTATTTCAAAACGTAGTCGAACAGGTCAAAGTGTGGGTGGTTAATCACAGCTACACGCTCACTCCTGCGAAAGCAGAACGATGTCCGGAAGCGAGGCGGATTATCGGCATCGCGATCGCCTTTCAACGTTGCTAGAGTGCGCACTCTGCCTTTTTTAGAGGCTTCTCAGATCGAAAAATTCTGCGTGCGAAATATCCACGCGCTTTCGAAAGTAACCGCTGCAGGTGAAAACAGTACAGGGGGCGAGCTTTCCATTGCGCCATAAAAAGAAGGGTCCTTAAAAATCGGTTGTCAGTCCCTTTAAGCTTCGCCTTAAGAGTTCAGCACGATAGCCACGCGTGGCCGCATTGTCATCGCGCTCTTTCGCTTGCCATGCTCTTGAGTCGTGCCTAATTGTCATGACACCCCACTTGATATTGTATGTCTGTGCTCGTGGAGTTGAGGTTTTGAATTACTGCATTGTAATCGGCGAAGTGCAAAGTGGCGATTGAGCCATCAAAACTCGCCGATGAACAAGGTACCGCAGTTCACCCGGCACAGAACCCGTCACAAATGTGTCAACATGGCGTGAATGAAGGTCTACACGCTCGCGAGCACAGGCGCAAGCACAGGCTAGGGCGCCTCGATACATGCTGCTCTGTGCAGGGTGGTAACAACCAATGGCCGTTGCAACGCCACCTTGAATCACAGCGAGCGTTTGCGCGTCTGTATGGTGCCCGTGCTTCATTCGAGACCCAGACGCACGCCGCATCCTGCTTACAAACGCCAGCGCAGCTGAG
The DNA here is from genome assembly GCA_013339685.2 of Hyalomma asiaticum. Taxonomy (NCBI): domain Eukaryota; kingdom Metazoa; phylum Arthropoda; class Arachnida; order Ixodida; family Ixodidae; genus Hyalomma; species Hyalomma asiaticum. The sequence goes on along the minus strand of CM023488.1, from coordinate 17,130,139 downwards.
TCCCAGAGCTCGCGTGATTCAATATGGCGAGGCGTTGTTACCACCCTGCACAGAGTAACGCGTGTATCGAGACGCTCTAGCACAGGCGACCACGCCCTTAAGCCAAAGTGCAAGCGTCCTCCTGCGTGCTCCATGCGTGGGTGGCGTCGAAACACGGCGCCGTCAATGTCCCTGTATATGCTATCACCTGGTGCTGTTAATATCCTTGGGCAGGGTTAGAGTTACTTGTAGGGAGTGTATTGCCACCGCGTGTATGAGCCAGCGCGTGGCCAGCAAAGCGGTAAAGAAGTTGAGGAAGAAGAAGACGTCGCGACAGTTCTGCGCCAGTTCTACGCCAGTTCGACGCCATTTCTCTCTTGGTATCCACGTCCCAGTCCGGTTCTTTTCAGCGGCACTTGCTTTGACGCATGACAACATAAAGCAACTCTAAAGTACCGGCCGTTAGAGTTACTGTATGTGTATATACAGTAACTCTAACAGCTGTGGGCCCTTTGCACCATCTCGCGCGTGACAGTCAAGCCTCTGCCACGCTGAAGCACCTCCGAGGGGCACCTCCGAGATGTGCATATCACCAACGGGAAATGATGTACATAAAAGCTCGGGTCGCGGCCAAGAGCTGAGCGTGTCGCACTGCGGAATGAGGGGTCGTACACTCTTCGATCCCCACTCGGTCGGAAGTTCTCTTCCTTTGCACCTGCATCGAATATTCGCTCACGGATAACAGCGGTTTTTCGCCCTCAACCAACGACGCCGGCGCCGACGCTGGCACCGCCACCAGAATTTCTGCGCAACCAGCTTTTTAAACGTGAACTCCGAAGGTCTTTCTTTCCAATAGTACTTAGAGCCCTGGAGCAGAACCGATGATTCTATTTGCTCAGAAACTCACCAATAATTTCAAATAACCAAATCAAGGAGGCCGACGCATGTCGCTAGCTGTCTTGTAGATATTGCCAACGACAAGGTGTAGCCAAATAGATTAGTTGCGAGAAAGCAATTCGACGCTGCTCCGCAGATATCTACCACAGACGCAGCCTTTCAATATTGCGCGTTTCTTGCTGACTGAGCTAGTTATTTTTCAGGGACTTTAGACTGAGCGAGTAACGCCTGCCATCTATGAATCGTTTTCAAAACAACTCGCGCCAACACACGGCCACCTGGATCGGGGCGCGCGGCCAGGTGGCCGTGGCCAACACTTCGCCTCGGAGAGCTCACACGCGAAAGGCGATTACGGAGGCTGTCTTCACGTTCTTGCTCTTGTCGACGCGTGGCGCTAACTGCTTTGTTGATATTGCCAAAGTCTAGCTGTCATTGCCATCGATTAGCAGCACGACAGCAATTTGATGCCGCTATGCAAGACACGCATTCGCAATGTTCCGCGTTTCTTGCTGACAGAGCTTGAGTAACGCCTGCCATCTATGAATCGCTTTCAAAACGACTCGCGCCAACACTTCGCCTCAGAGAGCTAACGCACGAAAGGTGATTACGGAGGCTGTCTTCACGTTCTTGCTATTGCCAACGCGTGGCGCTAATTGCTGTGTTGATATTGCCAAAGTCTAGCTGTCATTACCACCGATTAGCAGCACGACAGCAATTTGATGCCGCTATGCAACACACGCATTCGCAATGTTCCGCGTTTCTTGCTGACAGAGCTTGAGTAACGCCTGCCATCTATGAATCGCTTTCAAAACGACTCGCGCCAACACTTCGCCTCGGAGAGCTAACGCGCGAAAGGTGATTACGGAGGCTGTCTTCACGTTCTTGCTATTGTCGACGCGTGGCGCTAATTGCTGTGTTGATATTGCCAAAGTCTAGCTGTCATTACCTCCGATTAGCAGCACGACAGCAATTCGATGCCGCTATGCAAGACACGCACTCGCAATGTTCCGTGTTTCTTGCTGACAGAGCTTGAGTAACGCCTGCCATCTATGAATCGCTTTCAAAACGACTCGCGCCAACACTTCGCCTCAGAGAGCTAACGCGAGAAAGGCGATTACGGAGGCTGTCTTTACGTTCTTGCTCTTGTCAACGCGTGGCGCTAATTGCTGTGTTGATATTGCCTAAGTCTAGCTGTCATTACCTCCGATTAGCAGCACGACAGCAATTCGATGCCGCTATGCAAGACACGCACTCGCAATGTTCCGTGTTTCTTGCCAACACTTCGCCTCAGAGAGCTAACGTGCGAAAGGCGATTACGGAGGCTGTCTTCACGTTCTTGCTCTTGTCAATGCGTGGCGCTAATTGCTGTGTTGATATTGCCAAAGTCTAGCTGTCATTACCTCCGATTAGCAGCACGACAGCAATTCGATGCCGCTATGCAAGACACGCACTCGCAATGTTCCGTGTTTCTTGCTGACAGAGCTTGAGTAACGCCTGCCATCTATGAATCGCTTTCAAAACGACTCGCGCCAACACTTCGCCTCAGAGAGCTAACGCGAGAAAGGTGATTACGGAGGCTGTCTTTACGTTCTTGCTCTTGTCAACGCGTGGCGCTAATTGCTGTGTTGATATTGCCAAAGTCTAGCTGTCATTACCTCCGATTAGCAGCACGACAGCAATTCGATGCCGCTGTGCAAGACACGCACTCGCAATGTTCCGCGTTTCTTGCTGACAGAGCTTGGGTAACGCCTCCCATCTATGAATTGCTGAATTCAAAACGACTCGCGCCACGAAGCTTCTAAATGAAGGCCGTTGATCCGTGACGTCACCAGGTCATGTGACCCAAAACCTAGGGACATTGCTAGGGACAGGGTTGCATAGTGATTTTCTCGCGGCGAGAGCCACGGGGAATCTTCCGTAAAAGTGTTCCGTGCCTCTGCGGCTCTAGAGTCCTCCGATGTCGATCGTCGCCGGCACCGATGACCACCGTTCGCACGCCGACCGATGTGATCAGCGTTTTTGCGCGTAATGTTGAACGCGGTGAGTCGCCGGCGCATCTCTCTGTCTACGTCTTTACGGCGATTCCAGTCGCGCGACGCTCGGCGATATAGTACGTGAATCTCTCACCCGTAGCGACTTCGCAGGCTTCGAGAGTGAAGTTCTTGGAGGTGTGCCACCTTCCAAAACATGCAAGTATGGTCTCTCTTACTTTTAGCTTTGACCTGTACAATAGACCTTTTTCAAGCTATCCCAGAAGCCACTGCGAGCGCGTAGTGCAGTATGGGAAATGTGTGTACATCGGCGGAGGCAAGCTCGGTTTAAGCAAGCGCCCGACGCAGTGGCAGCTGTGGGATCGAAGCTACGACGCGATAAGAATCGAATCCGAGTTTGGTGAATGCAGTCTGTCGACGTAGCCTGTTCATCCGCATCGTGAAACGTGCGTAACATTTACATTTGCGCGTCCGAAAACGATGTACGTACACAAAACAGGCGCACGCTCAACGTGGCTATACTCTGCTTTGCTCTCGAACATATTCAGGGCAGCATCTTCAGAACAACTGAACAACTGCATCGCGTGAGCTGCAACAATGACATTTGTCACTTACATGACGGCTGTGATCGTAACGTCAACAATCACAAAACTCGACAAATAAACACAGAAACTAAAATTCACACACTCAGTCTCAGTACTGCAATAAAAATGTTCACGCAACAGGATAGTTAACGCATAACATTTCAGAAAAACGAGATCACACACATGTTCACACAGCAGTCCGTGTGAACGTCTAGGCTCTCGCAAATCTTCTCTTCTTCGTGCAGTAGTTAAGGTTACAGAGCATCGAAGGAAAGTGTACGCGATCGCATGTGCGCTATTTCACCGACACAGCTGGACATGGCACGTCGGCGGAGCTAGCATACATCAAGGACCACTGTCAACAAAATGTGGTTTTACTAAAGTGAAGTTTTATTGAAAAGGGATCGAATCAAGCGGCGGGAACAGAGCCCAGCGGGACAGAAGAAAAGTACACGCACCAAGCACGAAGGGGTACCAAAATGAGCCGGAATAACCCACGCGGTAAATGGAAAACCGTACTCGTTTAATTAGAAAACAATGAATTACAGTACCTAGAAAGAGATATCCGCAACAGACTTCGTTCACGCAGTGCGCACAGTTCGTTCGTTTAGCACACACTGCCCGTTGGTCTACTTCGTCGTCGCAAACACATCGCTATTTTGCAGTTGTTTGCGTAGGACCACACAGCAATGCCGACACAAACACGTACACAGGAATACAGCGTCCACACCTCGGTGTTCTCCGAACACGCGCAGTGGAGATACAAGCACATGGTCACTCGCAAACGTACGTATACACTGCCGAGACTCCGGGAAACTACGTTGACGAGACATGCCAGCGCGCACCCCGTACGGCCAGTCCGACCCCCGCGAATAGGCCTCCCAAGCTGGGACAGAGGGCGCTTTTTGCGCGTGCTAGCGCGTTCTCAGGCCGCCCAAGGCGCCTCTCACAACTCGCACGCGCTCAGTGGCTGCATATGCTGCGTCACGCTTACGTTGTATGGCAACTTCAGGAAAATTTGTGGGACTGAAAAACATTTTCGGGCTTCCAATCTCAACATATACCACACTTTAAATACTGCAATTACGGGACCTAGTAGGTCGTTGAAGACGATGCTGTGTTCGTGGCTGCCAAGCGCGTGTGGATGACTACGTTACTGACGTGAAACCAGAGACGAGTTTTCAGTTTCTGTAATTATACGGCTGATAAAACGCATCGTGAAGTGGCGTCTGCTCGGAGCTGTAGGCGCAAGAAATTGCAATTTCGTGTACGTTCGCTCGAAATTCCATCGGTTGCAGGCCACAACAGACTTCAAATTTATTATATGATTAGTATGAACCGTTCATATTTACGTCTACCTTGTTCAGTCGCTGGCAGCATTACAATACGCAATGCTGACAGCCGCGTACAAGCTCTGCCTCGAAAGATAGCGACATCTCATCGTCACATCATGCTGGTTTCATCTTTTTGAAGCTGATTTTGTCTGCATTACAATGCGGCACGATAATCTCTAACGCCCACCGTGACCACGCGTGTTTCCTGCAGTGTAAGCAATTATTTCAGACCGTGTGCGCTTACAGTAATGGCGCTCTGTTTGTTTTAAAAGCCCAATTCGTCAACACTATAGAATGCGCCCTTCGAAAGCCCAATTCGTCAACACTGTAAAATGCGCCCTTCAATTGTGTGTGTTTCCCGTTATAATGTAATTTTTGATGATAAAAACAGCATCAGACTTCGCAATATCTTTGCTGTTTTATCGCTACCTTGCTTCTCTCTACACATACTTGGCCTACCTAGCCAAAGCGGCGGCTACATACCGCCAGTGGCACAGGCGCTTCCATGGCCAGCGTTAACACGCTCACTATGAACATCCAGCTACTCAAGTTTTGTACTGAACAGCGACTAAAAACCCATATCCACCAGTTAATTAAGTAAAACTGCAGAAGAGCGGATACTCGGACCACTTAGTATGCATTCATGGTGATAAGTGCGCAAACACAGCACCTCTCTGTCCTGGTGCTCTTTTTGCGCACTTATCGCCATGAAGTAAAACTGCACCAGTACTCACGGTTTTTAATAACTGTGATGTATGGGGCCAACGTCTACCACTGCTGTCGTATTAAAAATGGTAAGTGACCTAGCAAGCGCACACTCTTCGAAATGTAAGACGAATATACTTGCTGCATGCACTTTCGCTTGACATACGCAGTTCTGTTAAAATACGACTGGCCATCACGCTTCTCCGTGTTAACTATTGATGATATCTTATGTTGCAAAAAGTGACACCAAGATTCCGCGCGTGCAAGCATCACATCATTTTGCGATTTCCTGTGGTGGCCGTCTCTGCCAGGGAAACGGAACCTGATTTTCACGGGCAGTTCTCGGCTATTCTTTTTTTTCTAAACCGCTGTGACAGCGCGCAAAGCATCTGTATTGTGTGCCTCCTTTCCGTACTGACAAAAAAAAAACTGCAGCGGGCGGGCGGGAAACGCGAGATAAGAGCCTCCCGAAACACGTTTCTCCGCTCGTGCAATGCGAGTGCGACCGTCGGAGCGACCGGTAGTTCCACCTCTCTCCGCTTCACTGCCGGACGGCGCTGCGCAAACTTGAGGTTGGGCTCCCTATGACCCCCCTCTTTTTTCATTGTCCCGTGCAGCTGTGCGCCTGCTTACAAAAGAAAACACACAAAAAATGCGTTTGGCCTCGCTCCCATGTCACTCACTCGGAGCGAAAGATGCGCTTGGAAAGGCTGGGCTTCGCTCTGCTGGGCGGCTGGATGTACACACATTTCCCAGAAGCACTTGCGCGCCCACGGGTGGCGCTGCGGTGCTTGAAAAAGGTCTATTTATGTCGCATGTAACAGTCAGAGATGCTAGGTTTCCACGCATATCGGATAGCGTGTGGATATCCATGCTGCCGTTTTACTACGAAGATTGATTCTGATCGTGAACTATGGCGGCAACAGTCGCTCCTCACGGATTTCCACTTGCCGGGATCTCAGTAGATGAATACTACCGCATAGCAAGGTATTGCAGAGAAATTGAAAAGCAGATAAAGAAGGCATGTCTTCCACTTCTGGGGAAAACCACGTAAGGATGGAGTACATGTGAGCTACTCGAGGCAAGAAAACACACGCGTGTGTTAGCGATCGATTCGTAGATCGTACTTGCTGCTTGTCAGATGCCATCTCTAAGAATAAGATTGTGACAGCAATGTTATTTTGATTTGAATGGCCAATGACTATAACATACCACTTCCATTTTCATTGTGTGTATGTTATTTTCACTCTGCATTTGTGGAAGTTAGTGGAAGTCATGAATATATACATGTGTCACTTTCACTTGTTTCCACGGCAAATTAAATGCAGATAGCAGCCAACAGCTCCGCATTTAGAGCTAAAATATCTGTTACAAGCATGACTGCTGACCAAAATTTAATAATAATTTGTTGTTTACAATTGATCGTTTTTGAGAACTGTTACTAAACAAGTGCAATTAATGGGAGAGTTAGGGTATCAACTAAATTTTTCTTGTGATATCGATTTGTACTTCATAGGGCTGTTGATACTACAAAAGGAATCTACTGCCAAAGACGTGTGTGCAAACGCTTTGTGCCATCTGCATCTACAAGAGCAGCTGACCACAAGTGCTGTGGTTTCATCACTTGCTCAGGAGGCTACATAAGGATCACCTCAGCCGACCTGTCATCCAATTGGAAGTGTCACGCTGTACAGGCACCTCACCATTGCCCATGCTGTTGATTTGTGCTTCACAGGTGAAAGCATCCGTGTCTAGGTGTTTGTATCTATGTGTGTTATTTGCCACCGCCGACTGGGTGTTTGCATGTATTATCATTTTTGTTACACCATGCTTAATTCTACCAACATTTTACAAGCCATTGAGGATTCCACGTGCAAAACACACACCTAAATACAGACAGTTCATCAGAGCATACTCCTGTAACATTGACGATAGCTTTAAAAATGCTCTAGCATAACTGCAAACTTTGACTGCTCAGGTCTAGAGGACAAAGGAGGACTGCACTGCTTTAAGGCAGGGAAATAAGGGCCTAACTGAAGTGCAAGCTCAAGCTGAAAGCCAGATGAATGAGCGAATAGGAGGGCCCGTCAATCACTTTCAAGGGCACAGCTGGTGAGATGGACTTGCAAATTGCTCAGGTCTCCTGTGTTCGTTTGGCCTACGAGACGCTGACATCACCCAATGCTGCACAAAAAGAAAATTATTTATGGTGCTTTCCATTAAATACGTAAGCTTCTTGATCCAATATTCTATGTTTGCTTGTGTTAAAGAACAGGCTGAGGAGGTTTTTGCACAACCTTCAACCATATGACTGCGTTCATTTTATGATTACCTAGTGAAATGCTGTTGAGTCCTCCTTAGAGCTTTCTTCTCCACAAGATATGCAGTGGCTGGAAATGCTTAGCTAGCTCTTCATAAGAGCTCCATATTGTTACGCGCTATTCCGCGCTGTTAGCGGCGCATCCTGCCGAGCCTGGAGGAATGCACCAAGAAGATGAAGACAACGATCAGAGCAGCGCTCGTGCTGATGCTCTGCCATCTTGTCTGCTGCTCTTTCCTTGTGTAAATATAATTTCTACACTCCTCTGGTTATTCTTATATTATTAATTATGTAGGTGTTGGGATGCAAAATGCATCTTTTTCTTCTCCAAAACACTGTAGAATGTCAATTTAGCTGTTACAAGGTGCTTCCAAATAACCTGCTCTAAAGTGCTCCAAAATGAAATTTCTGCTGCTTCAAAAATTGCTCCAAATCAGATTGCTTGGTAGCATCACCAAGATCCTCTTAATCGGAAATAGTTGGGGTGGTCAGATGCAGTGTAATGCTTTCACATAGGCATACTGTGAAAACTGTAGCAAAAGCGAAGCTGTGCTGCTGTCGTTGATCGTGGAATAACTGGTAACGGTATCAAGTTAACTCTCACTGTCACTTACACATGGCAGCGGGCTAAGGGCAAGAGCGTGTCTGCTTTTCGTTTCTCTGCATCTCGAGACAAGAGACAGATGGAGGCTCTAAGGGCAAGAGCGTGTCTGCTTTTCATTTCTCTGCATTTTGAGACAAGAGACAGACGGAGGCTCTTTCTTTGGTTCTTTGTTCCTTACTTTCTTTCTCTCTGTGTTGCCCATTGAATCATCACTATCATGCAAGTAATCGGCTTTTATTTGTGTCTATATTGTCTTTATCGTAGTCACAGTAATGTAGCATTAGGCTGACCCATCTGAGTCTAACAAGCAATTTCCTCACTTAGTGCTTCGCACAACACAGATTCCCACAATGCGTGGGATCTGCAGGATTTTTTTGTTCTAAGTTAATCAGGGTATAGTTCAATGAGGTATGTGTAGTAGTGAGTGTAAATTATAAAAGCATGTTACATTTCAGATTAACTGTACCTAGCCAGTATAAGCTCATATAACCCACCTTAAAACAAAAAGGCCTGTTAAATCAGGGTATAGGTAATATACATACATCGCCATTAAGTGTGGCTTCACAATAGTGTGCATATCCCCTGCAAGAGGTGTTTCACGTTATAGCGTAGCCAATGTAAGCTCATATAACCCACGCTAAGACTCAAGAAATGTTCACTTGGGGTACAGGTAATTTGCATACTTTTACATTGAGTGTACCTTCACGGCAGTGTGCATTCCCCACGTAACGGCTGTTTCATGGCGTAGTGACCCTATGCTGCTACAAAACCACTTTTACAGGTTACTTACATGTGGAAAAGAGTCTGTACTTTTCAATTACGTGAAAATTTCCGAAATTCTGGTAGACCATGTGATGCATTCACAGCTCAGTTACACTTCGTTGCCCTACACAATGATTACAGGCATCTCACCTACATGAAAGCTGCACCTGCAGGTTTGACAAAGCATACCGCAGTTCAGTACTTTACTATTCCTCCCTTCATATTTTAAATGAGTATTGGAAAATCCTCGCATATCCTGTAGGCATTCTCATCCCATTTGCCACAAAAGGGTAATTTTATAAATTAATGTGATGAACTTGTAGCTGAGATAGCAGGTAACTTATCTTTTTGGCCTTGTAAAAGAACATGCCTGTATTGTACACCTCATGAATCCAACAGACATTGAGGTGAAGGAAGGCATAGGGGAAACTATTTGTAGGTTTTGCCTGTACTGTAGAAATTAAGACATAAATATAAAGGAATTAAAATGGACGAAATTCATCAGCAGCCAACCCATGTTGAGGTGGTCATGTGCTACGTGATACCGTTTGGCAGAAAAGTGTTCCACACTTGCCACCATGGCTATAAGTGTGGAACCCACGAATAAATGTACAGAAATACCCAATATAGGGGACGATGGAATTCCCGCCATTGTAGCTCATTTGGTAGAGCATAATCAAAGGAAGAGGCGTGCAGGACACGGACACAAGGAGAGCAGTGAACAACACGAAAAGAGGCCTTAGGGGACCGCATCATTAGGGTATTTCGGTATGCGGACGATTACTTGGTACTTTGTAGTAAGGATGATTTTGAATCCGTCGTCACCTATGTAAGCGATCAATTTAAACTTAATGGGGATGGTCTAAGGTTTACGAAAGAACTACCGGAGAGAAACGTAATACAATTTTTAGATATCTCGTTGTCATTTGAGCAGAATCACGTGTGTTGGCAGTATTCCCCTAGAGCATCTAAGCCGTTGTTAAACTTTGACTCCAAGCATTCGAAAGTAGTAAAAAACGGAATAGCCTTGTCCTGTTTAAAGTCAGCCCTATCGAAGTCGTGCGTGCACCGTTTGACCATTAGCTTTAATGCGCAGGTCGAGCGCCTCTTAGATGCAGGTTACCCTAGACTAGCCATAGCCACAGTAGCTGAGCGTCTTAAGAAGTCGATTTCGACCGCAACAAAAGCTGTAGCAGAGAGTAACATTAACAAGAAAAAGGTCGTGAGTATTCCGTATATCCACGCAGTTTCGCACAGGCTTAAGAAAGTGGGAAGTAAATATGGGGTTAATGTTGTGTTTACGGCTCCCAATAAGTTAGGAAGGGTTTGTGCTGCAGTGCATAGAAGAAATGAGCAGGTGGAAGGTAAGAAGCGAACGGATATCTGTCCGGTTAAGCACCTAGCCAAGAACAATTTCACCGACTGTCGCATGGGTGTAGTTTATAAGATTCCTTTTAGCTGCGGACGTTTTTATGTAGGGCAAACTGCGCGTTGTATTAATCAAAGATTAATTGAACACAGAAGGTCGCTATCAGGTGGGACGCCGTCCAATCTATCCTTGCACTGCCAGGTCTGTAGCTGCATGCCCAAGTTAGGCAAAACCGAGATCCTGTACAGGCATAAGAACGAAGATACGCGTTTATTGGTTGAGGCCTGGCATATCAGTATTAGTGGAAGTGCATGCGTGAGTCAGCCGTCGATTAGCTTAAACAGAGAGGAGATAGAAAGCCTTAGGAGTTGTCTATCGCGAAGACCGGCACGTGTAACCGATTGACAGGTGGCGCTACCATTCCGAGCAGGCGCAGATAAGCTGTGTGTCTTCTTTCTTTTTCGCCTCTGTGCTGTGCATCAGTTGTTAGTAACGGCGTTCGTGTTGTTCACTGCTCTCCTTGTGTCCGTGTCCTGCACGCCTCTTCCTTTGATTATGGACTGTTACCAACTCGCTCAACTTTCTGTCCTTTTGGTAGAGCATTGCACACATTATGTACAGGTCAGAGGTTTGGTCCCTGCATGTATGTTTTTTCGTCCACCTCAGGCAATTTCTTTCATCATCATCATCAGCCTATCTTATGTCCACTGCAGGATGAAGGCCTCTCCCAACACTTGCCATCCTTGCTTGTCCTGCGCGAGCTGATTCCATTCGATGCCTGCGAATTTCTTAATTTCGTCCCCCCATCTTACTCTCTGCCGCCCACGGCTCCGCTTACCCTCCCTTGGTATCTGTTCCGTCGTTCTAAATGTCCATTGATTATCTAGCCTTCTCATCACGTGCCCTGCACATCTCCATTTCTTCTTCTTGGTATCGTTCATGATGTCAGCGATCCCCCGTCCGTTCTCTGACCCACTCGGCTGTCTTCCTATCTCTTAGAGTAACACCTATCATTTTTCGTTCCATCGCCCGCTGTGTGGTTCTTAAATTCCTCTCTAGTTTCTTAAATTCCTCTCTAGCTTCTTTGTAATTCTCCAAGATTCCGCCCCTTAAGTCAGTACTGGCAAGATGCAGTAGTTATATAGTTTCTGCTTGAGTGATGGTGGTAGGTTTCCGTTCATGAGTTGGGAATGTCTCCCGTACGCGTGCCATCCCATGTTTATTCTACGGTGGATTTCTTTTATATGGGCGGGTGTTCCTGTCAGTAGCTGTTCTAGATATAGGTATTCTGTGACTTCTGATGTCTGGTTTTCGATCCTGAAGACACATCTTTCCGCCGTGCCACTTAGCATTATCTTCGTTTTCTGCATGTGCTTCCTTAATCCTACCTTAGCGCTTTCTCGGTCCAAGTCTTCAATCATCTTTTGCAGTTTGTCGCCATCATTGCTAAAGAGTACTATGTCGTCTGCAAATCGTAAGTCACTCAGATATTCACCGTTAATCCTTAGCTCTTTCTCGTCCCAGTCTAGGCTTTTGAAGATTTCTTCTAAACATGCAGTAAATAGCACTGGAGATTTTATCTCCTTGTCTGACACCTTTCTGTATTGTGATTTTCCTGCTTTTCCTAAGGAGGAATAGGGTGGCTGTGGAATCTTTGCAGATGTTGGCTATTGTGTTTACGTAGCTATCACATATTCCTTGATGGTATAATGCTGCCAGAAATGCTGTATCTCTACCGAGTCGAAATCTCTATAGAAGGGTTTGTTGTATTCAGCGGATTTCTCGATTACTTGATTGATCGCACGTAAGTGGTCTATGGTGGAGTGTTCTTTTCTTAACCCTGCTTGCTCTCTTGGTTGATTAAATTCGTGTGGCCCTTATTCTGTTTGAGATAACCTTTCAATATTTTGTAAAATGCTGAGAGTAGACTGATCGGCCTGTAGTTTCTGAAGTCTAACATCTCCAGTCTTATGTAATAGGAGCATGTTTGCATTTGTCCAGCTGACTGACACACTTGGAGTTTTGAAGCATAGTGTGTATAGTGTCGCAAGCTTTCTAGTTAGGTATCCTCCATCTTTGATCCAGTCGGCAGTTATGCCATCTTCTCCAGCCGCTTTTCCACGGGACATGCCCTGAATTGCTTTCCTAACCTCGTCAAGCAGTGACGCATGGAATTTTGGAGTCCTGCTCGACATTTAATACTCTCATGGTGGGGAGACTCGTATTTGAGCTGTATAGTTCGGAACAGAAATCCTCGGCCACCTTGGCTATATCACTGAAGTTAGCAAATGTTCTTTCCTGCGCAAAGCTTCCTTTTAGTTGTTTTGATGCTGACTCCTTTTCTGACGGCTGCTTCTATTTATTTCACATTGTGGTTACGTATGTCCCCGACTTTACTTTTATTGATGAGGTTATACAGCTCAGCGAATTCTATCTTCTCTTAAGTTAGTTATTCTCATTTGTTGGCATTGTTTGATTAAATTTTTAGTAGATTCAGAGAGCTTACTCACATCTTGTATCAATGCTTTGCCCCCTACTTCAATTGCTGCTTTGGGGATCAGCTTAGTAATATCTTCGTTCATCTTCTCTATATCCCAATTTTCTTCCTCTCCTAGAGCCTCACACTTGTTCTTAAGGGCAATTCTAAATTCTTCTGTTTTCGCCCTTACGCCATCGAGGGTGGCCTGTTTCCACGTGATTAACTTTGTCCTTGCTGGCTTTAGATTGAGGGTTATCTTCGCCCTTACTATTCTGTGGTCACAAATTTCTACATTATTAACTACTTCCGTGTCTTGTACTATATACCTGGATCACTGCACATTGCGAAAGCTATTTTGTTTTTCGTGTCTCTGTTGGGGCTTTTTCATGTCCACTTCCTTTTCTTGCATTTCTTAAAGTATTCATTACACGGAGGCGATTTCTTTCTGTGAATTCCACTAGAATCTCTCCTCTGCTATTCCTATCTCCTCCGTAGTTCCCGACTGCCTGTTCTCCTCTTAGTTTCTTTCCTATTTTCGCATTGAAGTCCCCCATAACAATCGTATATTGGGTGTGTGCCTTGTTCATTGCTGTTTCTACAGCCTCATCATTGTGGCTGGTCGTTGGTGCGTAACCTTGTATTGGTTTTAGTTTGTATCGCCTATTTAATTTTATCACGACACCTGCTACCCTTTCATTGATCCTATAGAATTCTTCAATGTTACCTTCCATGTCTTTGTATATAAGGAATCCCACGCCGTACTCGTGCTTCTCTGGCGGTTCTCTGTAGCAGAAAACATTCCCTTCAATAAGCTATAAGTACCCTTCTCCTGGTTTCCTAACCTCGCTAAGGCCAATGATATCCCAATTAATACCCCTTAATTCTTCTAGTAGTTCAGCTAGTCTGGCTTCACTTGAAAGAGTTCATGTGTTAAGAGTCGCTGTGTTTAATTTACAATGACGGCCTGTCCGAGTCCAGAGGCTTTTGAGTCTTTTGTTCCCATACCCGTGCGGTCGCATCCGCGACTAGAAGCTCCGTTGATGCCGTCGTAGGTCCAAGGTTTGGTTGGTTCGGTCACTTGGGAGGTGTTGGTCATGGTGTTGCACTAGGAAGGCCAGTTCCTGTTCTGGTGGTCAGGTGAGTTACGCAGATGAGCCATGATGGTGGTGGGAGCCCGTATGCATCGTTTGTCCAAATGCTCCGTCGGGGGAGGTGGTGCAGTGTGTGGTTAAGTCAGGCAAGGGTATAATTGTTAAAGGGAAGCAGGGAAAATGAAAAGATACCTCAGGAGCGTAGAGAAAAGACAAAAGACACAGAAAAAGAAATTGCACTCAAAGATTCGAACTCGGGACTCCTTGGTCTAACTACAAAAGCATGGCCAAGTCATCTGGGTTGCCCGGTTGCCGATGTGTTTAAGAACAGATTCCTGCTGCGCCCTCTTGCGAATGGTGACGCGATGAATTTCAAAGTGTCCACGATGCAGCACTTTTGCCGATTTTAAATACCAGGAAGGCATGGCTAATCGTCTCCGACTGTGTCGCGTCTGTTTCTGTCATATTCTTCCCTCGATCATGCTTAGTTTTGACAGTGCGCATCTTGTCTTTATTTTTCCCTTTTTTTTCTCTCTCTCTCTCTCTACCGCGGCAAGGTGGTTGTCTCAGGGAGATAGAAAAAAGGAGGGTGGGGGAGGAGGGTGTAAACCAAGAAGTGGGAAAAGGATGCGTAGCAACCTAGCTCAAGCTCACGGAAGCACCGCGATAATTCTGTGTCCGTTGATCGGCGTTAGAGCCTGCGTTGCAATATGTTGAAAGCGGCTGCTGAATTCTTGGGAGTGCTACGGCCTTGTAGTTAGAGAGAAGCAAAACTTCTCCTTTCATTTATGTGCGATTACTACACTACAGCTAAAAACTACATATAATTTGCCCTATGCCTTCCTTGGCCTCACTGCAAATGGGATTCATTACATTGTATCAAACAAACAAGCCCTTGATCAATTTCCCTCTCGTTATACATGTACACAAGTACCCCCGCATACACACCTTTTCACACAAGAGGGTTGTCCCCTGTCAAGAGTTTCCTTGAGCGTGCAAACATGTTACTTCTTTTACACTCTGAAACCAAGTTACAGTGACCATTGTGATGTCATTTATATTTTGTCCCGTCAAGAAATGGAACCTTGATGGGCACACCAATCAGTGGTGAGAATCATGTTCATGTAGTGGCCTGTACAATGAACGTAATCATTGCCCTGATATTCTCGCATGCCTCAGGCATTGTTTCAGCATTCAGAGACCAGTAGCTGGCTTCTGCAGTGAGAAGGTCTAAATAATGGTAGAATTTTACATTTATTGAGCTTTACATTTACTGCACAGCAGCACTGGTGCTTTTTGTGATTAAATACACAATGTTTTTCAAGCAATTATGGTTGCCCAGCTACATTTTACACCTTTTTCCTGCAGAAGTGCCATAATTACAAGGAGCTTTCCCACTTGGCAGAGAGATCAACATTATTCAAGAGAGAAAACTCCAGAAAAGGATTGAAGAAAAAGACCCATCTCATCTGCAGCAGGAGAGAGCACTGCTGCAGTGATCACAAAGTATCGGACAGAAATAAAGTTCCCGCATTTTCACAATGATCCATTGGCCTGCTGGCTTTTCTGAAACTGTGAAATAACGTATTTATGGCAGACAGTGATTCAAGGGTTAATTTAGAATTTTGATTTAGCGGAAGAATTTTCGGGGGGGGGGGGGGGGGGGTGAGGATTCAAATGGAGGGGGGCGTATAATCCCTGCATTCGTGACATTCCACTAGATCACATGCACACATTATGGGACAACTTAAAATAGTGCTGCGAGGACTAAAGGCTGTCATATGTCACACGGGCGGTAATGTGTAGCTTTCCAAGGAAATTAAATTTAAGCAGGGTGAACAAATGTTTTACATCTAATGTGGAGCAGTTGTAGGTATAGCGCTTAGCAAATGAAATACGGTACTCGGACCACGTGGTGGCCAGTACACTTTGTGCTACTGGGGCGCACTGGATGATCACGGAAAGACCTAGCTGAATCAACACTTCAGTGTCCCACTTTCACCGAGCACTGCAACAAATTAGTTCAGTGTCCCCAGCGCAAAGCTATGACGTAGAAAGCATTCGCAGCCATGTGCTCCGAGTATCGAGTTTCATTCACTGAGCACGATACAGTGCTCCCCTTCAGTTGATAGTTGGCGTTCATGTTGTCCGCTTCTGTTCTCTTGTGTCAACGTATTTGTACCTTACTTTAGCATTGGGATAAAAACTTTTCTTGCTTTTATTACAGATACAGAAAAAAAATGAATGCTGACTAGAGTGAGTTATTTCTGGTTCGGCATAAGAGGCTGTTGTACAGCAATGACAGGAGTAAACCATAATGCTTCCTGACAATTGGCAAACAATGACATCAAAACCACTCCCCTAGAAAAGACATGAAATGCACCGATTTGAAAAACATCCATTTTGACTAGACCCAAAAATGTGGCTTCGAGTTGATAGCAGAGAAATTGCTATTTCAAAAGGACAGAAAGTTGAGCGAGTTGGTAACAGTCCATAGTCAAAAGAAGAGGCGTGCAAGACACGGACACAAGGTGAGCAGTGAACAACACGAACGGCGAAACGAACGTCGTGTTGTTCACTGCTCACCTTGTGTCCGTGTCTTGCACGCCTCTTGTTTTGACTATGCTATTTCAAGTTGGTTAAAAATGCGAACCACTTTGATTGCAGAAAAAAAAAGTTATACTTTAACCTAATGAAACACTTAAGTTCATAAAATGCTGTGCTTTCAGATGCAGTATAAGGCGACATATTTATCCATGACATCAATAAACTGGCTGCCACGAAGCAAGATTGAGGCATCAACTTGAAACTGCGGGCACCAGCAGTGGACTACTGTACATGTGATTCTTTTTGTAAATCCATCTTGCAAATTGCACTGTGACAGAGAGTGGAAGCCAGCACTGCTGGTGGACAGTCTCATTAGTACAAAATGTAGTCTTTCTCAGTCTTATCTTGCAAGTGATGGTGAGTGAAAAAGCATGTCGTCTCGTCAACAAGGTTAATACCTTGCAAGTGATCTCGATAGGCCACAAGCAAAGCGCCGCTGCATTTTTTCAGATACAGGTAGAGTAGGAACAAGCTATCTTCGATTTGCATAAGGAAATGGCTAAAAAGCAGAAGCGCGCTACAAGAAGTTTTGAATTTGTATAGCTGAACGATTTTTGATAGCTCTTCACAGTTACCCGTGTGACCACCAGTTAAAGATCTCACCAGGCCACATGGCAAATTTTTGTTATAAACTGGAAGTTAAGTGCCCCGTAAGGAGTGTTCTACCACAAGAATACTTGAAATTGGTCTATTATTAGCAGACACACAAATGTTTCAACCGTGCAAAACCGGGATTTCAGAAGGCGAGGGTCACCACCAGTACGACGCCCTCACCACATACCGATTATGTGGGCGAAAAAAATAAGGCGAAAAGCACGAAGCTGTTTGTCCTCTCCAAGGACTGCTGCTTCCTGATAGGAAAATTCATGGTTCAGGCTGCCAGCATGGTTTCTAGTGCTGCAGAGGTGTTCTGTGGTCACGTGGCGACACGTGGCAGTGCGGAGCATCATCCTCTCCTCTTGGCGCATGATGCATATGAGAAGAGAGGAAGCGACGCTCAGTTTGAAATTCAAGCACCTTCCATGGTGCATAGCAATGCAGTTCTTGGCAGGCATGATCGTGAGCACACAATGTACACAGTGCATTTGTCAGCTCAAAATGGCCAGACCTGGTGAGGGGCCCTTGAAGTCCTGCATGCTATATGGTAAAACCGAAGTGCAAGGTTCCTGTTCGACCAACACATAATGGCAAGTGCAGTACAAGGTGTTGGTTGATTCTTTGAACCTTTACTAAACACGTCACAAAGTAGAAAATGTGGTGGCCATGACAATGGGTGCCGCAAATCTCTGCTCCCACAAAGGGCATGCCACCTACGTGAATGCAGAGATGGAACTTTTGGAAGCCATATGTAATAGCTGTGGATACAGAGCCGAGAGAAAAATATGAAAGTGCCCAAACACACAGTTGTACACAGCAGCATCTACAGAACTTCAACATACATAATGTGCAGGCGTGCACTCAATCTGATCAGCTTGATGACCATTTACATTTTAGAAAGGCAGGACACAAAACGGCTGTTTCCACATCTACACCATGTTTGGGGTGCACTTGTGGTCCAGGCTAGCTGGTGATCTTGATGGGGCACTGGGGGTGGAAAGTCCTTGGCCGTGGGCACTGCTGGCCTTGGCTTCAGCGATGTTTGTTGTGGAGGTTGGTGTGGCCTAGTTTTACACGAGCCTGTGCCAGTAAGATGATCCCCACGACAAAGAGTGCACGTTGGCATGCAAAGGGCCCATTGCATGCTATGCTTCTCACCACATTGCCAATAACAATCCAGTTTTTGGGAGAGGGCACACACCGTACATGTGAGCTGGCTTCTGGAAATTAGTACAGGCATGACGGCTGCCCTTGCACTTGGTGCATCACTGTACCACAGGCATGTATTTTATGGTTGGGGAGCATAGGACCAGAGGTGAACGTTATCAGGATAGAAACTGCTTTCACCATGGATTGGGATGCTATGATTTTGGCTTCTGGGTTGCAACACCTTAGGTCGCTTATGAATCCCTCTGGCGCCTCATTCCAGAATGGCCTGGAAATCCTGACTACGCCGCTGGTAGGGCCGAGATGCACGCAAGTACAGGGTGCTGCTGATGTGCGGTTCGGCCATTATTGTGCAGCTCCGGTGCGGCATGCAGTGCTTGTAGAATACTTGGAGCTGGGTGCTTAACGGGGACAAGCCCGCCTCACGGGCGGAACACAACGCGGGACGCATGATGCAGCACGCATGATGCATTACGCATTTGCTGCATCTCATCGAACGCGTCTCGAACGGTCGCAGAAGTAGCGTCGGGCGATCGACGTACGTACTACGTACTGGCGTTGCTAGCATTTGGATGCACCGGAACAGAGGTCGCTGAGAGGGCGTGATTTCTGCAGAGGTGAAGCAGAAGGTCGATAGTCCCGCCGGTCACTCCACTGGCTCATTGTACTGGCGAGTGGGGAGCGCAGCACGTCGGCAAGGCCCGCTGCGAAGAGGTGAGGCTTGGTGCAGCGTCGTGGCCGCCAAAGGCGGTGTCACGTACTGGACAGATCACTGGGTTCATTATTGGGAAACAGCGCCACGAAAGTAAGACGAAACGCGGAAAGAAAAGACACAAGCGCCGAACTCAACTCCCAGTTGAGAGTTAGGCGCAGGTGTTTGGCCTTTCGGCGTTTCGTCTTACTTTTGTGGCGCCGTTTCACAATAATGAACCCGTGCCGACTAGTCCCGTTACCAGCGCAGACCATCGGAAACATCCAAAAAGATGGTAGCGGTTACGTTGGTAGGTTTCTTGTCACATCCTACTAGATCCGTTGAGCGGTTTGGTGAGTCCTTGGAAGGATTTAGCGGGGCACAGGAACCAGGAAATGATGGAAGCAATATGATGAACGTCCATTCACTCTGGCACAACCAGCGAGAGATCCGTCGATCGTCGAAGGACACCGTCGAGCCATCCAACAACCGAACCACGCTGAAGATCACGCGACTGGCACCATCCGAACCTCCGAACCACGACGATTCGATCTCGCTGTACCTAGGGAGCCTACATGACAGGCAGTCATGCTGGCTCCCTAGCTGTGCAAGCGGGAAAAATCCCCAGAAAATTCTGTCTCTAGGTTTTAGGTCACGTGAGTTGATGACGTCACGGATCAACGGCCTTCATTTAGAAGCACGCCTCGCGCCAACACTTCGCCTCGGAGAGCTAACGCGCGAAAGGTGATACGGAGGCCGTCTTCACGTTCTTGCTCTTGTCGACGCGTGGCGCTACTTGCTGTGGTGATATTGCCAAAGTCTAGCTGTCATTACCACCGATTAGCAGCACGACAGCAATTCGATGCCGCTATGCAAGACACGCACTCGCAATGTTCCGCGTTTCTTGCTGACAGAGCTTGAGTAACGCCTGCCATCTATGAATCGCTTTCAAAACGACTCGCGCCAACACTTCGCCTCGGAGAGCTAACGCGCGAAAGGTGATTACGGAGGCTGTCTTCACGTTCTTGCTCTTGTCAACGCGTGGCGCTAATTGCTGTGTTGATATTGCCAAAGTCTAGCTGTCATTACCATCGATTAGCAGCACGACAGCAATTTGATGCCGCCATGCAAGACACGCATTCGCAATGTTCCGCGTTTCTTGCTGACAGAGCTTGAGTAACGCCTGCCATCTATGAATCGCTTTCAAAACGACTCGCGCTGACACTTCGCCTCGGAGAGCTAACGCGCGAAAGGTGATTACGGAGGCTGTCTTCACGTTCTTGCTATAGTCGACGCGTGGCGCTAATTGCTGTGTTGATATTGCCAAAGTCTAGCTGTCATTACCACCGATTAGCAGCACGACAGCAATTCGATGCCGCTATGCAAGACGCGCACTCGTTTCTTGCTGAGAGAGCTCTAAGGTCCTTTAGAGAGCTCGTGTAACGCCTGCCATCTATGAATCGCTTTAAAAACGACTCGCGCCAACACTTTGCCTCAGAGAGCTAACGCGAGAAAGGCGATTACGGAGGCTGTCTTTACGTTCTTGCTCTTGTCGACGCATGGCGCTAATTGCTGTGTTGATATTGCCAAAGTCTAGCTGTCATTACCACCGATTAGCAGCGCGCCAGCAATTCGATGCCGCTATGCAAGACGCGCACTTGCAGTATTTTGCGTTTCTTGCTGAGAGAGCTTGTGTAACGCCTGCCGTCTATGAATTTCTTTAAAAACGACTCGCGCCAACACTTCGCCTCAGAGAGCTAACGTGCGAAAGGCGATTACGGAGGCTGTCTTCACGTTCTTGCTCTTGTCAACGCGTGGCGCTAATTGCTGTGTTGATATTGCCAAAGTCTAGCTGTCATTACCTCCGATTAGCAGCACGACAGCAATTCGATGCCGCTATGCAAGACACGCACTCGCAATGTTCCGTGTTTCTTGCTGAGAGAGCTCGTGTAACGCCTGCCATCTATGAATTTCTTTAAAAACGACTCGCGCCAACACTTCGCCTCAGAGAGCTAACGTGCGAAAGGCGATTACGGAGGCTGTCTTCACGTTCTTGCTCTTGTCAACGCGTGGCGCTAATTGCTGTGTTGATATTGCCAAAGTCTAGCTGTCATTACCTCCGATTAGCAGCACGACAGCAATTCGATGCCGCTATGCAAGACACGCACTCGCAATGTTCCGTGTTTCTTGCTGACAGGATGGATGGATGGATGGATGGATGCTATGAGCTTCCCCTTTGTAACAGGGCGGTGACCTGTGCGCCACCAGGCTCGTAAGAAGATTTAAGAACTTTTTTTTTTCTCTTTTAATTTTCCTCATGCCTTTGAAATTTACTTCAATCAAATCGATCATGCCATATCAAAAACGGATTTTCATATCCCAGTTCCCTGCCCCTTATGGCAGAAATTCCATATTTTTCCCTATAATTATTTTTGTCCGTTCTCTCTAGTTTTCTGCCACCAGTATTCTAACCGTCTCTTACTTATTTCAATCGCGGCTATGTTCAGCTTCCCGTTGTTCGCCCTAAAACCCAAGGCTTCATGTAGGGTGGTGCCCAAACGTACACCTGGGTGGATATTTTCGCATTCAATCAGAACATGCTCTGTCGTTTCCCTATCTTCCTCACAGCATGTGCATTTTTCTTCTTCTTTACTGAATTTCGCTTTATAAACACGCGTTCTAAGGCAGCCCGATCTCGCTTCAAACAATAAAGCGCTTCCTCTTGAATTATCATAAAATGCCTCCCTCTTTATTTCGTTTTTGCCCTCTCGGTAGTTATTCAGGGTCGGTTTTTTTTCCATCGCTGTCCTCCAGTAAATCTTCTCCGCCTCTCTGACTTTTCCCTTTACGCTCTTTGTTGTCAGTTCTCTTAGAGCCGTATATTTACTGGTGAGCCTCCTAGTTCTCTTTCTCCACTGCGTGTCAACGCTCTTTCTATATAAATAGCGGAACACCTTCACTGCCCACCTAACCTCTTTCATATTCCTTAGCCTTTCTTCAAACCTTATTTTGCTCTGCGCTTCCCTTGCCTCAAAACTCGCCCATCCCATATCGCCCTTTACAGCCTCGTTTGTAGTTTTCCCGTGAGCACCCAACGCGAGGCGTCCCACAGTTCTTTGATTCACATCCATTCCCGATTGTATCTCTGGCCTCATGCACACCACTGAGTTCCCAAATGTAAGCCCCGGTACCATTACCCCTTTCCACAGACCCCTAAGCACCTCGTACCTATTGTGTCCCCATAACGCTCTGTGCTTCATTATTCCTGCGTTCCTCTTTCCCTTTGCTGCCAAGGCTTTTTCCTGTACCTTCATGTATCTATCGCCCTCATTTACCCATACGCCAAGGTACTTGTATTCGCTTACTCTCGGTATTTCTTGGCCCTGTATGGATACCGCCTGGTCGTTGGGATCATTGAACACCATCAATCCGCATTTTGTTGCAGCTTGAGTAACGCCTGCCATCTATGAATCGCTTTCAAAACGACTCGCGCCAACACTTCGCCTCAGAGAGCTAACGCGAGAAAGGCGATTACGGAGGCTGTCTTTACGTTCTTGCTCTTGTCAACGCGTGGCGCTAATCCGCCTTTTGCATGGTCCGAGTGCGCATGCGCCGAATCCGGCGCAAACGACCCGTACGGCATCGTAGCAGACGACGCAAGAGGCGCGCAGTGCGGAACGCTGTACCCTTTACCGAAAGTAATGATACTCGCCGCCAGCTGGGCCGGTACGCCATCCAGACACACATTTTTGGTAACATGAAGTTCTCTCACATCATCGTACGGTGCAGGCAGGCAAATGTCGCGTATATGACACGGCATTAGCCGTGAAGAACGCGCGAAGAACACATCGGAACTTGTAGTTCAGTGAAACCATTGCTCCGTGCTTCCGTAATCAAACAGTATTTATGTAAGAACGACACGGATAGGCATAAACAGACATCCGGCAATGCACATGGTCACTCGGATAAACCCAATAACGAAATCGTACCCTGCAAGATAGAGGTGTTATTCCAGCACGCTTCCTGTTGTATCCGATGATGGAGGACGAATACTTCACATAAGTCCGTGAGTTGACGTGGAGTTCAACTCACTAAACACTGGATCACGCACACACACCTCATCCCAGAACATTCCTCGTTCGTTGCTGCCATTAATTCCTTCACATGCGCTTCGCTTAGCGTTTTCATTGATCCTGGCCTCGTTGTACATCCGTTCGTGACTCCGGCCAGGTATGCTGGTGCTCCGTGACTTGAACAAGCACTACTGGCAGCAAACCTTACGCGGATTGAGCTCTAGCTATCTCCCTGTAGGCTTAATCGGAGAGAAACTTCGGAGAGTTGAAAAAGGCACGACCTGTTCATTCACTTTCAGCGCACCAGAAGAGGGCATGGTAACTGTCGCTCACTGAGGACACCTCAACCGAGCGAACCAAGACGACTGGTTCATTTTCGAAGGGAGAAACCGGAATGGGGACGTAGAGAAAAGCAACAAAACAACAAATAACAAAACACAAAAAGTCAGCAAAAGCGATCCTGGCGTCTCTCGAGCATGTAGACAGCGTGACAGGGGCAGGTGCCGTACGCTTTCACGAGAAGTCACCCCCCACCTCTTTTTCTTTTACGCGCGCGGTCTCAAACAAACCGGATTCCACCCCTCAAGTGACCACGCGGGAAGCGGGCGGCGTCTGCTAGCATCCGTGCCTTTCCCGTTCGGGCGGCATTTTGCGACGTTTTTAGACACCCAAGGCTTTCTCATGGCCTTCTCTTTTCGCTGTAAGTGTTCACCATGCCGGAGAGACCTCCCAGAAATTCGTACAGCGTTTCAAATCGAAAGAAACCGCAATGATCACTGTGTGTGTCGCTGCCCGACCATGTTGTGCCATAGAGAAACGCTGGGGTAGCGCACGACAGGTTTGGCGCGACGCCGTACAGATTGTTTCGTGCCGTGTCCGCGAGAGGCCGCCACACAGACATGCAAAAGGCGGATTGCTGTGTTGATATTACCTAAGTCAAGCTGTCATTACCTCCGATTAGCAGCACGACAGCAATTCGATGCCGCTATGCAAGACACGCACTCGCAATGTTCCGTGTTTCTTGCTGAGAGAGCTCGTGTAACGCCTGCCATCTATGAATTTTTTAAAAACGACTCGCGCCAACACTTCGCCTCAGAGAGCTAACGTGCGAAAGGCGATTACGGAGGCTGTCTTCACGTTCTTGCTCTTGTCAACGCGTGGCGCTAATTGCTGTGTTGATATTGCCAAAGTCTAGCTGTCATTACCTCCGATTAGCAGCACGACAGCAATTCGATGCCGCTATGCAAGACACGCACTCGCAATGTTCCGTGTTTCTTGCTGACAGAGCTTGAGTAACGCCTGCCATCTATGAATCTCTTTCAAAACGACTCGCGCCAACACTTCGCCTCAG
This sequence comes from Hyalomma asiaticum, assembly GCA_013339685.2. Classification (NCBI taxonomy): domain Eukaryota; kingdom Metazoa; phylum Arthropoda; class Arachnida; order Ixodida; family Ixodidae; genus Hyalomma; species Hyalomma asiaticum. The sequence goes on along the minus strand of CM023488.1, from coordinate 17,105,538 downwards.
AGAGCTAACGCGAGAAAGGCGATTACGGAGGCTGTCTTTACGTTCTTGCTCTTGTCAACGCGTGGCGCTAATTGCTGTGTTGATATTGCCTAAGTCTAGCTGTCATTACCTCCGATTAGCAGCACGACAGCAATTCGATGCCGCTATGCAAGACACGCACTCGCAATGTTCCGTGTTTCTTGCTGAGAGAGCTCGTGTAACGCCTGCCATCTATGAATTTCTTTAAAAACGACTCGCGCCAACACTTCGCCTCAGAGAGCTAACGTGCGAAAGGCGATTACGGAGGCTGTCTTCACGTTCTTGCTCTTGTCAACGCGTGGCGCTAATTGCTGTGTTGATATTGCCTAAGTCTAGCTGTCATTACCTCCGATTAGCAGCACGACAGCAATTCGATGCCGCTATGCAAGACACGCACTCGCAATGTTCCGCGTTTCTTGCTGAGAGAGCTCGTGTAACGCCTGTCATCTATGAATTGCTTTAAAAACGACTCGCGCCAACACTTCGCCTCAGAGAGCTAACGTGCGAAAGGCGATTACGGAGGCTGTCTTCACGTTCTTTCTCTTGTCGACGCGTGGCGCTAAATGCTTTGTTGATATTGTCAACGTGCAGCTGTAATTACAATAGATTAGCAGCGCGACAGCAATTTGATGCTGCTATGCAAGACGAGCATTCGCAATATTGCGTATTTCTTGCCGACCGATCTAGGGAGCCTACATGACTGCCAATATTTCGTCGGCCACTGATCTCAATGAAATTTTGACTGCAATAAAAAAAGTTGAACATACTCGTGATTGAAATAAGTAAGAGATGGTAAGAGTATTAGAGGCGGAAAACTAGAGAGAACGGACTTAAATAATAATAGGGACAAAAATAAGGACGTTCTGCCATAAGGGGCAGAGAACTGGGCTATGAATTTACGTTTTTGCTATAGTATGATCGATTTAACTGAACCAGATTGAGAAGGCATGAGGCCAACCTAAAGCGAGAGGGGGAAAAAAAGTTGGTGCACATGTCACCGTTGGCGCACATGTCACCGCCCCGTTACAAAGGGGACCCTCATATCATCTATCCATCCAATCACGTCACACATCAAACATCAAAGAAAGACATATCGTAGACGATCCAATCCACGCCAGCGCGCAAAACATGGCAGCTGCGGCGCCGGCGTTTGTTCTGCGGCGTCGGACGCTCTAAACTAGCGTGCGCTCCCACTTGTTCATGTTTTGACCGCACAAACCGTGCGCGTGCTCACTCTAGAGCACTTCGTCGAGCATTTGCAATATGACGTCCATCATAAAACTGCACGCCATTTCGGGCGTTCAGGATGAATCGCCACAGTGCTACCTCTTGCAAGTGGACGAATTTAAGTTCTTGCTCGACTGCGGTTGGGACGAGTTCTTCAGCTTACAGGCTGTAAAGGAAATGAAAAAGTGAGTGTGTGTGCGTGTGTGTCGGCGAAAGCATTTACAAGTGCTTGTCGGCGTTCCTAAGACAATTTCTTTGAGTTCATTGCTAACGAGCGCCCGAAGACGCGGGTTCGATTGCGGCCGATGGCGGCAGCCTGTCGATTAGGGCAAGATGCTGTGCTATGAGTTAGGAATCCTAGGCTCTTAAAATTAGTCCGGAAACCCACTTTGCGGCTTGCCTCATCGTCATATCGTCCGCAGCGGTGCTACATTGGTCACGGTGCTTGACTGCTGACTCGAAAGACACGGGTTCGAACCCGGCAGCGGCGGTCTCATTTCGATGGAGGCGAGATGCTGGAGTCGCGCGTACTTGTCAGTGGACGTTAGAACATCAGGCGGTCGAAATTTCCGTAGTCCTCCACTACGGCGTGTCTCGTAGGTATGGTTGTATTTGACTCACAAAACGCCAAACACTATTATTACACAGGAGTTTCGGCATATGTGAAGCCCGTCTTCCATATCTTTTTTTTTTTTTTTTTAACCGAACTCGCGTATCGGCGTCTAGACATTCGTTCATGTACTAAGCATCCCTAGACACTGTCCTTTTTTTTGGCAGCATAAATAAAATGTGATATTTGGCATCATATTTGGTTGTGTTAAAAATATAAATAACGCCTGCCTTAAATTCCTTATCATGTGTACCGTGCGTTTACCTTATTTCACCCTTTCCATTAACACACGCTAAAAACTTGATGTTTATGTGCAGGCATGCAAGCCAGGTGGATGCAGTACTTCTCTCTTTTCCTGACTGCGGACACCTGGGAGCGCTTCCATACCTGGTGGGACAGTGCGAGCTGAAATGCCCCATCTACGCTACGGTCCCCGTCTACAAGATGGGCCAGATGTTCATGTACGACCTGTTCCAGTCACGCCACAACATGGAGGACTTTACTCTCTTCACTCTCGACGACGTCGACGCCGCCTTCGACAAGATCATTCAACTCAAGTACAGCCAAACAGTCAATCTCAAAGGTGGGCCTATGAATTGATCCCTGCGTTATGCTACAGCCTAATTGTCTGCCGACCTAAGTGCACGTGCAGGCGTATGTTTCTCATTGAGCATCTTTTCTGGCCGTGCATGTTCTGTGGCATATGTCACCATTTCTCTAACATTCAGGTGTTGATCTGGTTCATTTGCAGCACATTCTAAGTCACCCTCACGTCTTAAGGAAAAAACATGTATGTAGCTGGGACAGCCAACTCGAGCCGTAGGAGTAGAACCGTTCAGCTACTGCAGCTCCAGTTTGGGGCTCCGGACGTTACGTGCAGTTTACATTCAGCAAGAGAAGTGCTCTTTCTGGAAGCAAGGCACCTCCATCTTACCAGGTTCATGATAGTTGAGGGCAGTATCAAGGCAGCAGTTTTGGTTTCGGCCTCCAATTTATTCTGCAACTATGGGAAGAGCATTGGTGCATACGCACCTGTCAAAATGGTTTCTGTTCTTCATTCAATGCTTGTCGGCCACATAGATCTATAGTTGTTCATATAGGCACCATTGTGCTGTTTCAAAACTGCTTAGGGATGAAATGTCGCACCTAAACAAAGGAAATTCATATACCGCAATATTTAATCATTTATCTTTTGATTAACCCAACATGCATTAGCTTAGTGGCTAGGTGTTAGCTTGCAAAACTCGAGGTCACGGGATCAAATCTTGGCCCTGGTGGCCACATTTAGCTGGGGACGAGATGCAAAAAACGCGGGTGTACTTGGGTTTAGGTGCATGTTAAGGAACCCATGTAGTCAAAATTACTGCAGAGCCCTCCCCTTCGGGGTGTGCCTAATCAATGTAGTGGGTTTTGGCATATGAAACCCAGTCAGTTATTATTATAACCTGTTGATTACTATTAGTGCAACAAAGGTGTTACAAGGCAAATCTTAGTGAAATAAACATCCCCTTTTGTTCCTTCATGTCCATCACATGGAATTAGGGCCAACCTTTTTGAAGTGTCTAGCATAACCACTGGTGCCCATCAACCACGCTTTGACACAATAGTTGACTGGTAGTGTGTGTGCCTCAAAGCAGTAGGTATTACGGGAGACATCGCAATGGAGTGCTCAGTGTTACTGCACCATTTGTACAGCGTGTAAGCATTTGCGGGTTGTATCTCCATCAGAATCCACCTCTCACAATGAGGAATTGAGCCAACAAAGTCATGTTTAGTCATACGGTACGACAGTCGCTACACTACTTTGAGGAACAACGCTCTCTTTCTTGTTTGCAGGCAAGGGCCAGGGCCTCTCCATCACTCCACTTCCAGCTGGTCACATGATTGGGGGCACGGTGTGGCGCATAGTCAAGGACGGCGAGGAGGACATTGTGTACGCAGTGGACTTCAACCACAAGAAGGAGCGGCACCTCAACGGCTGTGCCCTCGAGACCATCAGCCGGCCCTCTCTACTCATCACAGACTGCTACAATGCAAACTATCAACAGGCACGCCGAAGGACGCGTGACGAGCAGCTCATGAGTAAGCACCGCCCACACTTGTAGTCTCTGAAAAGATTATTTTTATTTATGCTTCATGCATGCAGGGTACCATATTTACACAGTTGTAATTCGACATCCGTAATTAGGGGGTCGACTTGCAATCAAAACTGGAATGTGTAGCATCAGTCAGTTTATTCTTTTCCTTTTTTTCTTCTGAATTGCGATTTTTTGGGGAGCGTCGACTTACAATCGCTTAAATATGGTGTATTCTGTACTAATTGTCGATAACCAACGGCCACCAGATCAGGATGCATTACAGTATAAGTATGGAGGTGAATTCTGCACTGAGCTGTGGATTGTCAGCTCCCCCGGCCCTTCCACGCTCACCCAGCCGTCCTTAAATCAACTTGCAAATGTCGGGACACCATTACCTGTCAAAATTGGGGCTCCACTCATGTCGCCCACCTGACTACCACCTGTGGATCTGTATTGCATGTGTACACACATCTGCTGGATATCTATAAATGTAGAAAAAGCTACAGAGCGGCAGCTGCCTAACAAACTGCAGGAGTATGCCACCTATAAGTGTATCAACTTTTCATCTAGGTGAGTAGGTGGGTTTGCAGTTGCTGAGGTCGTCATTGCTAGTTATACTTCGTCTCATCTCTGTGCTGGAGCAGGCTAGTTTGTGCATGTTCTGAAGGCACAAAGGATAAGGCGTAGCTTATACCCCTGTCACACGAGACAACTTAAATGCACTTTGAGAGAGTGCACTTTGCCGCTAGTGTCATTCACACGCTGTCACACGGGAACGTTTAGTGACACTCGCTGCAAAGCACACTTGCAAGCGAGTGCATTCGCCGAACTCGCTTCGCGGCGACGGAGTGTGTAGCCTCGGTGGCATTGGCTTGCAAACAAATACGCTAATGCATAGCGCGGTGCCCGTAGTATATTTAAAACATTGTTTTCGTTATTAGAAGCGTTGCTATGCATTAAAGCAAATCATATTTCAACAAAAGAACCTCGCTGTTCTCAGCCTCAGGCAGTTTGTGGCCACGTCCGCTAGGGGAATGCACATTTCCAGTAGCACACTTCTCTTTCTCGTGTAGCAGCACGTGAGCGTAAGTGCAATCGCTCAAAGTGCACTTAAGTTGCCTTGTGTGACAGGGGTATTAGGATTTACTGTTTTTGTCGCCTTCATTACAGGCTCTATTTTGCGCTTTAGGATTCCCTCAAAATTCGATATTTTATCTCACCAGCTTTGTGTAGTGTGGCTAAAGCTATGGCTCATTTCAGGCAATCAGAAAGGGAGTTCATTGTTTAATCTGAGAATGGAAATCTTCCCGTGGGGCTTCAACTCAGTCAATGCATTGCGCATAGGGAGTTGAGAGTAACACTGGTTGTAGGAGTGATTTCAGGGCTGTGTCTGTGTTTCTTGGTTTGTTCTCCCATGCTTGCACGCTGTTTTTTTTCCTGCCTAGTGGTTGAGAGGCAGATGGTGGAATATCCTTTTGTCAGGTTTGTTTCCTGGTTGGCTGACACAGCTCGTAGCATTTGCAGCTTTGTTAAGAGTTGGTGCAGGTGGCCCCACTGACAGACCCAAACGTGTAGCCATGGGACCTCACTCTTGAGACATGCCATCTCTACAGTGTTGACTGTGTTTTGCTTGAAATAGTAGTGGGAATATTCTACAACTCCCCTAAAGTAACAAACATGAATGTACGTATAGTATGAGAGATCATTGAGTATACCAAAACATACCTGCTAAACAGGGTGTTTCTGCAAACACTTTCGAAGATGCTAAAAAACAAGCTGTTTCGGCAAAAAAATGAGAACATTTTCTGAAATAAACTGTTAGCTGAGGTGGACATCAGGAAGTCTCAAGAAAGTAGTTAATTAGCTGCTTAGTTGATATATACTAATTAACATATTTATTAGTATGTTGCTGGTTATTGTCAGGACGGAATTTTTACCCGCAGGGATGACAATGTCATATCGGCTTTTAAAACAAGGGAAAAGTCATATTTTTAAGTCCTGCAGTGAGAGAAAACCTGTGCTTTCTTTCTGCACGAAAACCAAACTGGGGGTATGAAGACTGCCGGAAGTCGTGTGCATGTGCAACATCCGCTTGTGACTTATTAGTATAACAAAGACATTTCAGAACAGGGACTCCACTTTGTTCAATATTGCACATTGAGCGTCTACGCTTGGATTGAATATTTGATAGAATAAAGTTACTTTTATGTTGGATGTGCCTTAATTATGTTGAGGTTCAGGTGTATGAGGTAGTGTCAGCCTGTTTATCTGTTGGACAAGATGGCCTGCACTACAGTGGCACGTGCATCTGTGAAATGCTCCTTCCAGCCAATATCCTCCAGACTCTGCGTAACAGTGGGAACGTCCTAGTGGCCGTCGACACTGCTGGCCGTGTCCTCGAACTGGCCCACATGCTGGTACGTAGAAGGTTCTTCTAGCGTTCCTGTAGCTTGAAGCTTGTGTCGATGCTCCTGAAGATTGTGTTTATTGCTTTGTTGCTTAACCACTAAATTGAAAAAAAAAAAAATAAAAATTTCTCGCATTAGTAAATTAGCATTTCACAATACCAGAAACACCAATCTTGCGAAGAGAAGACGCTCAATAAGCTAGAAAATGCGCAAAAAGAAAATACAGGTGGCGACACCACTTTGAAGTTCCAGCACTAATGTGCCTGACGTCACAGGTCTTTGACGGCGTCTGGTAAGGCCTACAAACTGTTTGTGGATAAGAAGACGTTCATTGTATTCTGAAAGGGAAAATCGGCATCCACCCGTTTTGTAGCGCAAGGCCACAAGGAAATCCATATGCGTTTCTCGGAAATGAAACCTTCTTAGTTGCCAAAAAACTTGTCCTGGTCCGGTGTTCAAACCGGGCGACAAGGAAATCCACACGGATTTCTCAGAAATGAAAGCTTCCTATTTGCCGAAAAATTCGTCCTGGTCCTGTGTTCAAACCCGGGACCAACGCCTGTCTGGGGTGCTCGCTCTGCCTGAAGTTCAGCTACTTCAGCTCTATTTTTAATGTAACCCACTTATAACAATTATCAGTTATGACAGTGGACATTTTGTGGCACTTGAATATTGCTGTAAGTGGGTTCAACTGTGTTTCACAAGAGATGTGTGTGATTTGTAGGCATATAGCATTGGTTCTCACGCAAACTTGGTAGTACCAAGTAAATGTGCTGTTCTTCGAGTTTCTAACGAAACCTGTTAGTGTTGCAGAGAATGGTAATAAGCCAAATGAGTTCTGCAAAAACCCGCAAGGTGGAGTAACATTTATGAAAGGGAAAATTAACATCCACCCCTTTTGCAGCACAGGGCTACAAGGAAATCTATACAGATTTCTGAGAACTCAGAAATCCATATGGATTTCCTTTAGCCTTGTGCTACAAAATGGGTGGATGCTAATTTTCCCTTTCAGAATTGTAGTAAGTGTAAAATAACTTTGAAGGAAAATACTTCGAAGTACTATATATAGTAGTAGGATCTGAATAATAAGAGCGAACAAGTAATAACCAGTAAAATATGCTATGTTTTAAGATTTATCGAAATTTAACCCATATAACCCTCTGCGAATGAATTCATTTGGGGTGCAGGTAATAGGCACATGTTGCCATAAAGAGTGGCTTCACGGCAGTGCTGATTTTCCCTGAAAGGGTGCTTTCATGGCACAGCAGCCCCATGCCACAGTAAAACCACCTTTTCAGGCGGGTTGCACAAAGAAAAATACTATGTGTAACGCGTATGGAACAGGGGAAAAAGGTTGGAGGATACATAAGCTCTGTTTTTAAAGGAGTACTGACATGATTTTGCGGCGGCTCAAAATGTGCATTTTTCGTTTTCTAGCCATGTATTGTTAATGCCCTCTTCACATGGAAGCCAGGAAACACGTACAAAATATTTAAGCATGGTTTAACCAGCACTGCAAGCCAGCTCCAGCGCAATGGACACTACGATGACATATGAGCACAGTCTATCAAAAATCGCCGAAACCGCTGTCAGAGTCAGTGGAAGACCATGAAATTGTCATTGTTTGCGTGCCCCACGTGTAATTGACCAAAGACGACAGGGTTGCGGCGACGCTATCACGAATTGTTGTCCCTGCGTGACTCAGACGTACGTCCGACTATGTTGACACGTCACAAGGAAACCGCCCCCTCAAAATCGAAATCGAAAGTGGGCTTTTAAGGGAGCCGTATTAAAAATATATTCATTGCCTTGCGAGGCACCCTGATACACTTCTTGGGGTTCTCCATGCCAGTGCTTTCATTTACAGCAATAAAAAATTAACACCATCTTCCCAAAGGGAACCCTGATGGGATGCGAAGCAGCAGCGTTGCGCACGGATGGCGTCACGGGTTGAACGGCACTAACGCGGGTACTTCGCATCCCATCAAGGTTCCCCTTGGGAAGATGGTGTTAATTTTTTGCACGTGAACCGACGAGTCGGTGGTGTAGCGAGCGGCGGTAGCGGCAGGTGTTGTGGGCGAACGGACAAGGCGGCAGCTGCGGGCTCTGCGGCGAGCATGCGGCAAGCGAGGGAGAGAGTGACGTCAGCGCGCAGCTGCGGCGTGACCTACTTGGCACCGCTCACACACGTGAGGCGAGGGGAGCGCGTTGCGGCGCATTCGTACGGACGCACGGAGGGACAGCGTTACACAGGCTAGTCAAAGAGCTGCTTCGCATCTAATACAAGAATGTCAAAAATTCGTGTCAGTACTCCTTTAAGAGTAAGCGCTGTAGCATCATTGAGGCCCGCTCGCATCACCTCCTCGTAACAGTATAATGTTTTCTCGTACGTTCAAATTACAGTCCAAGCTACCATGTGTGTAGGCATTAGTTCAGTCATAGTTTACGATTTTTCTGACAGATTTTACTTTGAGCAATTGAATTTTGTTCACTAACGCATCTGTGTTACGGCCGAGGGCTTGCGTGTTTGGGTGCTTTGGGAAACACAGCTGTAGCTCGAGATGATTATTTCCACTGTGGACAGCGCCGACATCAGATCTGCTACGACACAAGCTCTTTAGCTCTGTCACGTGACCTTGATTCCGGTGGCTTGCAGAACCCCAAGGTGGGATCCATGGAATGCATTGTAGAGCTCATGGCGTATAGAATATACGTATGCTACTCACTGCCTATGTTGTTTAGTCTCTTGAAGTTGTACTTGTACTGCTTAGTTCTCCAGTTTGAGTTTCAATTTCCAGTTCGGAAGCCCAACCGATTTACTCATTCTTTCTGCACCTACTCCACAGGAGCAACTCTGGCGGAACCAGGATTCTGGCCTAATGGCCTACTCTCTGGCCCTCCTCAACAATGTGAGCTACAATGTGGTCGAGTTTGCCAAGTCACAGGTGAGTGCGGACCTGGCAGGAACTCCTTTGTGACAGCCAAACACTGATCATCGCGCACCAGTGCTCCTTCCTGACAGCAGGTGTGATTGTGGGGGCCATGTCTTTAAAGGGCCCCTAAACAACCCCGAGGTCCAAAATTTGTTTTAAAGATATAACTGCGCTCCTGTGCGATGTGAACATGCTCCCGCAAGAATTTTGCGAACAGGTTCAATAATAAAGATGTTACACGGGTTTAAGTGGCCGCTTGCATCGGTTTCGTTTTCTCGGTCGGCCTCCCCACCCTTCTCCGCCGAGGAGAGGGTAGGCGCGGCGTGCCGTCGAGACTGCCCATTTTTGGCACGTGACATGACGTGAGCAATTGACGTCATTGACATTTGCGCTGCAGTTCCGGTTGCTCCTGTGCTCATGCCAGTGGGATGGCCAGAGGATCTGACAATAGACCTGGTTTCGACCAATCAACGAGCTACAACTGCACAAGGTTGTTCGCGGTAGAATGTGACGACACCTAGGATGTGAGGGAGAGACTGGTCAATCGCAGGAAAGAGATGCGGAAATTGTTTTTTGAAATACGGCGTCTGTGTGGCACTCCGCGCTGTCATATTTGCAGATTGTGATCGCCGCAACCTTCTCTATGATTGATTTAGCTTGTTTGGGCGGCTTAAAAAAAAAAGAGCCTGTTTAGTGGCCCTTTAAAGCGCTTATTGAAGAAATTACCTAAAATGTTCTACAATGCATTCTACAAGAGGTAGAATAATGCATGGTCAAGTGCCATCAAAGGTTACCACATCTAACACAACCTTGAGCAGTCCAGCAACAATGAAGGTCCTAATCACTCCGCGGGCATAATCCTACCCAAGAAGCACCACGTACAAGCTTCAGAGGAGGTTGGCTTGCAGAGGCTAGTGGTATCACAGGACACCGCCTCCTATAGTTCCTTTTCCCTCCATGGCTTGCATGCGTGCTGTCCGTCCTCCCCCACACTGGTGCCGAGAAGGCAAGCATTCTGGCTCCCCCTCGCACCCCAAACCAGCTGATCTGCATCGGCGGGCACGACGTACAATTTGAAAAACACGTATGAAAAGGCCGTGTGCAACTCTCCCATTTTGCAGCTTGCATACGGAAAAAGTTTCAAGTTGTTGGCTCTGTTTTCCTAAACGGATGCAGTAACACTTTGTCATACAGTAGAACCTCGTTATAACGAACTGGGATATAACGAACTATTGGATATAACGAAGCAATCCCAATTCTCCTTGAAATTCCTGTAGATGAAATGGATATTACCTATAACGAACCAGTGGTTATAACGAAGTAATTACGGCTCCCTTTTCAACTTCGTTAAAACGAGGTTTTACTGTATTGAATTTACAGGTAAATAAATATATGGGGGTAAAAAATGCTATAGACATCACATTGTAAATATCAGACGCTTTGTTATAACGAGAATTTTGTTACATAGATATTCGTTATATCAATGTTTAACTCTATTCTTGCCTGCAAGCCTTAACACTTACTGTGTTTTGACTCATGCACATCCTCGATAATCATCTCTCCTAATCATAGAGCGGTTTTGGGATGTAAAACCCCAGAAATCAATCAATCACATCTTTGATGGCAGATGTGTATATTCTAGCAGACGCCGTTATGGGGAATGTGCCAACCCGTCTCACTGTTCCCAGGTGGAGTGGATGAGCGACAAGGTGATGCGCTCCTTCGAGGGTGCACGCAACAACCCATTCCAGTTCCGACACCTCCAACTTTGCCACGGCATGGCAGAACTCGCCAGGGTGCCCGAGCCAAAGGTCAGCACACTTCTGGATCTTCATCTGAACTGTCATTTTTTCGTGTGCACTTCGTGTCTTAATTGCTAGCAAAGGCAATCCTCAATGTAGTGTACATGTAGATGGGCTCATTACGCTCAGGTATTATCAGGAAACATTTCTTGTTAGTTTTGTTGCATACTACAACAGTTTATAGCTTAGACCATGGGTTCTCATATCGGGTTCTGCCAGATACTAACATACATTTTCCCCAGTTGTATATTTGATAGGCATATTTTCCCACAAATAGACATGTTTTTTCGCATGTAACCTGCCTGAAAAGGTGATTTCATGGCAGCATCATGGCACAAACCACCCTTTAAGGGAAAGTAAAACATTGCTGTGAAGCCTCTCTTCATGGTAAAATGTGGCTCCTATTACCTGCGCCCTGACTGGATCTGTTATTGAAGCTTTATAAGCGGGTCATACAGGCTGAATGGGGTACTTAATATGTAGGGTATGTTACCACCCATAACTCTCACTCTCCTACTGTTCAAGTCCTACTGCTATATTCAAGTTTCATTTGCAAGTTATTGATTATTATTACTGTTCAGAATATCTGTCATTTGGGCTTGTTGGTATATGTGCATATTGGGAATGTGTTAATAATTACTGAGACTTAAGAACACAGGACAAGGAACTAGTAACAGCTGAAAGGCTGATTGCAAAACAACACTGTCAATATACGTAGAATATACATATGTCATCGCTGATGTTCTCGTTGATGTTCATTGTTGAATGTCATCGTTACCATTTGTTGCAATCTGCATCATTGACAGGGTTCCTTGGGAGCTCCTCGAAGCACAGCAGGCTTTCTTCGGACTAAATTGCTTGAGATTCCATGGTTTAGACTATAGTGTATATGTAATGCACAGGCTGACAGAATCTGATGGTAATTAGTCATTCTCAGTGTATGACGTCAAGAGATTATACTCGTGCTATGTACACATAAGAGTAGGTAGTCTTATCCTCCCTGGATAAAACAAAAACCCGCAGGTTGTGCTTGCCAGCATGGCGGACATGGAGTGCGGCTTCTCGCGGGAGCTCTTCATCCAGTGGTGCAGCAGCCCGCGAAACAGCGTGGTGCTGACGAGCCGCTCGGCGCCCGGCACGCTGGCACGGCAACTCATCGAGAATCCGCACCAGCAGTCGCTCACCATCACGGTGAGGGAACCACCACCTCATAGTAAATTGTGCTGAGGCTCCTTGTTGCAAAGCTGTTACTGCGTTCACGGGCTGCATTGCAATACTCCCCATGTCTCGCTAAATAGACAGCTAAGCAAACTGGCCATTTTTTGCCTAATTTCTGTTCTGAGGAATTCAGAAAAAAAAAAAGAATAAGTAGTCAAGCTCACTTATGTGTAAGCTATGTGCCAGCTTTTCAAAGTTTTCACAGGGCAAGTGTTTACCTATTACTACGGTATATGTTCCCCAGCTTTTTCTTGTCAGGTGCATTGCAGTGCCAAGTTTCGGGAACACCTTCCCAAATCCACACCATTACTTGGGCCCCTAGCTGTATTCATAGCAGTCAAAGTAGATTACCTTCAGTAATGGTCAGCATCAAAAGCCATCTAAGTAGAACCTCGTTATAATGAACTGGAATATAACGAACTAATGGATATAACAAATCAGTAGTAATTCTCCTTGGAACTCCCATAGGCAACATGAATATAGGCTATAGCAAATTAGCAGTTATAACGAAGTAATTATGACTCCCCTTCAACTTTGTTATAATGAGGTTTTACTGTAGCAGGTCTTGACTCAAAGATATTTCTCAAGTCAATGAGGGTATTGGTATCAGTATGACTGAATCCTGATGGCATCCCCCTTCAGTTTTATTGGTGATAATCAATCGTGAACTGAATTCTTATGGCATCCCCGTTCAGTTTTATTGGTGATAATCAATTGTGGACAGAAGGAGCGACAAAAAAAAATTAAGACAAAGATAAGCTCTCTCAACATGTGAACATTGCACTAGTACCATATATGCACAATTTTAAGTTGAATGTAGGTTAGCCCTCCGAAATCGCAAGTCGATCTTCCAACTTGGGATTCTAAATTCCAACAAAATTGGTCAACTCGCAGTCGTGTAAATGCACTATAAGATATTTATAACGCAGGAATGCTGCAAGTACTGGCAGAATAAGGCATGTGAGAACTACCGGTGATCAGGCAGACTTGTAGGTTGAACAGTCCCATCCCATTGCTGTCATTCTGAACGTTTTTGCATTATTGTGGTAGATGAATCTTTCAAAACTGCCATGTGCTCCAGAACAGTACTGACGCTAGCTTGTTTGGTTGCCTTCCTTTTTTTTTTACAGGTCAAGAAGCGTGTTCGCTTGGAAGGTTCCGAACTCGAAGAATACATGCGCAAGGAGAAAGAGCTCGCTGCAGCGCGACACAAAGCCGAACGTGATACGTGAGTGTTTCTTCTGAATCAAAGTGTCAACTTGTGGTCTGCGCCGACTGCGGTAGTTCAGGGGCTGCAGCGTTCTCCTTCTGAAGACAAGGTCATGACCTTGATTGATTCTGCTCCGGCTGCAGTGTAAGAGGGACAAAATGAAAACATCGCATGCACATGAATCCAGGTGCACAGTGTGTGTGCTGAAGATGAAGAGCACGCCTGTATCCTCTTTTATGCCAGCTTTGAAGGAAGTGGTTATCATTAGAATAAAAGTGAGGCATGGTTCTGCTACACAAGCACTAATGAGCAGCGGAGCTGTGGGTGCTTAGCAAAGCATTACAAAGTTAAGCAAAGGAAAAGGTGCCTTTCTTTTTTTTCTTTCTTTTAAGGAAAAGCATACCTAACTACCATTTTTGCACTAGCCCTCTGTCTTTTTCTTTTCTTTTTCTCTCTCTCTCTATCTGCATATCTCTTTCTTTCACTCCAAGTTTCTCTCGTCCACAACGTACTGCCAACACATGGCAGGGCATGCATTGCAGTCTGTCATATCTTGGAGTCGTCTTCACATCCCTTACTCTCATGTCTCTCTTCTTCGTACTCTAGCTACACGATCACTGTCACTCATGATACCACTATCATCTTATCATGATGCCTCTATTGTGTATTGCTAGCATGTAACATTTGGCTGAGGGCAATTACATGGGTAGTAGTGGGTCAAGGGCAAGTGCAGGTCTGCTTTTGCCTTCTGTGGATTATAGAATGATCATTGTAGCAAGGTTCTAACATCTCCGCTGTAAAACTTTCCAGTGCACACTGAACTACATCTCCGAGGGAAGAGAGTAAAGAAGGACGAACATGCAGGGCACCAGCACGTCTGTGACCTACATTGAGTACGCATTGAAGGCCATATCTGCTGATGAGCTCTTCTAGCGATAGAGAACTAGTTGTCAAGTCGGGTTTATTGAAACAGTTCTGTTGAGTTAACTAGTTAGCATAGTACAGCGGGAGGTCACAGAGCTCTGGAGAAACTGACACAGGAACGCTCATGGAATGGGGACCTCCTGTGATTACATGAATGTTGTTGAAGGTGTGCTTGAAGGCAAAGAAAATATTCATCCGCAGCACTACAGGACATCAAGGCTCAGTAGCTCAAATTAAGGGATCTCAAACCCACGCTTTGGAAACCACGTGTTCTCGTATATGTACGGCTGTGTGTTGTTGTGAATGACAGACTTGCAGAGTCATAAAGCCATTCAAAGCCATAAGGATGAAGTTTAGCAAAAGTTTAGGCAAATACAAGTTCTGCCCATCATTCTCATGCTGGTTCAATCGCCATGCTTACAGCTTGTCAGGCTCCACCTCTGTAGTGTTATGCACACTCAGTTGTCTGCCACTTGTATGTCAGTCGGCACGTGTGAACTGCTAGCCCGATACTACATGATTAAAACGTGTTGTTACATGCGCATGTTTGATCTGTCCTGCTTCCTGCCACGGATGGGAAATGGGAAGTTTACCCATGAGCAACGCTGTAGACGCAATCATCAAAACGTCCTCTAGCAAACTTTTTCCAAATCTCTATGGCCATCTGTACACAAGCAGGCCTGACATGCATTTCATACTTTGTTTTTTTGCTGCAGTGAGCTGGATGCCTCTGACTCAAGCGAGGAAAGTGAGGACGACATGGACATTGACGAAAAGAAGCCACAACCGGAGCCAAAAGGAGAGGTGAGCGTTACGGTGGCATCCATAATAAAAGCTTACAGCTGAGAGAGGATAGGTCATATCACAGATTGCCTTACACAAGTTGAAGCAGTGGTTTAGAATGTGTTCAGTCCTGTGTAACTCGCATACTGCAGTGTTCTATAGAAACTGAGTACAGTAGAACCCCGCTGTTACGTTCCCGGCTGCTGCGTTTTCCTGGCTGTTACATCGTTTTTGGCCAGTCCCGACATATCTCCCGTAGGATTCAATGCATTAGGAACCCCGCTGTTACGTCGCAATGTGGGAACGTTCCCGCATGTTACGTCGCGAATCGACATTCCAAGTGGCCACTGCCGACGGAAATATTGACTTTTCACGTAGCTTGACTTGGCTTGACTGCAGGATTAGCTGCACAATGGGCGACGCCAATTACGTTTCCAGCTTCCGCCATCGAAATTATGGCACAGCGATGCAAACTGTTGGCGATGGAATCGCGTACAATGATTACGTTTCCATCGATGACACCATTGTCACCTCCGAGGTTTTCTCTGTCGATGAAATCGTAGCCGAGTGTGCCGGTGCGTGCACTGAAAGCACTATCACTGAAATAAAATTGTGTGCCGATCAGTACTTCTCTCATTTTTCCATTTTTCCCATTTCTTGGCTCTTACGTTTCCCGGCTATTACGTTTATATTTTACGGTCCCGTGAAAAACGTATCAGCGGGGTTCTACTGTACCTTGCTAATTACTTATGTTTGTACTGGCATGTATGAGATTCAGATTGTGGTAATTAGCGATTTTATATTGCACGTACTTGCTTGGCAGCCCCTGTAAGTGAACAGAAGGCGATAGAGCTCTATGGAACAAGAAATAATTTTAAAAAAGGCAAGCCATTCATGAAAATATGGCCATTAGAAATTAGAAATAGTAACTAACGCGGCAGTATAGTGGTTCCAATATAATATTACAATACGTGGATGAGTAATGGGTTTTTGTAAAAAGTTGCAGTAGAAAGAAAACTATATTGTGCAGCCGTTATAGTCTTTATCTTGTTTGTCTGTTCATTCCTTCCATATCTTTATGTGCACTGTTGTACAGTGTGCACAACCGACTGTCTAGATGCAGGATGGCTATGCTGGTATTGCACTTAATGATGTCACAGCTCTGTAAGCAGACAGGATGAAAAGAGGCGCACATACACAGAAGAGTAGCACACTGCAACCTTTGCGGCCATGTGTTTTTTCTTATGTGAATTAAATTTGATTAAATTGCGCTGACTTCCTGCACTTATGGTTAATGGTTTGTAAGGTAGCCACTGGAGTATTCAAAAGCTATGGCTACATGAAAAGCAAAATTTCTTGTGTTATACAAATTTCACTAATGATGTTTGAGCGTGAATTGAATTAAATATATTTTATAATGTTTGAATATCTTTTAAATGCTTTCATGTTAAATTACATAGGAAATTTTCTGCTAAACATGGGCAAGAAAACAAATTTCATTGCACATCTTGTGTATTCCCACAGTGTTGTTCCTGGAAAAAAGGCAGTAGAGTCGTAAGGAACAGTTTAACAGAGAGCTGTGCAGATTCACAAGTTAACTTTGCTGCAGTACGCAAGTGTTACGTAAGGAAGCATACTACATCTGAGAATGGGCCGCTTGTCACAGGACATAGCACATTTGCACACTTTGAAGAGTTCAAGTTGTAAAGCGTAGGAGCGAATAGAATTGAATAGCAAATGCTATTATGAAACTATTCATAATTACGAATATGTACACACCCCTGTCAAAAACTCAACAAGTCGACAAATTCTGTTGGCTGCAGTTGCATAAATGACTCGGGAGGAAAGGTAGCATCCAATTTCATTTTATAGCTCTATGTTCTTGCCCTGAAAACCACTTTACTTGCATGTTATGCCTTAACTTGACCTGCCATTTTGTCTCTTGTTTGCAGGCAAAATCCAAGAGCATGGGATTCTTCAAACAGGCCAAGAAGTCGTACCTCATGTTCCCTGTGAAGGAAGAGAAAATCAAGTGGGACGACTACGGGGAAATAATACGGTCAGTTGAGGGGCCATCAAGCATTTTTTCCTAGGCAGTGTGAACAGCAAAAATGTGTGAGAAGCGAATTTTAATATCAGTGCCTGAGTGTGAATCAATTCAAAATATTTCTCAAATGGTGCCATGTTGAATCGTGCAGGAAAAGTACTGCGAAACATGGTCAAAAAAAGAAAGTTGGTGGCGCAGTGGGTAGAGTGCTCGGCTCCTGTCGTTTCAGACAGAAAGGTTGTGGGTTCGAATTTTCATGCTGGTGGTACTTTTTCTATGTAGTTTTTCTTCATCGTGTGTTTGTGTGCATTTTTTCAGATGTCATTTCAGTGAGGGAAGTGACGTCAGTTAAGTCTCGGTCGTCCATGGCATAAAGCACTTTCATGTTAAAAATGTATTTATTGCACTGCTGTAGTCTACTCCCACAATTTTGTTCCTAGAAGAAGCAGTCAAGTACTAAAGAGCAGTCCAACAGAAAACTCTGTAGTTGCATGGGTTAAATTTGCTGCCAGTACTGATGTGTCATGTGGTGAGGCCTACTACCTATGGGAGTAAGCCACTTGCCAAGGGACGTAGCCTATTTTATCCCTTAATTACAAACTTTCAACAGTTTTAACAGTAACGGCGAGACATGAACTGAATTAAAGAGTGAATGCTGTTTGAAAACTAATATTCATGCTAATATTCAAATATTCACACATCCCTAGCTTTCTTGTTGACTATTTTATGGTGTACATGGATTACCAGACCATACTTACAGCCTGACCCACTTATAGTAAAGTGCCATGACAATTACATTTCTATAACCAATGATTGTTATAACAGGGTTGTATGAAGGAGAAAAGCTAAATAAAGGAACCCCAGAACTGTTGTGTGTTTGAGTAGGGGTGTGGAAGAGCAATGGTTAAAACTCTGTCCGTGAACTTGGAAAAATCCTCCATTTAGTTGTACGAAGGCTAGCTGCAAAACCATGCCTGTGCCTTGCGCTTGTGTGCTAAGCCATGTTGTTAACTTCTTTATTCATCCGTTGAGTGACTCAAAAGCCAATGCAATCCAGCAGCTTGTGTGTGGGAAAACCCGGGCTAGACACGACGAGGGGCAGTGAACAATTCAAGATTATAGCAGAGTTAAATACCGTGTGTGTGTCCTTGATGTAACGCTGTTGCATCTTCCTTGCACTTACAGCTGAACCAACACCGGACTTTTATATGTAGAGCATTACAGCCCTGCTTGCTTGCTTTTTATAAAAGCATAGTAGTCGCTCCTCTCATCATTCTAAATATTCTCATGAGATGGCACTGTTTTGGCAGATGCTGTTGAGCAAGGTGTTAAATCTGACGGTTATCATTACATGCCACAGATGGAAAATGAACAAGATGCTTGTCTCAAAGCGCAGATGGCATGTGGAACAACTTACTTACATTCCACAACTCCAAGGTTACTCTTGTGAGCTTCACAACAGTGCAGTGAAGTGTGCTACATGGTGCCTCTATCGCTTGTAATATTGAGCTATTTTGTGTGCTTCAAATTTGCTGAATCAGAGTTTGACTGTGTACTTCCTGGAATATAGAAAGTGCTCTACATTGTGTTGCGGTTTCCGCAGGCCTGAAGACTTTGTGGTCGTCGACAAAACAACTCAAGAGGAAGAGGCCGATGAGACGAAGGCCGAGGACGATGACCTCATGCAAGGTGGGTAAATGTCTATGTTTCTACCATGACTCTAGCTTAAAACGCATAGATGTTCTTGGCTGATATAAGAACGCTGATTGCACATCTTGTGCAACAGAACACCTTGGTGACACTTTGGTGACACTTTGAGTTCATTGAATCTGTGGATGTATGTTTATTGTGTGCATCTACGTGATCACTGTGTATTTCAATGGAAGCTCGGTAAACGGAATAGCCTCTAATTTGTTTGTGTCTGGGTGTGAGACAGGTAAAAAAAAAGCATGACTCGTAATGGAAGTCTTTTTGTGTCCCTCTAAATGGAACCACTCGTCCTAATTTAGAGACCATTCAGAAGATGCAGTTGTCAGTGCAAGCCCTGAGTGATTTTTTTCTTCCGAGGATGAATAGGGATCTGGAAATTTTTTAACAGTTGTTTTCTATGGTGTATGCTATACTGTAGAGACTCGCACGAGAAAGAATTGATAGATTTCTGATGCATAATGTGTGCGGTCACCAACTGACAAATTAGACATCCACGGTTATTCTGCATTTGCCCTTGATGGATAACCTTTCTGGAAACCCTGTCGGAGATTTTATGACATACAGTGCAGCATCTCTAAACATTTTCTGTGTAAAGAAAACTCTTCTTAAATGGAACAGCTGTTAGTACACACAGGGGCCAAGGCAAATAAATATACCATACTGTTATTTTGGGAAGCAGCAAGAAAGCTTAATGTTTAACGTTTAATTTTAATGTACCTACCGACAGAACCTTCCAGGAGCTCCTGTTGGTAGGTACCCAGTGGCTGCTACTTTCTCTGGTGTGTTGTGCAGACGTCACAGAGGTCCCGACCAAGTGCCTGGAGAGCTCTCTGCAGTTGGACGTGAATGCGTCGCTGCAGTTCATCGACTTTGAGGGACGCTCAGACGGCGAGTCGATGCGGAAGATCGTGCAGATGATGAAGCCGCAACGGGTAATCCTGGTGCGCGGCAGTCCCGAGGCTACCCAGTCCATGGCCGCGTTCTGCCGATCGTCGGGCGCAGTCCAGGGTCGTGTATTCACCCCACGGTTAGGCGAGGTATGCTGTGATTTACACATTGTACCGTTTATAGATTTTTTGAAATCAGTCAATCTTGGATCAAATTTGCTATGTACGTTCCTTTGGACACCTGGCGTCATTGCCTTCTATTGTTGTCACCCTGGCCTGGTGTCAGAACATGTCAATTTTTCTGTTGTTCTGATCAAGCCTGTCATAAACAAGGCTTTCTTTGTGTTGCAAATATTGAGGTTTATTTTTTCTATTATATTTGTGAACGTGTATTCAATTATTCCCTGTGCTTACTGTTTACTTTTTCTTTTGTCCAATTCTGATAGGAGGCCCTCCCACAGTTTTTACTTCTGGGCCTCCTTCTGAAAATGTTGCATCTTCATATATGTATTGTGTTCTGCGATTCTTTTAATAAACTTGAACTGAACTGAAAAAGCTTTCACCATAAATGAGGCCTGCATTCCACCCATGTAAATGTCACTTCCTAGTACATTTTTGTAGCATTTCTCAAGAATTATATACAGTAAAACCTCGTTATAACAAAGTTGAAGGGGGAGTGGTAATTACTTCGTTATAACCATTAGTTTGTTATAACCAATATCCATCTCATCTATAGGAATTTCAAGGGGAATTGCGATTACTTCGTTATATCCGATAGTTCGTTATATCCGGGTTCGTTATAACGAGGTTCAACTGTAATATGCAACCGAAGCAGCTTACCCACTTTTCAGATGTCGTATGATCTTCAAGCAAGGCTTTACACTTGCCCGTCTGTCTTGTCCATCTGCGCAGGTGGTAGACGCAACAACCGAGTCGCACATCTACCAGGTGAAGTTGCGCGACTCACTAGTGAGTTCCCTGCAGTTCGCTCGAGCCAAGAATGCAGAGCTCGCGTGGCTCGATGGCGAGATTGCAACTGAGGAACACCTGGCTCCCGACGGAACTCGCGACGAAAGCATCAGTGAGTGTCGCACGCATGCCATACGAGAGAATTGCAACATTATGTGGTTTCAGGTAATTAGTTGCAGTCTTCCCAACTAGTTTCAATTCTCTCATACAAGGTTTCGAGAAAAACTACTCACACGATTGTAAGGCAACCCATTTTGTTGAAATTTTGCATCCATCGTTGGAGGGTTTTGGTGTTGGTTGTGGTACAGTGGTTTTCACTTGTGGTTTAGTATATGTGTCTTAAAGCTTGAGTAGGACCGATTTAACTACAGGCTTTTTTATGCTGTTATTAATTGCCCAAACAACATGTCAGAGCTTTGAGCAGTTGATTCAGTGTGCACACGTGACGTCATCATATATCCAATTTTTGTGTAAGCATTTCTGCTAAGTCCTGTGTACAAAAACTGAAATTACAGTGAGTTGACGAGTAGTCAGAGTTAACTTGAAGCAGGAGAAGAACAAGGACACAAAAACCAGACAGGATGAAAAGTAACTTCAAACGAAAGTTTATTCTTGGAATAACTCGCCTAGGTATTTGTCAGTCGCCCTGCCACGGTGGTCTAGTGTCTATGGTACTCGGCTGCTGATCCGAGGGTCGCGGGATCGAATCCCAGCTGCGGCGGCTGCATTTCAGTGGAGGCGAAATGCTGAGGCCTGTGTGCTGTGCGATGTCAGTGCACGTTAAAGAACCCAGGTGGTCGAAATTTCCGGAGCCCTCCACTACGGCGTCTCTCATAATCAGAACTGGTTTTGGGACGTTAAACCCCACAAAACAACATAGGTATTTGTCAGTCAACACAGAGATGAAAGCCAAATTGCATCACTGCATAAGCATGCTCCAAACCTTCAAACAGTTTAAGAAAGTTGAAGGGGTTAGTTTTGACACAAACAAAAATGGTTTCAGGACAGTTGGGTTTTTCTTCTAGGTACAGTGGAACCCCGTTCATACGTTTTTCAGTGGACCGGGGGTAAAAAACGTAACAGCCGGGAAAACGCAAGAGTGAGGAAAGCTCCGAAAATGAATGAGAAAATTGATTTCAAACAATTTATTTCAGCAAGGTGAGCCATCTAGGTCGCCAACCGATAATTCGGACAGCGGCGAGGTACCGGCAGTGCCCCCATAGACTGTGTTAAAACGACCGATATTTCGGACGGTTTCTAGCTCTAAATTCGATAATTCGGACTCCGGCACCCCGATGAGAGAAAGTATGGCCTCAGAGATTGCAATCAAAACTGTGATCATTGAGGCTTAGTTCCAGCGTGATGCGCCAATTTTGGAGTCAAGTCGCCCCGTCACTGCGATCATCGCATCCTGTTCCGGCACCCCGCGCGTGGTTTGTGATTGCGAGTACGGCTGGTCGGCTGGTCGCGTCAGGTCCGCGATCGCTCGATATTCTAGTACACTATAGATAGCGCTTTCACGTTCTGCCTTCAGTGCTTGTTTACTGTATTTACCCGCATTATTTGCGCCCTCGCATAATTTGCGCACCCCTGATATTTAGCCAGCTTTACAAAAAAAAAATTCCTCGCATATTTTGCACTCGCCGTCTGGCCCGAACAGCTCACCAGCGCACGCATGGACAGACTTTGGACAGCCGCGCGGCCACGCCCCTCGCTGCGCAGGCAAGCACAGTCATACGCAAAAGACGCTGCGAGTGCGATGTTCCTTTTTCCGATTCTTTTCTCTGGAAGCCCCCGGAGCCCAAAGTACGGTCGCTAGAATAAAAGCACGCGAGTAGGGGCAACGAAAACAGCTGAAGCAGAGATCAAACGCGCCCGGCCCATCTCCGTCGCTCGGAGGTGATAACGTCACCCCTATCGGATCGCCTGCCATCGAAGCGGGGAGGAAACGCCCCGCCCGTCTTTAACGAGCATGAAAAGACGCAAAGACAGGAGGGGAGGGGGAGGGTAGTGTCGCTCGGCTGCTGAGCGATCGCATGGCTGCCGAGATAGCACTGGCGCTCGCGCTATCTTGGCAGCCATCAGGGGGCGGCGATTCCTGCAAGCGTGACCAAGACTGTCAAAAGTCGAATCAAAATAGCGATGCCCGGGCGGCTACGGCGTGCCAGGCTGCGACGCATCATGTGGGAACAGGCCCACAGTTGCGGCGTAACAGCGGAGTCCGCAGTACATGGGATCCTATGGGAGCTATGCCGGGACTGATGAAAAACAATGTAACAGCCGGGAAAACACAGCAGTGAGGAACATAACAGCGGGGTTCCACTGTATCTGTGTGTGTGTGTTTTTTTTTCTTGTGCTTCAAGTGAAGCGAACCATTACAGTGTGTACAAGTGTTAGTACAGTCAAATCTCAATATAACGATTAACAAAACACGTTGCTGGGCTAGTCGGTCACACGTTGCTTGAAATATTCAGCGCTACTTTTTAGATGCAGACACTACAGTAAACATACATCCTGTGTGTTTACTGTAGTGTCTGCATCTAAAAAGTAGCGCTGAATATTTCAATTCAATATAACAAATTATCAGTTCAAATGAATTAAGTGAGAAATAGTATTGTGATTAAATACATTAATGAATGTTTATAACAAATTAATAGATATAACAAAGCTTTTTCGTGTCATGTTGAATTTGTTATAATGTGATTTGGCTGTATTTTACCAGCAAGTTTTTGTTGCGAGGGCACATGTGTTTTGCTGTCTACCATGTTCCCATCTCCCATTCACTTGAAGACTCTTCAAATGACACTTTTTTTATCGATCATTTATTTGTCTTGTTTTTCTTTGTTACAGATGAAGATGAGAATCGGGAGAGCATGTACATACTTCAGCCATTACCGCCCAGTCAGGTAATTTTTTGCTGTCAGGGGACACTGGCACCATCAGAAGCAATCCACTTCTCTCTAGATCCTAGTTTATGTGACGATAAATGTGATGACATTTATTGCTACTTCTTAGTGCCTCATCTACGCAAACTTTCTGTGCGTTAAGCTGTCATAGTTTTTGTTGCAGCAGCTGACATTTGACGAAGCCTCGTAAGCAGAACTGTGAGCCTCAATGTTTCCTTATGTTGCAGTCGCTACACATTTATATACATTGTCACAGATTCCTTTTCCCAAACTGCATTGACAACACCGTTGTAAGACAAGATGGAGACAAGATGCCATTCCTATAGATGGCATCTTTCGTTGTCTTACAGTTTTTCATCTCCTGTTTCTCAATCATTGCACTACCCTATGCTTTTCACTGTGTCAAGATGACCTTCAAGGTGACCTTGACTCTACTATGATGCCTTGAGGATGTATGTGAATACTAATGCAGAAACTAGTGCAAGTTTCTGCACTAAGCAGGTGCTGTACACTTACCGTGTGTACGCACACTATTCCATGCAAGTGTGTATGCTTGCCAATAACTTCATGGCTGCACTCGGCGAAGCAAGTGCAGTAAAAGCTCGTTAATTTGAATTCTACAGGTATGCCTGCCGAGTTCAAATTAAATGAAATCCGAACTAACGAAAGGGATGAACTAAAGGCAGCATATGTTGTCATGTTTTGGCAGAAACTCTGAAGCAATAACTTTTTATTGAAGGACAAATTCACAAGTTCTTACTTCCTTTTTGTCTAGTGAAAAGAGATCACGATCACTTGCTTGATCTATGTAGTAATGGGCATGTTAAACAAAATCATTCGATAGGTATGCACCTCAGCAGCACATCTGCTATTCAGTTGGCTCCACCTATTGGAAAAAAAAAAAAAAAGGCTTGGCGAGATGGAAGTCACTGTCTTATCTTCTTAGTATCTTATCATGTCTACGATCCAGTTTACGTTCGAATTAACGAGCTCTTTAACACATAAAGTTTTACGGAGCTTGGCTGGACCTTACCACTTAGTTTGAATTATAAAAAAAATTGAATTACGGAATTTTTCATTAACGAGCATTCACTGTATAACATTTCTAAAGTGATGAAGTCATCTTAATATGCAGAGTAATTTTTCATGCACTATTCGGAAAGGAGTCCAAATGTGCAGGAGCTTTACAGGATTCCATAGATCCACGGATGCATTTACAGAGAGATAGAATGTTGCATACCAGCGTTGACATTGTTTTACACTTGCCTTCTTGATTTTCCTTTCAGGTACCGGGCCACTCAACCATCTTTGTTAACGAACTCAAACTCTCAGATTTCAAGCAAGTGCTTCTTCGAAACGGTGTCCAAGCCGAGTTCTCCGGTGGAGTACTGTACTGCAACGGCATTGTGGCAGTGCGAAGGGTTGGTATTGCACTGAGTAATCTCGTGGGGGTCACCAAAAATGGAAAAGTAATTCTAGCTCTATTATACGAAGTTGCTGTTCCGTAATACCTCTAAAAAAAAAAGCCACTTGTCAAGCCTGATTCATACAACCATCGCAGACTCTGTCGGACCACCGTCATGGCACCAGCGTCCATTTATTTATTATTATTTATTTCAATATACAGTGGAACCCCGCTGTTACGTTCCTCACTGCTGCGTTTTCCCGGCTGTTACGTTGTTTTTCATCGGTCCCGGCATAGCTCCCCTAGGATCCCATGCATTGCAAACCCCGCTGTTACGCCGCCGCTGTGGGCCTGTTCCCGCATGATGCGTTGCAACCTGGCACGCCGTACCTGCCTGGGCACCGCTATTTTTATTTGACTTTGGATAGACTTGGTTACGCTTGTAGGAATCGCCGCCCGCTGATGGCTGCCGAGATAGCGCCAGCGCTATCCCGGCAGCCATGCAATCGCTTGGCAGCCGAGCGAAACCCCCCGCCCCCTCGCCTTTGCGTCTTTTCATGTTCATTAAAGACGGGCGGGGCGTTTCCTCCCCGCTTCGACGCAGTGACGTTATCGCCTCCGAGCGACGGAGATGGGTCGGGCTCGTTTGATCTTTGCTTCAGCCGTTTTCGTCGCCCCAACTCGCGTGCTTTTATTCTAGCGACCGTACTTTCGGCTCCGGGGGCTTCCGGAGAAAAGAATCGGAAAAAGGAACATAGCACTCGCAGCCCCTTTTGCGTATGACTGCGCTCGCCTGCGCAGCGAGGGCCGTGGCCGCGCGGCTGTCCAAAGTTTACCCGTGCGTGCGCCAGCGAGCTGGTTCGGGCCGGACGGCTAGCGCAAAATATGCGAGGACTTTTTTTTTTTTGTAGGGCTGGCTAAATAAGGGGTGCGCAAATTATGCGAGGGCGCAAATTATGCGGGCAAATACGGTAAACAAGCACTGAAGATGGAACGTGAAAGCGCTATCGAGCGATCGCGGACGCGACCAGCCGTACTTGCAATCAAAAACCACGCGCGGGGTGCCGGAACAAGATGTGGTGAGTGACGGGGCGACTTGCGTCCGAAATTTGCGCGTCACGCTGGAACTAAGCCTCAATGGTCACAGTTTTGATTGCGATCTTTGAGGCCATACTTTCTCTCATCGGGGCGCTGGAGGCTATAATGGCGCTTTCATTCACTGCGCTTGACAGCCGCGAACGGAGTCCGAATTATCGAATTTAGAGCTAGAAATCATCCGAAATATCGGTCGTCTTAACACATTAAGTCTATGGGGGCACTGGCGGTACTGCATGACTGTCCGAATTATCGGTCGGCGACCTTGATGGCTCACCTTGCTGAAATAAAATGTTTGAAGTCAAAGCGGCCCTGTTCTCATTCATTTTCAGAGCTTTCCTCACTCTTGCGTTTTCCTGGCTGTTACGTTTTCTTTCCCCTGTCCGCTGAAAAACGTATGAACGGGGTTCCACTGTACTGCAGACCTTCTCGGTCCAAGCAGGAGTGGTAGTGCATAAATGTACCATTGTGTCGAAAGTGACGAATACATTCCATAGAGACAGTTCAATGTTGGATGACTTGTAAGCAACAGTTTCAAAGATACAGTTTTTAGATAACATGCGAGCACAATACCAAAGTGTAACGCACTATTTAGAAGAAAAAATATCGCCGATTTCTTGAGCAAAAGATTCCACTGTTTCACAGTTCACCGCAGATGATGGTGGACTATTCCAGTATGCTATTGATGAGGGAAAAACAGAGTTTTGATGAATGTAGTTGTGACTTTTAGGCAGCCGTATTGTCTTGTTGTGGTTAGTTCTTGAGGAGTGTCTGAAGGGTTCAAGGAGGTATTCTCTTCTGGATATTTTATAATGCCCATGAGACAGTGTATACTCTCAGTACCATCATCAGCCCGAGTCATTACAGGATTACAGGATGGAGGCATCTACCAACGATCTCTGCTTTCGCATGTCCTGCACGAACTGATTCCATTTTTTGCCTGCAGATTTCTTAATTTCATCTCATCTTACTCTCTGTCGCCCACGGCCATGCCTCCCCTCTCTTGATACCATTCTGTTGCTCGAATTGGCCACTTGTCCTCATTATGTGACCAGCCCAGGACTATTCTTTTTCTCCTAAATGTCGACTAGGGGTCCTGACGTCGCCCATGCCTCCATGTAAAGTTCCATACAGGACCTTTCAGGATATAATAAATTTAAAAACATATCATGGAACTTTCCATGTCAGGCCTGTAGCGCCTTCAGAAAGCAATGCAATGCATTTTTGCTGCTAAGTAAATCATGTGGGCCCTTACAGGCCTTTCTAAAGTCCATGACACCAATGCTACCACGACACCTGTATTTCCTTTTGGCGTGTTTTCTCACTTACCAAGCCTGTTCTCATGCCATGAGCAGTGCTTTAGGTATCATGAAAGGGTAACTTGCTTATATGGAAAAAAGAATCGTTTCGCTCTTTAGCGTCCCGTTAAGATAAAGCCCTGCTGTCAAGTGCAGTTTTAGCATGCTCATAAAGCATGCAGCTGATTTTACATCAGTATCCATCAGCATGGCTTGCACAAGTGTGTTCCTTCCTTTCTGAATGTAGTACACTAGAAAGCATGGAAATGTACCCATGTTAGTATAAATGAGCCCTCAGACACCTTTCTGTGTTAGCATAGAACGGCCTCTTTTGGACCCTTTTCTCGCAAATCTCCTCATGCAACAGTTTTTCAAATCTGTGAATAACAAGCAGGGATAGTGCGTGACCTTACACTGTCTTTTTATCACCGTGAACATCCAAAAATCAACATTGGGGAAAGGGGTGGTGCCCAAGGGCATAATGTGTAGTCCAAAATTTTTGTTGTTGCCCATCATGACTGAGCATTTGAGAAATCAATCTGTGCTCACCGCGTCCAATTGCTCCCACCTCCCGCGTCGCTTGTCAAGGAGACACCTAATGATTTTCAACTGTCCTGGGCACAAATTTGTAAATTCTTGTTTGCACGCAGTGTAATATTCGGCTGACATATGCACGGGATTCTTCTCTACAGATCAGCAGAGTTTTCTGTCTGTGTTCGAAAAGTGTTGTAGGGCCCCCTTGGAGAAAAAGTCAATTCACATTTTCTCATGTACCTCATATCCTGCAGTGTGTTGTGCCCAGTAGTATTTTGGTGCTGCTGGACAATGCGCAGTTACATTGTAATATGTCTCTAATCTTTTGCAGAATGAAGCCGGCCGAATCAACATCGAAGGTTGCCTGTGTGACGACTACTTCAAAGTTCGCGAAATCTTATACCAGCAGTATGCCATCATCTAGAAATAAACATGTTTTTATAGATTTGCTCCTGCATATGCTTAACTTAATCATAATATGCTTGATCCTGTTGCTGCACCTGCTGCTATGACAAGTGTCCCCCAAGCAACGTTTCCTGCCGTATATATTTTTTTTTTAACAGAGAAGCTGTTAAAGCCAGTTGTAAAATAAGTGTACAAAAACAACCTCGTGGCTTCTCACGTTGCCTATGCTGTGCTATACAAGACTATGCTGTGCTCTCCCTCCTCTCCACCCTTACACTATTCTTCCCCACCTGCACTGCCTTTCCCACCGCCCCTCATCCTCGTTTCCTCCAGCTTACTTAAAGAGGCCCTGCGACATTTTTTCGACTGCCTTTCTGGAGTGCTAGAGTATGCGTAATACTGAATATCGAGATGAATGCGAAAAAGAATTATATGAATCTGTGCAGGAGAAATGAAGTTACATATTAGTAGTTCTCGAAGTTCAAAACACGAGCAGATGGCCTGGAAAAATGTTCCCTTTTCTATTTCGCTGTCCCGGCGACATATGTGGCCAGACAGACCCAATCAGCGTGCACCTTTACTAAAGAGGTACCAGGAGTTTCTTCTCAAGGTAGCCTGTAAATATTACTCTGCCACCACTCTTTTTGACAGGGTTGTCACCGTAGTTACAACAGGGACAACAAGCCACCTGTGTCAGTTGGGGGATGTAGTTGGTTTTTAAAATTTATACTGAAAACAGATTTCTTTTTTTGTGTTATCAATGGTTCTGTTGTGTCCCTGACAAGCCTCCAGCACTTTCAGGTGCGCTGGCAAATCACTACATAGCATAGCACCGCTGCTGCTATCGACCTGTTTCTGGCACCCCTTCGCCGTCGGACACACACACACACACAAGAGAAAGAGAAAATTTTTTTAAGAAAACAGAACAATCGTCTCCCCGCACGTCTCTGTTGAGCACTGACAGTAAACAATTTTCATGTGTTCGAAGCTACGCCTAGAGGAGGCGCTAGCTACGCTTTTTAACCCACCAGAAATACAGCATGCGTTTATGGGCCGAGGACATCCCTGTACATGAGTATATTTTCCATGCTCAACCGCGCGGTCTAGCAGGGATCAGTGAATGTAAAATGCGAAGTATCATCTCAAACCAATCGCAATGTCCTGCCACAGTCGTCACTTCCTCTAATAAAATTCGCCACTGTGTGCCACCACTGTTCAAGAAAACTCAGCAAAAGGTGGTTTCTTCGTTGAAATAAAATTATAACCATTTTACCTTCCAGCGCTCCCACTCTCGCCGTGACATCCATGCGTGCCGCAGTTCTAGAATAAGCTATAAAAACTGCGCTCTCAATTGTTGTCCCAGGGCCCCTTTAACACAGCTGCTCCAGCAGCCCACACCTTCTTACCACAGCTACACTGCACCTGGTGGCACAGCTGTGTGGTAAGCTGCTGGAAATGGTGGTGAGGATGAGGTATGCGAGAGTGTGGTGGAGGGAAGAGGGTAGAGCACAGCATAGTCTCCTACAGTGTAGTGCAGCAAGAAGTGGGAAAGGGAGTTGAGGATGAGGAGGGGCAAGCTAGAGCGTAGCGTAGTCAATCTTGTATAGATAGTGTAGCAAGGATTGGGAAAAGGAAGTGAGGAGTGATAGGCAGAGGGCATGAGGGGTGGAAAAGGGAGGTGAGGAGGAGCAGAGGGGGGTAGAGCATAGCGGAGTCTTGT
The DNA here is from genome assembly GCA_013339685.2 of Hyalomma asiaticum. NCBI lineage: Eukaryota > Metazoa > Arthropoda > Arachnida > Ixodida > Ixodidae > Hyalomma > Hyalomma asiaticum. The sequence goes on along the minus strand of CM023488.1, from coordinate 17,075,351 downwards.
AGGGTGTAGTGTAGTGAGGAGGGGGGGAGAGGGCAGAACATAGCAGTCTTATACAGTATAGTTAGGGAAGTGAGTGCACGGAAGAAGGATGTGAGTGTGGAGAGAGGGTAGAGCAAAGTCCTGTGTACTATAGTGCTGTAAGGACTGGGAAAGGGAAGTGAGGATGTGAATGGGGAAAGGGCCGGGGAGCGGAGAAGGTAGATCACAGAATAGTTTTGTACAGTATGGTGTATCAAGGAATGGGAAAGGGAAGTGAGGCTGTGGAGGAGGGAAATGCCACCAGCTTCGCTCTATCATCGCCGTGTCAAACTTCAAATTGAACACCTTCGCAGTGTTTAAGCACTGTGTGCGCAAGCTTCGCAATTTTTATAGCCTTCCAATGCTCCTGAACTGACACTTTTTTGGAGGAAGGAAGGAAGGGAAAGAAAAAACAAAGGCAGAGACGTTAACCAGAAGGGTGTTCGGCTGTCTACCCTACACTGGAGGAATGGGAACTCTTTTGAACCGACTTGTGTGATTATATAGTATAACGGTTTAATATATGTCGCACTACGAAATGACGAAAGAAGGGTAAGACCCTTCCTTTCCCGCAAATCTTATTGCTCCGTTTTCATAAATGTTATTACATCGCAACGTAGGGTGCTATCGGAGATCTTTGCTAGGAAGAATACGCGTTCGCTCGTTGCGACGTCATGGTGGGGCCGCGGTTCTCGATCATTATGCGCGCTGTGGATTTGGAGCGGGAGAGCGCAGTACCGGTTTCCAGGATTAGTAGCTCTCTTCTTTTTTTTTTTTCCTTTTTTTCGTTTAAGTGGATGCTGTTTCGTGACAGGGTGACCCACAAAATATGTGAGAATAACAGGGCAAGATTAACCAATCAACCAGTGCTGAACACCGAAGTTGACAATGTATCTTTTGTTGTCTTCTTGGAGAACGGAAATATATCTTTTTCGCCTTCTAATGATAAGATTGCTTTGTGAGAACGAATTTCTTCGTGTTACTCATTACTCGGTCTACTCGTTTACGCGTTACTCGGTCTACTTCAGCTCGGAGCGTACCCTAACCCCGCGCTATTGTACGAGATTTATCCCAAAGTACGGCCAACTATAATGCATGTTCCTGTGCGCTGATACGGCTAATTTTGTGCACAAGCTTTGGCGGTGTCCCACGTTACGCGTCGGCGAAGTCATCACGCCGTCCAAATGGGAGGCTGCTACTACAAGCTCTGGACTCGAAGAACAGTTATGGGCAGTCCAACGGGCCCGCAACGTACGAGAGCGCGTTCCGAAGGACATCCATCCATCCATTACAATTTCTCACAACCTTGGTTAACATTTCAGTCACACAGTGACTTTTGATAGCGACCAAGTCCTTCTATCGTGGTGGTCGTAGTAGTGGTAGTGAGTGATTCGTGAGAAAGAAAAAGGCGCTATAATTTCTGTTTCCCATGCTGGGGTCATGGCTAAGCGCCTATCGTGGTGGTTCCATCAGTTCCATCGTGCAATCTGCGAGGGCGATGTAATCATTGTTGAGAAATATTCACTTGGTCGCCATCGAAAATGCGCGTGTGACCTACTCGCAAAGCAGTAGCTTGTTTAATTGCTGCCTCTTCGCGCTAGAAAATTATAGATATAGAAAACTAGAATACCCGCAAAAACGCGTAATGATTTTTTTTTTTTTTCGGAGCTTTCGTTGCCCTGCTTCCTCTCAAACGAGAGAGTTTCATTTCCTGCGGCAAGTGCGTAGGCCGCTAGCTCTGTCGTCCGGTGTGTAATGACGTGCACGTACGTACGAAGAGTCACACTGTAATATGCCTGGACGTGGCCCATCAGGCCTTAGAATTGTGTCTGGGTTTTACAATTAAAATGAACCTTTGACTAGCGAAAAATACCTTGTAGTGATCGATTCCGGCAAGATTTATACCGAAGGGTACAAATACGATCACCACAAGCCTACTCAAAAACGCTTATGGCCAAGATTCCCGTCCAAAACCTCAGAGTGCCAAAGCCAAGCCATGGAAGCGCCCAGGAATGAAATAGTGATATTAACAATAGTAGCGCCGATCCTTTTTTTTTTTTTAAATGCGAAGCATTTCTTAGCGAACTTCGGTGACTTTGAGCATATCTATCTATCTATCTAGCCGCCTACGATTTTGTGCTCTCCTGGCCGTTTCGCTAATGGGATGCTTACGAAAATTGGTATCCCACAACATGACTACATGACGAACATAAATGACAGGTCATAACATGAAAATCATGACATATGTCATGAGCGGCATGATTTACATGCCACGGTCTTAGTGCTTTCCTGGCCGTTTCGCTAATGGGATGTATGCGAAAATTGGTATGGCACAACATGACTGCATGGCGAACATAAATGGCAGGTCATAACATGAAAAGCATGACATGCATGTCATGAGTGGCATGATTTACATGCCACGGTCTTGGTGTTCTCCAGGCCATTTCGCCAATGGGATGTATGCGAAAATTGGTATGCCACAACATAACTGCATGAGGAACATGACTGACAGGTCAAAACATGAAAATCATGATATGCATGCCATGAGCGACATGATTTACATGCCATGCGTTTCCTTAACGGATGTATACGAAAATTGGCATGCCACAACATGACTGCATCATGAACGTAAATGACAGGTCATAACATGAAAATCATGACATGCATGTCATGAGCGACATGATTTACATGCCACGGTCTTGGTGCTCTCCTGGCCGTTTCGCTAATGGGATGTATGCGAAAATTGGTATGGCACAACATGACTGCCTGATGAACATAAATGGCAGGTCATAACATGGAAATCATGATATGCATGTCATGAGTGGCATGATTTAAATGCCACGGTCTTGGTGCACTCCTGGCCGTTTCGCTAATGGGATGTATACGAAAATTAGTATGCCACAACATAACTGCATGAGGAACATGAATGACAGGTCCCAACATGAAAATCATGATATGCATGCCATGAGCGACATGATTTACATGCCACGCGTTTCCTTAACGGGATGTATACGAAAATTGGCATGCCACAACATGACTGCATCACGAACGTAAATGACAGGTCATAACATGAAAGTCATGACATGCATGTCATGAGCGACATGATTTACATGCCACGGTCTTGGTGCTCTCCTGGCCGTTTCGATAATGGGACGTGTGCGAGAATTGGTATGGCAGAACACGACCGCATGACTATCATAAATGACAGGTCATAACATGAAAATCGTGACATGCATGCCATGAGCGGCATGGTCTACAGCCACTCGTTTCGTTAATGGGATGTGTACCAAAATTGCTATGGCACAACACGACTGCATGACGAACGTAAATGACAGGTCATAACGTTAGAATCATGACATGCGTGTATGAGCGGCGTGGTTTACATGCCACAGTTACAGTGTACTACCACAGTCATGGTGCTCTTGCGGCCGTTTCGTTAACTTCATATGTACCAAGACAGCAATGCAAATCCATTTTACGCTCCTGATGCGTGCTTCGCATTTCCTTGATTCCCACTGCACGTGGGATCTGCCAATTTTTTTATTCGTGTCAGCGCGAGCGACGAGAAAAAAGGGTGGGGGGGTGCGGTGCACAAAAAATTTCGGAAAGGGGGTTCAACCCCCCCCCCCCCCCTTTGGCTACGCCTCTGGCAGGGACAGCATTTGCAGCTCTTGATTATTGCACCTTCGACATAATGAATCGATCGAGTTTCAGCAATCGTAGTTATTTCAGGCTATCATGCATCGAACTTAGCGTTTAAATTTGCCGCCACAATCAGCCGAAATGTCCGAACTAGAAATTCCCGGGAATTACACATCATAAAGCAGCCGTCAAAATTTCCTTACAACTTGTTTATTAAACGAAGAGGCCTTGAACCGACCCTACAATCGTTGTAGGAGAGAACTAGAGCCACGTAACATGAGTTGGCGCCTCTTCCGGGCGCGTTTTCGCGCGTCGACGGGCGGAGAACGAAAAAATGGAAAGCAGTCCTGCGGCCTTCGATGCCATGATCATCCTTCGACAAAACTAGAGCAACTCTTTTGAATTGATGACGGCCTCACCCATCACAACCTACTTGTTTGATATCGCTCTCGAACTGAACGGAGAGGAGGGGTTTCGGGCGCTGGCGCGGATGGTCACACACGGGAGCACGGGAAACGTGCAAACAAACAAACATTGGGAACGACCGTGGGGGGCTTTCGTGTTGTTCTCGGAAGTTTGTGCTCTTGCGAGCGAGTCGAGCAATGCTAACATTTCCTGACCATGCGCTGGTAAGAAGCGTCCCTCTGTACGTTATGCTATCGCTTGACACGCGTTCTGTTACAACGTGCGTATCCCCTAGCACGGATGTCGGTGCCGTACTACGCGGCCGTGTTTGCCGACACGGAAGGCGTTGGTGGGAGGCGAGGCGGCAGCACAGGACAGCCGCCGCAGTCGTCGTTAAGCCTACTTTGATGGTCGGAGCGTGGTCTCCACTTTAATTGCTCGCCGGCGGCCGAAATTTGTGCTTGTAGCGAGCCGCCTCTGTGCGCAGTTTGCCGGTGAGGCCCGCTAGTACGGTGACACGGCCTAGGAGAAGTTGGAAAGTGGTGTGCTGTCCTGATAACAGTCTCCCTTCCCACCTAGGTGTTGGCAGCGGGGCTGTCCGCCTTGGCAGATTTTCGTTAGCGGTCAAGCTAACATCGCTTGCCTGTTTCTTCGTTAGGTCCGCTCATCGACGGAACCTCAGCACTGATCGGATATAAGCCGAGAACGCCGGTGGTCTGCCGCTGCCTTGGAGTGCGTATATTACAGCATCTTCTCGTCGGGCCGGGGCTAAACTGCCGCTGCTAGGTGAGTCCATTTCCTACAGCACTGCATATTGCGTTGGCTTCCCCAGGGGAAAGACACGCGTGGATATTTAACAAAATGCTGTCGGATTGTTTTGTCACTGTGTTCTGCGTCAACTGTCATTCCGTGTCCTTAATGGTCTTCCTCGCGGCTATGAGCCCCTCCATGACCTCGACAGCGGTATTAACTATTCACGCTGTTTGATGCCGCACTTGTGGGTGGGCGACAAGTTTCGTGGCAGTGTCGTTTATTATATGCGTAGCGCCCCCCGCAAGAACACTGGGTTTTTCCGCGATGCAGCGTTTTAAGCAGTGCGCTCGCATTGATCTCTCGGCTGGCGAGTCGTGCACTTGGCAAATGTGCGCAGCGCAGTGGTTGTCCTTCGCGCAAATCTTGTTGACAGTGTGCCGCCTCCTCTCTTTTGTTTGCGGCCAGTATGAGTTATTGCCAGCGAGGAAAAACGACGAAAGTGTCTAACGGAACTTTTCGTGTCTTTCCCGTGTGCCTTTTCTTTTTCTTCTCCTTACCTCGTGGTCTTATTGCGCAAAGTCAAGCTGCAACGTCTCTTCGGTCTTATCTCCCGCGCCGTTAGCATGCGTTAGAAGCCGTGAAGAGAGGCCCAAAAAAACACCTACAGCCACCGTCAGCGGTAATGCGAACAAGATGTTTGCGCATGTTTGCTTCGAGCAGGGCGTCCGAACAGGCGAGGTCATTTCAGAGTCGTCATTGCATTTATAAGTGCAGCTGACGTTGCTTGCTAAAAGCGGAAATGTTGCTCACTGGACGCAGGTTGTTGTTTATCCGCACCTGCGGCCGAAAATACGCACTAGCGCGCCGACATCCGCTTGCGATGTCGTTGTTTGTGCCGATCGTATCGCTGGTGGCCTGCAGTTGCAGGTCTGCTTGAAAGCAGCGTCGTCCGTGCAATTTCTCTAGAGCGCAGAGAAGTGATTGAGTGGCCAGCAAACGGAAGCACAACCACAGTATCGCCCAGAAATGACTGTGAGACTTGGGGCAGTGATCTGTCGGTTATCCACGCGCCAGAGTAATTGTCGAAGGTGTGAGCGACCTGACGTCCTTGTGTAATAGTACATAGACGTGATTCGATGAGGGAATATTTTGTCTAACGTGGCTGGATTTCTGTGCTATGTTGTTTGGCGGGAATACGCCGAATTAACTGTGGAGTTACTTGGGTTACAAGATGTTCTAAATACGCATCTGCTTGCATGTTGTGTGTTTTGTGATTTAATGTGTTTGTTTTGAGCGTCGTGATTAATGACTGTCGTTGTTGGAGCTGTCGACTCTAGTCTACTAAATTAATTTACCAGTTTTGGGAGTAACTTGCATGCAGTGCAGTGCTTGCACTGCATGCAACATGTCTGTGAGACAATTAAGATGGAGACAATTAAGCACAGCTGAATGCATTTTCTTCATTAGACTGCGTCCAAGCCAGTAGACTGAGTTTCACTGCTATGACAACAAGTCCACGAGATTCATGCGTGCTAAAAGCCGCAGAAGTGTTACGAGAGCCATCGTTTTCGTTTGCAGGTAGCCAAGGTTCGTTATGACATACTTGCAGCTCCTCTAAAGTTAACATGAGTGGCACATTGTGTATGATGTAAGGGTTCATTGTGAAGACTTCCTTCTGTGATACCTGTACGGGCATCTTACTACAGTTTGATGAGGGACATTTCTGTTTTTTGGAAACTTTGCCCTACCATGTGGCCATCCACCGAAGTGTTGCTATCCTGTGTTCATGCAGGCTGGCTTGGGCCGGCGGGGTCACGATGATGGAAGCGCCACTGGCGCCGCAACGTGCCCCGCTCGGAATGCATCCCGGAGGCATAGGTATGGCTCCCTACGGCATCGAGGCCATCGCTCCTGACCCAGAGCCGTCCATCGTCAAAGAGGGCTGGCTCAACAAGCGAGGTCAGTTGAAGGCACCACTGACCACATGGGTGTCAGCATGGGGCTTTACAAAAGAAACTTGCCCCTCCCCTCCTCCTTTCCCCTTCCCATCCTCGAAGCTCCTCCCCCTCCGAAGGGTGGAACTATTCCCAAACAGTTCCCAAAAGGTGGAACTGTTTTTGGAGTGTAGCTCATCAGCACCGTTGTTTATTGATAAGTCTTCAGCTGGAGGTAGCACCAGTGCATCTGCTTTACCAGTTTCTTGAATGCGTTCAATGCAGGGGAACACATCAAGAACTGGCGAAAGCGCTACTTCGTGCTACGCGAGGATGGCACGCTTATCGGGTTCAAGCTTAAGCCTGAGCATAGCCACGCCGACCCTTTGAACAACTTCACTGTAAAAGGTTTGTGTTCCCCGTCACTGTGGCAAATAGGCAGCCGTGGCAGGCGGTAAGCCTTCCTCTGTCACATGCTGCAGGCTGCCAACTGATGAAGTCTGAGCGACCAAAGCCATTCACTTTCATCATACGTGGCCTGCAGTGGACGACGGTCATTGAGCGCATGTTCTGCGTCGACTCTGAAGATGACCGGTGAGACCTCGCTTGTCTTCAAAGCTTCATATCTGTTGCTCCTGTAAGTTTGTGGCATCTGCTGTACTGTGCAGGCATCAAGCAAGCAGTGTAATGGTCAAATACATGTGACCCATACATAATACACATACGGAAGTCTGTACTAGTGCCCATGCACTGGAAGAAGTTGCTACGCAGTCGTGTCAACTGCTACATGCTACCATCTTCACAATGCTGAGTGCTTTGTGCTTCCTGTCACAAGCATATGGGCCTTCATGCCAAAGTAAAATAGTCTGTTGTGTATGTTCGAATAGATTTATAACTCTATACTGATGTAAAGTATTGTATATGCTTAAACATATCGTACTACGTGTCCCTTGAAACGTCGATGTATAATGGAGTTTTACTGCGTCCTTTCCAGCATACACAATGGCAGTAGCATTACACCTGGTTTAATGAAAAATGCCAGCGTTGTCTCCAAGGGGCCCTCTAAAGGCCCGGCCACACTAGCAGAAAAATGCACGCGGCATGCCAGCGACGGTAAAACGTGAGCGTCCGAGGCTGCCGCACGGCAGGAGAGGGATGGCTCCATGCACGATTTCTTCGTCGGAGGAAGCCAGTCAGAGCATCCCCGTCCGTGACGTACATGCTTCATCACGAAGTCATACGGACCCGCCAAGAGGCTTGTTTCGTACACGTGCAGAGGCTCGCTTGGCTCTCGCGCTCGTTCGCCCGAAGGAGGTGGGGTTTTATGGGGCTGCCGCTGTGGCTCGCCGCGGGCCATCCCTGGCAGTTGATTTAATATTTTAATTGTTCAATGAGATTATCACATCGCTGCCAACTGCATCAGCATGTAGTGACGCTCGCCAGAACTATTTGTGGCGGGAATGACAGCTGAGCGCACGGGCCTGTGATTGGATGAAATTAACATTATAAGTGCTTGCGGCACTGCAACGGTAAGCAAAGTAATATTTGGCTTTGTTTTTCTCTTGCGTAGGTTTTTATTGAACGCCAAATAGACGCAGTCGTAGCAGAAAGATCACCACAATTATAAAATGCGATAGAGGCACTGGCTCCCGTTCTGCCTCTTGCCTTTTGCTTACACGAGTTGTATGTCCATACGAAAAGAATCTCTTTGCTGCATCTCTCTTGCGTATATTCACGACTCGCTGATGCGCTGAACCACTGGGTGGACTTTGCCATTCTGTCAAAATGTGTTGTATCGCACGCAGCGCTATAAGGGAAGGTGAACGTGTCTGCTAAACCGGTATACGCAGAGGCATACTGGATACCGGATAGCGTTGTTTGTCACAGTCAAGTAGCGCCAGCTCTGTGTGGTAAACAGAACAAGCAAAACCGTGTGATCTATGTCCTCCTAGAATCCGGCAGCCACTCGGTAAACCTGCAGCCTCGGACATTTTCAGTGTCGCGCTGATAAACGGTGTCGAATTGTCACGGGTGCTTTGCCGTCACAGCTTCCTCATACAAAGTTAAAGCAAATAAAACCATCAGCTAGCAACCCGAGGGTTACATAGCGCACGATGACCACTCGAAAGATTCGAAGTGGACGGCATGTGCAACGGGACGGAGTGGACGGATTCGGAGTGGACGGCATGTGCTTGCGCGTGCAATGTTTACACCCGGTATTCCGCTCTATGCAAAGTGCTTTGTGCATTAGGGTATTGTGGACACACTAAAATTCCCTATTTCCACTCCTATGCTTCCATGTTTGCGCATTGAACATCATGGGTAGCTGAACAACCCATGAAGAAACATTGCTCAGTATGGTCGCGTATTTGCTGGCCTCTCTCAGTGGTCATGACGGCGAGTTTAAAGACGACGGCACTTGCCTTGGAGTGTCTTTACACGGAACGTGTAAAGCCTTGGTTCGAAGCAGAAGCCCCCGCTCCAACTCTTCACAAGTTGGAGCGGTCAGAAAAGCTCATAACTGACAGTGCGGCACGCTCTCGCTTTACGTTGTTTGTTGACTGGCTACGGCGTCATCGCTACACTGGAGCGAACAAGTAACCATGGCGTACAAACTTCCCCTACGTAGGCACCTAAAGCCAATTCCATTGGCTTCTCGCTATGACGCTTGTGGAGAATGAAATGCGGTTGTTTGACCCCGTGAGACTTGAGTTGAGGATCCGCATTTTCTTGCTTGTATGTTGAACTTTGTTTGCTTGATAAGTTCGCACTGCCTGTTCCTATTGCTGTCATTCTTGTAGCATTTTTCTGTCCACCCTCCAGCCTACGCAATGCGCACATGAAAACGGGTGCGAGATAAGTGTTAGAGGGCCCCTTTATAGGATGTGTGAGTGAGCATATTGGTAATGCCACATAGTGAATGTGGCATTGCACACTTGAGACACATGGCACTTCGTCCCATCATCATGTGCTTCCACTTTCACTATGGATCACTTCATTCTTCATACATAGTACCTATACAGATCCTGGCAGATCTCTCCTGTAATCACTAAGGAGCATACCCCATCTGTCTAGCAGTCCCACTTACTTTGTCCTCGTGTTTCTGTGCTTGATGTAGGGAGGGTTGGTGCCGGGCCATCCAGCAGGTGTCTGAGAAGCTGGCCAGCGAGGAAGACGTTGAGATGGCGGAGCCCAAGGACGAGCAGTCGCTGCGCGACAAGTTCAGCATCTCGACCCGCACCTACGCGACAGGCAACCGACTCAGCCTGGACAACTTTGAGTTCCTCAAGGTTCTCGGCAAGGGCACCTTCGGCAAGGTGGTGCTCTGCCGTGAGAAGTCCACGGAGTCCCTGTACGCGATCAAGATCCTCAAGAAGAAGGTGGTCATAGACAAGGACGAGGTGGCCCACACGCTGACCGAGAATCGTGTGCTGCGCAGCACCAAGCACCCGTTCCTCATCTCACTACGCTACTCCTTCCAGACGGCCGACCGGCTCTGCTTCGTCATGGAATACGTCAACTGGCGGCGAGCTCTTCTTCCACCTGTCACGCGATCGCGTGTTCACAGAGGAGCGCACCCGCTTCTACTCGGCCGAGATCCTGCTCGCCCTCGAGTACCTGCACAGCCAGGTGCGTCACGCACTCTCGCTGGCTGTATCCTGCTGTTTAGGTGCTCTACTATTCGGTGGCCTCCTACTTCATTTGTTGGCCACATTCGATTGGATGTGTAATGTAAGAACACCAATAGTATGCAAATCTTTGGTGTGCATTAAAGAAAACACCAGAAAGTTCAAATTGATTAAGAAGCCTCCTTTCTGATAGCCATCAGAGAAAAGCTATGACTTGAAACATTAAACTTCAACCTGTTAGCATTCATTGTGGTCACTGTGCTCTGCTTCAAGCAGTGCTCAGTATCAATTTTATTTTCAGTCATACAGACCATGTACGACAACGTGCAGGAAAGGTTGTGGCAACTGTATGAATTTAACCTCAGTAAACTAGTTAATGTTGCTGCTTCATTGTCATCACTGACATTGTAAGGGACAGATTTATGCTACTGTGTTGCCTCTGTTTTGTAGAAACTCATTCATGGCACTGTTGTCTGCTACATTTAAAACAAAGACGCCATAAATGTGTGCATGTCATGCCAGTGCAAGGTAGAGACTAAAGCAACTGTTAGGAAATGATGCACAGGAAGAGCGGTTTTCCATTTAGAAACCCACGTCCACAGGCTTCGCACAACATTGTACTCAGTATGCTTTGCTTATATGCTCTGGGTCTTGGGTGGTGTTGAAGGACATTGTGCAAGAATGATACTTTTCCTCACAATAAGGACGATGTTTGGGAGAAATGGCAGCAGCGCAGTTTTTCGGACAAATCTTGGAAAGCCTTCGTACTGATGCTTTCTCCCAAGTTGTGTGAATATTAAAAATTTTCGGATATTGAATCAAATGAGAGTCCAGTACAATTCGATCTTCGATTAAAACAGCTGTTATTCGTAATACTGAATGTTATTTTAAATAGTTTATGGATATTTAAAATGTTAACTGTGCCAAAATGCCAAAATAAGCACTCAACGCAAAGCATTGCTTTCATTCTCACTCATAGGCCTAAAACATCATAAGCATAAAACATGAGAGCTGTGTAGTGCGTCAGGTTTTTTTTTGGATAGGAAGCATGACTTTACCGGCTATGCAACCATCAATCATGCTTTCTGAATGGTTCCGTGGGCGTGAAGAGTCTGCTGATTTCCTGTAAGTGCTGTGTCTGTGCTTTCAGTGCTAAAATCATGAATAAAAAGACGTGAACATTGCTTTTCACTTTCTGCAATAAAGCTTGTTCACTCTTACTTGAATGTATTTGAAGAATTACTTGAAAAGTGTTTGATATTAGGTTCGGTCTCGGGAACCACTATTCGCACACCCCTAGAAAAACATATACAGTGGTCAAGAGCCTCTGGTAGAAAACCTTCAGTGTCGCTGATGTGCAGAACTCTGCAATTAGTCCTTAAATCTGGAAGTTGGGCAATGGTCTTGCTTCTTTCGTTTTCTGAAAGCATTGTCTGCCCCAAGGATAGATAGAGCCTGCTCCATTTCAATTCATCTGAGGGTTCTCGTTTATTCACAACCTGTCGCAGGGCATTATCTACCGGGACCTAAAGCTGGAAAACCTCTTGCTGGACAGGGAAGGTCACGTCAAGATTGCAGACTTTGGCCTCTGCAAAGAGGACATCTCCTTTGGGGCCACGACGAAGACCTTCTGCGGCACGCCCGAGTACCTGGCACCCGAGGTGCTGGAGGACACCGACTACGGCCGGGCCGTGGATTGGTGGGGCCTGGGTGTCGTCATGTACGAGATGATGTGTGGTCGCCTGCCCTTCTACAGCCGAGACCACGATGTGCTCTTTGAACTGATCCTCGTCGAGGAAGTCAAATACCCCAAGAGCATGAGCCCCGAGGCGAGGCACCTGCTCTCGGGCCTGCTCGTCAAGAACCCAAGGCACCGGCTGGGCGGCTCGGTCAACGATGCTGCCGACATCAAGGTGCATCCCTTCTTCCGCTCTGTCAACTGGGATGACGTGGCCCAGAAGAAGGTGAGTGATCAAGAGTGCAGATCTTTAGGCTTTAGGAGGATTTAGGAGACGCAACACAGTTCCTTGCTGTGTCATGATAATGTCACCTCAATGCATAGGCGTGGACAGTGTTGCCTAGCGTACCTGGACGAAACTATGGAACCGAACGCTGTCGGAGACGCCGCCGCAGGTCTAGATCATGCCTCTACTGTCAACCACGGGACAGAAAAATATAGTTCCTTGTGTTGCTACAGGGCGTGCCGCATCTGGGCGTGTTAACTTTCTGAAGCACGTGTAAAGCTGCCTGTCTGCTCCTCAGTCATGGTAACACTAACGTCACCAGCGTTCACGCTGGCCTGGAGTTTTGCCTTCTGTATTCTGTCCCTGTGGTTCATTCCATTATACAAAGCCATAGTACCTCAAGGACAGGGACGAAGAAGACAGCAGGACATGTGCTCATCCTGTCATCTTCCTTGTCCGTGTCATTTCAGTACTATAGCTTCGCGTCAAAGGGCCCCTCTCCAGGCCACATTGCGGTTCCAAGTTTGTTTCAAGTCAGACTTGCTGTTGGTGGCCACGCCGTACCCTGTCTGGTGATGAAAACTAAGTTGGCTCCATGGCTGCCTATTAGCTATGCAGAACGTCTATCTTGGCGCATTTATTGGCCAGTTTTCTTATTCCCATTGCAGAGAAAATGCCATCCCTTACTTCCAAGTTTTTTTGCTATATTGTCTGAAGCGCACACACGTCTTCACCATGTGCACTATGTGCCATGTGACTGCAGAGACTGAGTGACAAGTTACAAGCATGTTGGCATGGAGGAAGGAAACCTGAGGAGCAGCCCTAATGTATCCTAATGCATTGCAAAAGACGTGGTGGAAGGGACATCAGAAATTATGGGCCGACAATGAGATACGGGGCAGACTAAACAGCAGACAACTTGAAGGTACCCTCTGCACTACGGAAGTCTGCTGCTCTCTCCGCAGATTTTAAGCTCCGAAATAAACTACAATAAAACCTTGTTATAGCGAAGTTGAAGGGGGAGCTTAAGGGGGGACATGGTTCTTAGAGATAACATAGGTTATTTCTCAGCCAAATTAGATGAAACTGCACAGCTTTGTTCAGTCTCTTTAGCTTTATTTAACTATCCAGTTATATTTTACACAGATCAATTATTTCCAGAGATAATTACCAATCTTATTCTATTGTTTGCCGAAACAATGAAAAATTATCTATGCAACGTAACATTATTATAAACCCATATATGGATACTGGAAAGCCTAAGGAGAGCAACGCTGCAAGGTGATTGGAAATTGAACAACTACTTATCAATTTATAGCACTAATGAGTTCATGGTCTACACCTAGCCAAAAACATGATAATGTTAAAATTAAAATTAAAAACATTTTGAACTGTAGATTGAAAATCTGCTTGCAGCATTGCTTTCTATGCATATTTAGCTACGTTGTGCAAAAGGAATTATAGCTGTAGCTTTCCTAGGTCAACTTTTACAGAAGAAGCAAACAAGCGAAGTGGCCAAAATCAATTTAGCAATAATTTGCACTCAGACACACCTCATATTGGTGTTACAAATTAATTTTACGGCAAAAGTAATGAAAATAGAAGCTAGGAACTTTGCACATTTGTGCAATTTGTGCAATTATAGATAGAGATTCCAAAAATGTCAGCTTCAAAAAGTCGATTTTTTTTTGCAATTTCCAGCCTTCTAAGACCAGTGTCCCCCCTTAATTACTTTGTTATAACCATTCGTTCGTTATAGCCAATATCCATTTCTTCTATGGAATTTCAAGGGGAATCGTGATTGTTTCGTTATATCCAATAGTTTGTTATATCTGGGTTTGTTATAACGAGGTTCTACTGTACTTAGCGCAGCCTTTCTGCGCTTGTACAGTGAAAGGCTACAAAACTGCTTAATCAATAAGCTTTTATTTTTTTCACACTTTAACATCTCTTACCATCAGGACTTGTATTACTTACTGTTGGCGACGTGTTGCTGACAGTCTCTTCATTGATGCATGCCGCAGACTTGGTGTCATTTTCTTTGACAGGTGTGCTATCATGTTTTATTTCCTCACATTTGAGGGTGTTACCACTCCCCAAGAGGGTGTTCTTTGTTGGGTGGTCTCGCGATAAGGGTGCTGCATGTAATCTACACAGACACAAGTTTAGTCTGTGCTGCAGAATAGCAGCCACACTTTTGTAAGGAGAGTAGGCAGACTCAGTGCATCTTAAGACAAAGGTTCTCTAGCATGAGCACTGCATGCAACAAGGTGTATACTTGCGGACAACTTTCTGTGGCTACGAAGGCCCCGCCACGGTGGTCTAGTGGCTATGGTACTCGGCTGCTGATCCGAGGGTCGCGGGATCGAATCCCGGCCGCAGCGGCTGCATTTCGATGGAGGTGAAATGTTGAGGCCCGTGTACTGTGCAATGTCAGTGCACGTTAAAGAACCCCAGTTGGTCGAAATTTCCGGAGCCCTCCACTACGGCGTCTCTCATAATCAGAACTGGTTTTGGGACGTAAACCCCACAAAACAAACAAACAAACAATGTGGCTACGAAGGGATCGGCTACGGGAGCAGAGCTATCACTCTTTTGTTTACCTGCAAGTAGTCACGCACATGGTCTTAGTGATCGCAAGCAAGTGCAAATGCAACATCGCAGTGCAAAATGCATGCGTCTACAACTGGGACAAGAATGCATAAAAGCATTTAGCATTCCATTAACGCATCTTGTAACCACGTTTACTGCGCCTGTGTCACCTAGTTCTGTACAGGTTCGCTGCTTCGGAAATACCACGCAGAGTCTACGTTCTGATTGAGAATGTAGCCTTCGTATGCTTCTTAAATGCCGCACGCATTGTATTGTGTCACAAAACATCAATAAATTTGGGAATACAGTTGTGGGGGGTGGCCACGGGGTTCTCCCACGCTCTAGGAACACAGGACACAGTTCACCGCAGTGCAAACCAACAGTAGGGCATTTATTTGCACCTTCTACACATAGTAAGCACGCTAGCCGAACTATACACACCAGGCATGCTAATGCAATACCCCACGCGTAATCGATGACATTCGACTCACCGCAGCAGGATACCGAGCGAAGTAGTTTTCGCCCATGCTGGAACCGTAAGCCTATATTGCTCGCGACGTAAGTCGCGCGAACAGAGGCTCAATCGGCGATCGGGAGAGGCATCCGCGGGTTCGTCCGAGCGGAGCTCATCGCCACCGCGCGCACGAGCATCGACCACGCGCGACGACGTCCCAAGGCCAAGAGAGAGCGGATCGTTCCCCGTCCGCGGGCCCGCGATTCCTCGCCGCCAGGTAGCGCTACCGCGGGAACCACAGCGCCATCTTCAGCGCAGCGGTG
Organism: Hyalomma asiaticum; assembly: GCA_013339685.2. Lineage (NCBI taxonomy): Eukaryota > Metazoa > Arthropoda > Arachnida > Ixodida > Ixodidae > Hyalomma > Hyalomma asiaticum. Next base: position 17,059,637 of record CM023488.1, on the reverse strand, counting down.
CGCATGACGATGACGTCACGTCTCGTGCCTCGCGGGAAAGCCACCTTAGAGGAGCTTTGAGGAAACGCGGGCGCCACACGATAGAAACTCATCAGGGGATGTCAACATTCAACGTGCAGTAGATGCTCCACAGCTTTGGCTGCATAGCCACAGAAGGTTGTCCGCGAGTGTAATGTGCATACCAGTGCAGCGCGAGCAGAGAGTGCACGCAGTGCATGAGAGACCTGGGAGGCTGTACATGTAGCACGGGACATGACAAATGAGAGAGTCTGAGCCATTACATGTGCTTCCAGACAGTGCAGGCACCACAAGCAGTGAGGCGGCATGAAGCACAGCGTAAAAAAAAGCACTCAGTGATATTTTTCCAAAAGGGGGCGCTTTTACCAGTGTGTAGTATGGCCAGCTGGTAGAGGGTGTTGCAACTATTTTTTGTGCTGGAGTCCCTACAATTAGATCGTGGTTATTGCACGTAAAACTCCCGCGTTTCTTTTTTAGGTGACGCCGCCCTTCAAGCCGCTGGTGACCTCCGACACGGACACACGCTACTTCGACCAGGAATTCACGGGCGAGACCGTGGAGCTGACGCCGCCCGAGGAAGGTCCCCTGAACTCCATATCCGAGGAGTTTGAGCAGCCCTACTTCCAACAGTTCTCGTACCACGGCAGCACGGGTGCCCTGTGCGGTGGGGGTCGCGGCTACTCGGCCGGTGATCGCAAAAACATCATTTCCTGAGCAGAGCGTGTGGGACGCCCCTGTGGAACTTCATAAACAGTGCGGGCACAGCTGAGGAACAACGTGCCATTGAGACGACTCGGGGCACATGCGTCGGCCACAGTGAAACGGAACACGTCAGCCACTTAAGGATGCAACTTGTGTTGTCATGCATCAAAGGTTACCCTCCCATATAACCTGTTTATTGCTTATGATTGTTTATATGAATGGATTTAAGATTGCAGGGACACTTAAATGGCCTGGCATGCTGTCTTTGAGTGTACTGCTGTGTCGTTTTTGTGTGTTTCAGGAGGGTTTTGTCCGAGAACACTTATACATTTCCTAGAAGGAAGGGCACTGTGAAATACGTATCACATTTGCTGTCTGCGTTCAACTCATAAGGGTGCAGTGGACTGTGGCATTCGAACATGTTTTTAGGGAGATTGCCAGTGAAAGTGTCCTCTGAGTTTGCACTTTTTAAAAACTGAGCAGTGCTTGTTGACAGTAGTCAGCTTAGCACAGTAAAATCTCATCGAAATAAATTTCTGGGGACCTTGTGAAGGTTTATTAAATAAGTACCTCTAAAAATATTCACGGCACCTAAGTGAAGGTAAGATACCATTGTTTTGTTATGTTCATGGCCTTTCCCTGAAGGTATTCTCAACAGCCTTCTGGTTGGTCCATTATTTTCCTTAATATCGTCGAGTGTACACTTCCAGAATGTGCAGATCATTTCACCTAACTGTCTAGAAAGTGATGCATGTCTAAAGTGAGAAGTGCTTGTCAGCGATCACAGAGAGTCCGATATTTCCTATGTGAACTTGGAGACTATGCACAATAATGCTGCTGTTACTCAGAAAGGTTTCTTGGTGGCTCGTAAATTAGCATTGCCAATGACAGTTCAGCATGTATAGCGTTCAAGCCAGACTGAAATTTAATTTCATTTTAGAATGAACTCTACAAATTCAGTGGACCTTAAAATTTAGCTGAAGTATAATCTCAGCGATTTCAATCTATGATAGATGAGCTGCATTAAGAGGCGGCCACCATATGGGCTGCAAGGTAACAATGTGCCTTTGATGCTTGCAAGGCTGTCTTGTTTAACACCTGGTATTTTTAGTGAACTCATGTGCACATATGGTTTCCAGACTCTGCAGCCACGCAGCTTTGCTGATAATGGCAGTTTAACACGTCAGTGGCAGTTACAACGTTAATTACATGCTGTTGCATGATATACAAAACTTGCAAGTGCTTTTGTCCGCACATTTACCCTAATTAAGGTGGTGGTCCTAGGACTGAGACCTTAAATGAGGTGTCGGTATGATGGGGCTGGTAACATTACTCCAACCACCCTCCGATCCCAACAGCGCCCAAGCCTTCAAAACAAACTTCTCAGCTTTGAGAGTGGTGATAACAGATGATGGCCATCTTGGTTAGGGCAAGTTAGATGTGGGGGCTAGGAGTAGCGGAGAGAGGGGGCTCACTTATGGCATTTGTGGGCCAGATTGCAGTCATCTTGTAAGTTGTCGTTTTATAAGAGAGCTGTAGAAATAGCAATGCAAGTGGCTGGTTTTGTGCAAATGAGCCTTGGTCTCAATGAAAAGAGAAAGACAGCAGGACCACTTATGCACAGAACCTAAAATATTCTGTACAAATATACTAGGGAGTGCGCTAACGTTGGGTCTCTCTGTAGAACTTCCCCCCCGAGATTGTGTGGAAGCCATGTTGGGGCCTTTGTGGTGCACGGTTTCACTCGACTGCTGCAGTCTCGAATTGGTGCCGCGTTTTCCCTCAGCTGTGCTGTAGTGAATCCTGTGCCGTGGATGCACTCGCATTTCTGCCCAATCAGTTGGCACGCCGTATGCAGTGGAACCAACCAAGTTGTCCTTCCGCTCGACTTCTGGGATGAACGGAATGCAACATGTACATAATGTAAGGCCTGAGGTGGGGCTAATAAAATGCTTCACAGAGACTACAGCTTCCTTGTGTTACTCCATTAGGCAGTTTCACAAACATATAGTATGTTGCATTTTGTTGCGTGTTGGGATTTGGGCTGCACAAATAGCGAGCCTTCGTAACATTAGAAACATAACATTAAAGACATAACATTAGAAACATGACATGGGTGTCATGAGCGGCATGGTTTACATGCCACAGTCTTGGTGCCCTTGCGGCTGTTTCGTTAACTTCATATGTACCTAAATCGGTATAGCGACACAACAATGCAAATCCATTTATGTTCATGATGCGTGCTTCGCATTTTTTTTATTCCTGCTGCAGGTTGGATGTGCCATTTTTTTTTCACTGGATGATCAAATGAAATAGCACACCACTAAATTGGATAGCCTCAATTTTCAAATATTTTTGCACACTTTCTATTGCTTGTACTATTGCCTTTTATCAGCATGCGTGCACGAACAAGTGTTTTGGGGTCTGCTTTTGCTCGTGCCTCAGCCTGTAAGCTTTGTTGAACAGAACACGCTCTGCATTTCATGTACGTTCAGGCTTGTGCTTAGCACATTCTCCTCTCATAATCGTGATAGTACAGCACTGCTATACAAGCCATTACTATACTAGCGTACAACATTTCTTGGCTGTACTGTGGAATCTGCAGGACCGCAATGCATGCTTGCGTGTGCACTGAGATATAGTACCTACTTTTATTAGTAATTTGCACATTTTCATACTTGCCTTGCTCAAGTTAATGAACCTTTATTTGGAAACTAGTACATTTATGGGAAAATAGCCAAATTGGGTAATTACCTAATTATGTAATTAGGTATATTTGAATATAGGTTATGTGCTTTTTACAAGGATTTTTTTTCGTTTCTGGGAGAGCAGCACGCTTTCTGCGCGCATGTTCTCCACAGCAAACATAGGCCATGGCTAGCCATCCTACCATGGCGTCCCCCAATGTGTGTTGGTCCGTGCGTGGACCCATACTCGCCATTTCGTTCTCCAAGAAAATGCGCAAGCGTAAAAAAGTGTGAAAATGGCATTGCAGGTGGTTTGTAACGTGTATGCCAACCTGAACACTGTCAAATTCTGTCATCTTGTGAAATTTTGTAATGGGGCCGTTTTGATGCAATCTGGAGGCTTAGCCTGTAGCAGCTCTCTGGCTAATCAGAGCTGACAAGATGGCCAATTTGACTAGATGGCAGAATATGACAGTGCTTATTAGCCACCATAGTTCTTATGATAGCAATAGCACCCGAGGTAGCTTGCAGCTTGTATGCTGCTGTAAGGTGCCACCAGCTTCAATTGTCGACATATGCTGTGTGCCGGACTGCAGCTGTGCTCGTCAGCATGAGTGAATTATATTGCCCTAATCAAAGCCAAAGCTCTGCAAGTCCCAGTGGCATCTCAAAAGCGCATAAGGCTGTTTCTTGGGTGAAAGTGGCAAATGTACGGTGCTGTGAACAAGCAAAACAAAATCGAAACTGGAACTGAAATCGGAAAGCTGCCGAACTACTAGAAGATTTGGCTTTCCCTGGCGGAGTAGCACGAATGTGCGGAAGCCGTGCCTCGTAGCCTTCGTTCCACTGCTAAGATTAGTTTTTGCCGAATGTAACCACTGAAAATTGATTTAATAAAAAGTGCACCGAATAAATGTACATCCTCCTTAAAAACCAGAATAGAATATATCACATCAAGGAAAAGGGGGAACTGTGCTAGTAACCATAACAAGGTAAAGAAGCAACATTAGAAAGTCCATTTCCCAGGAGTTTTAAAACATGAGTAAGTCCGTTTCCCAGGAGTCTCACATGTGCCTTGTGATTGCAAGTGCTGTTTTCGTAAAGCTAAGCTAGCTAGTAGTACAGTTATTAATAACGTGTGCACATGTGGGTACAAGTGAAGGGCACCCAACATTAAGAACGACTATCGATTGAACAGGCTCACTTGGGCGCAAAAGTCTACACAAAATTAACCTGCAAGTTTTCAGATGTGGTAGCACTATGTACCTGTGAGTCGGGCACACTGCAGGTCTGTGCGGGTGATGTTACAATTCCTGCTTTATCCCTGGCTTACACACATGCGTCCACTATTATCAATGTGCCGATTCTCAGCCATCAGACACGTCTTTTTGTTATGCCTGCGTGAAAGTGCACTTTCATAGAATTGCGGCATGCTTTTATGGTCTTGACAATGCAGCGAAAGGTTAGGTAGCAGATCTTGCGGTGACAGTGTCCTATGCTCAAATAAACTCTGGCACAACGGCTTGTCTGTTCTGCATAAGAGCGACTGCATCTGAAAGGGACATTGTGCAGTTGGATCCTGATATAACGAATTGCCTATTATAACTAATTAAGTAAAATATAATTTCCATTAGAGCATTGTTACTTCAGCATGTACATAAGCAATTATCGGATATAATGAAGCTGTTTCCGTGACCTATTCAATACTTATGAGGTTTGAGTGCATGCCACACCAGTATAGCAAACCAAATTTGTTGGTGTGCTGTGCGAAATAAATTTGTCCTTTCGTTTTTTTTAACTGGCATATGTATTTCTCTATGCAGCGGTGCATATCTACCCTAGTTTATTAGCAGCCATAAAAGCAACATTGGCACCACATACGCTTCCCATTTTCTTTAGCCTGTAAAATAAGGATTTCATACATGGGATATACCCTGTATGAGAATAAGCAGTGGCGCTCGCTAGTGCAGTGCTTAAGAAGCACAGCCTCCGAATTTATGGCACTACAATCCCAGAGGCTCTGTAAAACTTGGTCCACACTTGGGACCCTGTACTTGTCTGCTAAAGCCCCCTGGTGTGATAGCGAGAGGTATTCGGTTTTGATTGTAAGTCGAGCCTGCAACTTTGGATTTCGAATTTTAATAAAATTGGTAGACTTACAATCGTGTAAGTGCGGTTGTAAAGAAACATACCTTTATATACACATAATAAATGTGCATAATCGTTAACGACGAGAATTGAATATACCACACAATCGCAATTGAAAAACAAAACAGTTCTTGGCATTACAAGGTGAAAAATCCAATTGTAAGCGAAGCCCACAACTTTGGCCTCCAAGATTGCAGCACATGGTGCCTTTTGGAAGCTACATAGACTCACTGTTCAAATTCGTGCACCGCACCCTGAAAAGTAGTTATAATAATAATTGTGGTTCGGTTAGGAAAGGATGCTAATTTCTGCAGCCCATGTAGGGAGCACGGCTAAGCGTCCGTGGGGGTGGGGGAAAGGGAGTGAAAGAGATAGAGAGAAAGGCCGTAGTGGAGGGCTCCGGAAATTTAGACCACCCGGGGTTCTTTAAAGTGCACTGACAACGTACAGTACACGGGCCTCTGGCATTTTCACCTCCATCGAAAAGTAGTTATATGGAGTATACAATATCTACATTTGAAGATTGGAAAGGGAGGGGGGGGGGGGGGCATAATGCAGTTATCGTACATGTAAATGCGCTGCAAGGCAAGGACATTCTGTTTAATGACTCGTTCGTTTTTTGTCGTGATCTCAACGGTTGCAGCGGACAACGATGCGATACAGGCATTATATAGTGTAGAGAACACCGCCGCGATAGCGCGCAGCTAGGTGTCCCGCTGCGAAGCTCAAGGACGAAGATATTTCTTTCCGAGTCACGACTGGTCGCATTTCAATTGGGGGCGAAATGCAAACACAAGCGTTTAATTTGATAGGAATGCACGATAACAGAAGCCCCTTGTAGTGAAAAATTAATCTCGAGTAGCCTTAGCCTAGCGTCTCTAATGATGTTGCGGTTTTAATAGCACGTAAAGAAACCCCAGAATTCATTTTCAAACTGCATCGCAGGAGCGGCGTTTGCTGCAATCAGCTGGTGGACCGCTAAAGACTGGCGCTCTGCGCGACCTCTAACCCTTATCTAATCTAATTTCATCGCCACGGAGTTGCGTAGTCCTAAACGGCGCCACGTCCGGTCCTGTTTTATCTCTGCCGTGCATAAACAGAAATTGAGAGATATTTTAATATTAATAATATTAATTCAGGATATAGGTTGGTATAATGCGCGGATGACGAATTAGCCAGATAGAAGGCTCGAATGCTCCGAATGTGCTACCGGAGAACATGACTGCCGTGATGGCCGCAAATGAACTATGCATGGCTGGAAACAGCTGGTGCAGCAAAGCAATTCCGCTTTTGGTGTAGATGTTCTGTTTTCTTTGAAAGCGGAGTGGCGCTGTCAGAGCAAAGCACGAGAGCCAGGCAACACGGGAAGGGGGAGGGGAAAAAGGAAAAGTAAATCCGCGACGTCACGCTCCAGCTGTAACAGAGAAGGACAGCGTTACGAGAGCTGACTGACTCGGGAACCAACCAAGACCGAGAAAGGGTGTTGCTAAATCTTGCATTTCAAACACTTCGTTTAATGGAAGTCGGGCGGGCGCACCTGCCAGAGTGAAGCGCGTGCCAGGCCACACCGACATTCAGGTGCCCAGGTTTTACCGCGAAATTCAAAACTTAAATTTCGGTCTTCACCTTTTAATAAAGAACATGCTATAGGGAATCAGTGGGAGCGGAATACGCTAATTGTAACAGTCTCGACAGGTCTAGTATTTCACTTTAGTGAAACACTTCTCTTGTGAAGTTGGAGAAATGTTGGGGTACGGGTAACTGAAATCTATGTAGCGTGAATTCTCGACAAAGAGTCGAAGACTTAACAAACAACGACAAGCCACAAGCCGGTTAGTTCAACTGAAACTTTCCTGCAAGTGAGCGCTTCATTGATCCTCTTCTCTCTCTCTCTGTCTCACCCCTTCGTCCTTTCCCCAAGTGCAGGATAGCCAGGCGTTTGGCAAATGAGTTCTGCGGAAACCCGCAAGGTGGAGTAACGTTTATGAAAGGAAAAAGTAACATCCACCCGTTTTGTAGCACAAGGCTTCATTTCTTTGTACCCTTGTGCTACAAAACGGGTTGATGGTAATTTTCCCCTTCAGCCACGGGTTTGTCCAGAATTTTGATATTGGAAAGGGGGGCGCGGAGTTACCCATGGTGTAACCAATATGCGGGGGTTCGGGAGAGGTTGGAGGGATGCAGTGAATACCAAGTCATTGATTATATGGATAATTTTTTTTTTTTGGGGGGGGGGGGGGGGGGAGGGTGTTGTATAAATCCCTGAGGATATCAAACAGGACGTGCGTCTGGCTAACCTCCTCGCCTTGCCTTCTTTCTCCCACCTTCATTGCAAGAAGCCCTTACATGTACAGGATCAACGAAGGAAGGATCAACAATGCCACAAGCCTGTCACATATTATTAATTTGTGTCCTGCACATAAACATCCAGTTGCAGTAACCGCAAATGTGGCTTTTCGTTCTTCGTCGAAATTCGCACTACCTAGTTTCCATGGATGCGTAGGATCTTATACAGGATCAAACTGTCTGCTAAGTTACGTTACTGCCTGAATACTAACGAGGCATAACCACAAGCTAGGAGACACTAAGGAGAAACAGTCAACCAGTTCTCACTGGTAAATTATCCTTTTCTGTCGCTTATTTTACTATGATAGGTTTACCATTAGAATAGAAAACGAATGGCAATGTCTCATTTTAAAGCGTCGCGTCGACCTATTGGCATAAGCATCAGTGCGACGTCACGGATTCGAACGCGTGTGGGTGTGTTTGTGTGTCTGGCCACATTGGGTCAACGAAATTTTCTGAAACTCGGTACGTTACGTACGTCTCCGGTCACCTTCGAGGTGAACGCACTCAATTTTTACCGATTAATGAGTGTATAGGTCCTAGTATAGAGGCGGCCGATATCTATGACGTCACGGGGGTTGGTTCGAAAACTTCGAGGTGGCGTCGCCACCGGCATTTCCTTCTTGCTCGTTTTGATCGCTTCTCCCGCATCCTGGCGGCAAGAGTGACGATAGTGAAAGGGCAAGTTAGTAATCTGAGAAACATATTGTTTATAATTCACCGTCCGCCGCGGTGGTGTAGTTGTTACGGTACTCGGCTGCCACCCAAAATACGCGGGTTCGATCCCGGCCGCAGCGGTCGCATTTTCGATGGAGGCGAAAATGCCAGAGGCCCGTGTACTGTGCCGTTGTCAGTGCACGTCATAGAACCCCAGGTGGTCTAACTTTCCGGAGCCCTCCACTACGGCCTTTCTCTCCTCTCTATCGCTTTCACTCCCATTCCCCCACGGATGCTTAGCCGTGCTCCCTACATGGGCTGCAGAAATTAGCGTCCTTTCATAACCGGACCACAATCATCATAATTCACATTGTGCCGGATTGAGTACACTAAAGAGGCGCGTTTGCCCTAACTGTGGACGAAGAATGAACTTCGCCCTCGTTGCCTCACTATTCCGTGACTGGTACCGATTCTCCGTTAAGCTAACTCGCTTCGCAATCAACGCGCACCTGTCATTGGCACGCGGACAGTGACGCGGCAGCGGCAATAAAGAGGAGAAAGAGCAGTCGCCGGTAATTCGTTCTCCCCGCCTTTCTCTATCCAGTTCGCAGACAGCTGTCGGTATCGCGAAACGGTTTTACAAGCTCGTCGCATTCTCGTTCACGCTCTCACCCGCCCACCCCTCGGGCTGGCGGCAGTCGTCGCGGATCAGACGCGTGTGTGTGTTCGTAGTGGTGCGTGCGCCTCCGGATAAGCTCGTTTTTCAGTCCTCGTCGAAGGGCAGCGTAAACCAGCGGCTGTGCACGAGCTGTCGCCGCCTCAATGGCTGCTACGGAGGATTCGCTCGCTGTCGTCGGAGGGGGCTTGGTGCGTATGTACACACAAATATCACTCACGTGATGCTCCCTGACCAAGTCAGTTGCCGCTACGATGACGCGTTTTGTTTTTTTAGCGGCGAAGCACCTTAGAGTCTCGGCCGCTGTCGTCACGGTAAATCAAGTTGTCAAATGATGGTCAAAAAACAAATGCGTAATATATCAAACTGGTTCGAAATAAACTAACATGATTTAAACTAATTTAATATAAAGGAATAGTCAGGATTTAATTGCATTAAGAACAGAAGTTTGTTAAATTCGGTTGCGAAAATTGTGTGGGCTCATCCTGGACGCAGTGCAGTCAGAGTGTGCATGTTTGGGCCGATCCTGGTGGCTGCGCACCGAGACAGTGTGTAGGGTTGTTGTGTCAGAAGCGAACGAGTTTCTGCTAATGCATCAGGGCTGTCGGCATCTAATGTACGCCGTCGTCGTGGCCACGGTAAAGCAAGCCCATTAGCAGCGACTGACGTCTTCCTGTGGGAAACACCGGCGTATCAACGCATCCTTTGCACCTGGTTTCATGTCGGTGGAGCTGTCACGATTTTTTCGAAAATATCGCGCTTGTCCTGCGTGACAGGCGCGACGTGACTTAACAGCTGTAATGGCTCGGACGATGTGGCGAACGTGGACAGCCGATATCCTACAACTGAGATTAACGGCTCGTCGTGGTAGCTTAGAAGCTAATGCCCTAGCTTGCTGAGGTCGCAGGATCGAAGCCCAGCCACGGCGGCCCGCATTTAGACGAAGGTGAAATGCAAATAATAATAATAATAATAATAATAATAATAATAATAATAATAATAATAATAATAATAATAATAATAAATACAAGCACACCCGTGCACTTAGATGTAAGTCCACGTTATGGACCCCGGTTGGTCAAAATTATTGCGGAGCCCTCGACTATGGGGCGTGCTTCATGATCATATCATGGTTCTGGACCCCATTAATTATTATTGTACAGCTGAGATAGAACTCGTGTCAGACAGGCCATACGACGCGTGTACCGAATCCATCGTTATCACTAATTTGACTTTCCTGGTTTTCCGTGGCACGGCCATGTTATCACGATGCATATAAGGGCTCCCGATCAATTGCTGCATGCTTGTGGCTATTTAGCGTACATTAAACTATAACTATACCGGTTTAATCCACTTGCAACGGTATTGAAGAAACCGGAAAAGTCAATCGTTATAACGGTTTATCGTTGCATCTGCCAATGGGAAAACTGAAAAAAGTACGCAGGATTTGATCGTTACAACATATCGTTGTATTTGGCATCGTTATAAGCGAATTACACTGTACCCGGGTGGACACTCTGCCGGGGCCGCCAAGTAAGCACGCGTCTGAGCCAATGTACCGGTACTTCTGTGTGTGTGCGTGCGTGTGTGTGTGTGTGTGTGTGTGTGTGTGTGTGCACGAAGTGAAGATTGAAGATTGCCGGGAGGAGATGGGGGGGGGGGGGGGGGGGAGCACAAAATTAAGGACAAAATGTTTGCCTTTTGTTTTCCGCATTGGAGTAGTAAATGTTATGTATCGAAATTATTCAACTTGTGATTAGTTCGTTGGCTTACAAATCTCGCGGGAAGTTCCGAACAGCGTTGCCAAAACGTTGAATGTATGTTGCATTACGTTGGTTTCGAATGTTGAGAAAACGTTACAAACAGCGACCATGAGCCACGTTTACGTTATAAGGCAACGTTGGCTCAATGTTATGGCAACAATGCGTGCTACCAGAGATATGGCTTGAACTCCGTTTCGACACGTAGAAGATCCAACTATGTGCTTTTTATCATCATCATCATCATCATTTATTATACCTTAATTAACGGCCCTGGGTTAGGCATTACGTAACTTAAGGCTAGCGAAAGAAAAATTTGTGAGATGTCAAATTATTAAATTTAACGTTATGCATCTCTATGAAACCGTGAAACATAGATTTCGATTCACGCCTAATTGTCTCAGCAAACACTGTGTAGCATATATATTATGCATTAGGCGTTACTTGGCGATATAAATGCACCATCTGTAGTCGCTGTAGACTACTGGTGACGCTGTAAGTGCGTTCTGGCTAGTGACATCTGTCTAGCATGCAAACATTTTGTATGCTCGTCGAAGCGTTTCCCGGTGGTCTGGATAATGCTAGCTCTAACCGTATCTCGTGCACGGACGACCCTGTTTTCTCTTCAGTACAACTCCCGCTTTGTCTAGCATTAACTTACGCTCCATCGAATCCCCAGGCAGCCCGTGATAACCGGTGTCGTACTGGTTACGTAATGGTTGCCCAAGAGAGTAAAAGCACGTATCGGTGAACTGAATCTAACTACAGCTGGGTGTAAAAAATTCGGAAGTGTCTGAGCTTCAGATGGTCGCTGGCAGAAACCTTAGTCCTGCAGTGGTCGTAACGATCGTAACCTCCTTTTCGCCCTCTTCTTAACTGCGCTCTTGAATTAACTTCTATGGTCACGTCACCGCATCAATTCATTGAAGCCTTCTTTCTGCACGGCATCGTCAGCTCTTCGGTTAGACAATAACGACAGCATTACGCGACAGACTCAACGGCGAGACGACTCAACTTGACACATCTATGTGCAGGCGATGGCACGTCTAAAGCCCGTACCGAAATTTCGTGTACGCCATGCAAGATGTACGGTCATCGGATACTCTCCCGGTGTGCAGTAGTATTTGTATTTTTTTAACGTCATTTGACTGCCTACGACTGCCTACGACAGAGAGTAAGGTGAGGGAGGCTTGGGGTGCCCCCCATATCCCGGCGACCATAGCCGGTAAGGCACTCCCTCACCAGAGCAGGATTGGCTACCCTGGAGCAGTAACGGCCATCACTTCCCACGAATACGCCAATTTGCCCACATAATTACCGTCAAGTGAAATTGAATGTCCGCAGGCGGCGAGAGAGTTTACGTAGCAAGTGAGAGTTTACGTGAGTGTGAGTGAGATGGTTCACGCAGTTGTGGGACTATGTCACAAAGTTTCATAAAGCCTTTCAGGTGCAGGGCCGCCTCATGTCCCTCTCCAAAGCACTTGCCGCCAAAAAAATGTAAACTGTTTGATTGATTTGTGGGGTTTAACGTCCCAAAACCAGCTCCGATTATGACACGAGTGGAGGTCTCCTGAAATTTCGACCACACGGGCCTCAACATTTAGCCTCCACCGAAATGCAGCCGCCGCGGTCGGGATTCGACCCCGCGACCTTCGGAGTGCAGCCGAGTGCCATAATCACTAGACCACCGTGGCGGAGGTGTAAACTGTTTCAGGGACGCGATGTATAAGTAACCGCTGTTGAAGCGCTCCCGTCAAGTTCGGGCAAGTCAGCGTCCTTGGCGTCTTCGTCAGAGCGTATGCCTTGGCGATCAAGTTTTTCGTCAAGCGCCGCATGCGGTGGCTCTGCTATCTCGGCGTCGATCGTCGTCCGCGCCCACAAACTCGTTCCAAGTGACACCATGCACGCTAACGCCAACGACGCTTTGCCACAGATCTCGTCGGGTCGCGAGGCCGTTCTACCACCGCCTAATAGAAGCATTTGGCGATGCCCGTCGCCGTTAACTCAGTTAAACATTTCCACAGCGGCGAACAACGATATCTGAAGTGGGACGTATAGGCGATATCAGCCCGATAAAGAGTGGAGAAACGGGGGCACATCGTGCGTCACGATGAAAATGAAAAAAGGTGAAAAAGGAGTTCAAAATGACGAAACATGAAAAAGGGATTCTTCTGAGATAGTTCGTGCAAAACCACCGTCAATCGTAGCGTCAGAGGGAAGGGCGAATATTCGTTCAGCGTGGTGGAGATTACGGCGCCCCCGCGTTCGCTGTAGCCGAGTTGTGCAGCCGCGGTTGTTCGTTGTATCGAGTACTCGGTGTCATTGCCGTGGCACGTATTCTGACGATGTACCACTACCATCGTCCGCCTTTACCGAGCGCTCGTTTTAACCGCGTATGTTTGTAAGGGGGTCTCAACTATGAATGAATGAATGAATGAATGAATGAATGAATGAATGATAATTTCTGCGGTTTTACGCCCCAAAACCACGACATGAATATGAATCGATGAACAGATCGCTAAAAACGATGGAGAACACGTAATGTCGCTGGAGCCAACGTTTCGATAAGTTCACTTGTCGAAACGCTGACACCACGACATTCGCTGTTCTCCCTCGTTGCGATCTGTTCATCGATTGAAGTCTCCATCTTCCTGTGAGCTCTTCTAGCCTTCGAGAGACGCAATAATGAATGAATGAATGAATGAATGAATGAATGGTATGACCCAAAGGTGAACACGTGATGATCTGAAGGAATGATTTATGATATATTATTGGTAGTTATAGAGGTGCCCCTACGACTGGTGTGGGCTTCCAAAAGATACCTTCACGTCAGTCGCTGACTAAATCTATCTATTGTACTTGCGTGCGTGTCGCGTATGTACTACGTGTATCCGCATGCTGTCGCTATATTATGTATAGTATTTCGAAGATATACCGTTTGGCCTCGCGGTAACCATAGAAGCCGATATCTGGTATAGTGTTTCGTTACTGTCCATTTTGTCACTGTATACAGACATGTTCGATTCGCCTAATTACAATCTGGCCTAGCCAAAGCCGTGATTGGATTGTTTCATTATATCGCTATAGTTTCACTGGGTCGAAGGTTATCGCAAACCTGCGGTGTGCCATGTGCATGTGGAATGAAGCGGAGTTTAAAACGCAACACCTGTCTGATGACCGGATGAAGGCTACAGATATATGTATAGGAACTGGGGAAACAGGGATAACCGAAACAACAGGATGATAGGCGACAGGGTCTAAAAAGTAACACAACGACAGCGAACAGATTGTGCAGGTGCAGAATAGAACAGACACATAGAAACAGAATAAAGAGAGGGAAGGGGCGAGGACGCCGAAGAAGCTGCACGAACACAGTGACGCCGTGTCAGTGACATGCGTCGTTCATGAGTTCTTTGCTTGCGATAGACGCCCTGTTTCAAGGTGGCGTATTGGCACTGCAAGCTGCCACTTTAAAACGTATTCACGCGCTTCCTCGAACAATGTCCTTGTGTAGCCTGCCGTCCTTGCTCACTTCTAACAGAACAAACTTTCCCCCTTCTTTTCCTTTTTTGACGTTTCTTGCCGACGCGACCAGTCCAGCCTGCCTAGAAAGTAGCGTGCATAGTTACTCGACGGCATTGCTTAGGATTTCACGCGACGACCGCTCCCGAGAGACGCGTTTTCGAACTCTGGTGAAACGGTACCCTTGCGACCCGAAGTTCCGCGAGATTTGTGCGCTATAATAAGGCCACGGAGTGAATAAGGCCACATTCAGGAAGCGACGTACGAAACGGATATTTTGAAAGGGAAAATTAGCATCTACCCGTTTGTAGCACAAAGCTACTAGGAAATCCCTACGGATTTCCCAGAAATGAAAGCTCCTTAGCTGTCATAAAACAATGTTTTACTTGTTACTTCGTCTTCGTGTTCGTATATGCCGTCCTGTTGAAGGTAAAAGCCAATGCTGTTTCATGCACTTTGGAAAGTTCAGATTAGGCGCTCTTTCATTCACCGCCTTCTCGGGCACTCTCACGTTGAAGCTTCCTTAGATACCGCAGAAGAATCGAACCCCCCGTCTATAAAATTATATCTATGTCCCTGTCCTCGACAATCTCTAAGGGCGTTTCAACTTGAAGATTAATTGGTAAGAACACAATGGTGTGAGAACACATTCATATGGTGCTCTCACCAGAAGGAATGACGAGAACACAATTTGCAGTTCTGCTATAGCCCTAAATTTGGGCTGTAAATTTGGGCTACCACAGTCCAGGGGTAATTGGAGATATATGCGAGAGGCCTTTGCCCTGCAGTGGGCGTAGACAGGCTGATGAATGAATGAATGAATGAATGAATGAATGAATGAACTTGTTCGACAAACAGGGTCACAGCCAAGATATTATTTCAGAAGCGAGGGGGACCGATTCTCCCGTATATATTTTCGTGCTTGTAAAACTGCAAAAGATTCGAGGAGCAAGTTCATCTGAGAAGTTCAGGTCAACAACATCATTTTAGCCCTGAGGACACCAGTATAAACATGCCTACCACATATATCGTGTTAATTTCTAATCAATTAACCGATCGAGATGTCACCCTCAGTGTGCTCCCGATGACAAGCGAGGTAGCGCTGCCACTGTAGGTTCGAAAAATTTTGACCAAGGCTGCACACCTGCCAGGGTATCGTCTGTTGGTCGAATAGCTATATATATATATATATATATATATATATATATATATATATATATATATATATATATATAAACTCTTCAGAACATCAGTCCTCTGGAATTAAAACGAAAATTTATACGAATGCTAATTTGTTCGCGTAATTGCGACAGCGTGTTGTTGGAAGCAGCAGGTAATGAAGCCGTTTGCGGGTTAAGCGAAGCCAAGTCGCACCGCTGGTCTTTATGGGTTCGAAGATGGAAACACCCCGGCTTCTTAACGGTCAGAACTGAAGCCATGTGAAAGCAGAAGGTCTTTCGGGTACCTTTAGAAGACCCGAGAAGAGGTTTCGTCATGATCCAAGACTTTCCGGCCATCAAAGCCGAATTTATTCTTCATACATGAAGTTATGCTCGTCTAAAAAGATTTTTTTCGTTGGATAGTTTTGTGTTGAGGCCCAACCAACGCTGTCTAGAACACCTATTGGAGAAGCTGATATTGCTCAAGCTCAATTAGCGCAACGACCTTCTCAGCAAAGCACATCTCCGTTTTGAATAAATGTATACATTTTTCCTTCACTCACTGGCGTTCCTTAGGGTTTCCAGCGATATGCTTGTCGTCGCTCGTTTTAATGCGCTGCAGCAGTATTCACATAGTTAGGATGCACTTAATGAATGTCCTTGTGGAGCGTCATCACCCTCGAAATAACAAAAAAGAAATGCATCCCATTACCTGCATTCTCGTATTCGTATTCTGGAATGCTTTTTCGTCTTTTTGTGAAAGTATCTCCGGAATATCCCCTTACGTCAAGGACAAATGTATCTCGGTTTCTGTATTTGAGGCTTCGATATCTTTATTCCGGAATCATTTTTGAGTATCTCTGCGCCGCCCTGGCAAAAAAGAAAGAAATTATTAGCGAGGAAAAAAATGAGAAGAAAATCAGAGATTTCATCATTTTCATGTCAAGAGCAATTAGTTTCCAGTTCCACTGATCACCTTATGATAGAAGAGAGAGGAGAGACACAGGATTTGGCTGGGAGGTTTATACGCGAAGAGACTTTTAAACAAGAGCAAGAAAATATAAAAAAATCTAAAGAAAGCTAGAAATATTGTGTGCGAGGGAGGTGCATGGAACAAGGGGACATGAAACTTGCACATGTGAAGTGGTGTTCGCCATTCAGTTTGCTTAACTGTGCTTTTGCTTCTACACTGCCACTACGTTGTGGCAGTAGATTGGCCAGAGCTTGCTGATATCTGCCTTGCATGTGGAATTAGTTAACATGAGTTGACTTACACTGACATGCGCACATGTGTAGGTACAACATTAAAAGAAAAACACTTGATTTACCTAGGTTCCGGCTCGACAACCCTTCGAACGCAGCGGCGTTTCCTAACGCTACCTTGACCTGCAGTGAAATCCGTGTGCCATCGTACGCCCCCTTATCACGAAAGTTATCGCTATAACAGCCGGAGGAAGGTACTCTGTTATCGTCGTCGGCGAGAGGGGTCAGATGGGGGCAATTAAACCGCGTGTAAAAAAATATTAACCGTCAAGAAACACCGATAAGCATGCGCTATCAAGGCGCTGGAATGACCACCGCCCAGTTACTGTAACCTCCGACAAGCGCATTTAGGTCTAGAGACAAATACTGATAAGCGCGCATGTTTGCTCCTTATCTGGAATAAGGGAGTCGTGAGGGCTTTCCTGCAACGTTCAATGGCCGCGCCAAGAGTCTCGGTCAGGACACTGCAACGTTGATATGAGGAATCTTTGGGTAAGGGCGCTCGTCTGCATTTTCCACACTGTCCAAAAGAGGCCACTGGGAAGCACTTAAACAAGACAGGGAGCCCAAATGACCGCCGATCAATGCAGGAAAGACGATTACAAGATCATATTTTGGGTTCGGCTTCGTCTTTAGTGGCGTGTCAATGCAATATCAAGGCAACGTCTTTGCTGGGGTAGAGCAGCGCATTGCCATCATCAGACGCGATAGTTGGCGCTTGTGTCATGCAAGCGTCAACTGCTGAACCACTTACTATATACACGGAGAAACGCCGCTGATGCGATGTCATTGCCGCACCGTTCCTTCATGTGGCAACTTCAGTAGACATGACAGAAAGTGACTTTAGGTTGTTGATAACTCCTATTAGCAATGGCTGAAAAAAATTCACAGCGTATCCACGGAGTGAATGATGATGAGTGGGCGAAGCTCCGGAGGTTCATCGTAGATCGTGCCGAGTTCCGGATTAATTTAGTTAACGCGCACGCTACGAATCCTTATGGTTCAACTACGCACAAGTGAAATCTTCCACCGGCACTTCATTGCAAGTCAAGACCCAGTGCCTATATATATATATATATATATATATATATATATATATATATATATATATATATATATATATATATATATATATATATATATATATAGGGGTGGCCCCGCCACGGTGGTCTAGTGGCTAAGGTACTCGGCTGCTGATCCGAGGGTCGCGGGATCGAATCCCGGCCGCGGCGGCTGCATTTCGATGGAGGCGAAATGTTGAGGCCCGTGTGCTGTGCGATGTCAGTGCACGTTAAAGAACCCCAGGTGGTCGAAATTTCCGGAGCCCTCCACTACGGCGTCTCTCATAATCAGAACTGGTTTTGGGACGTAAAACCCCACAAAACAACAACATATATAGGGGTGGGCCGGTGAACGGTTCTCCAGCGCGAGCAGTCGGTATTTTTCAATCAAGAAACTCGCTAGAAGACGCTGCCTGCGTCAAGCTTGTCTCTCGCGGGTGAGGGCGCGTTCTCCTTCTTTGCGAGCTGGTAGCGCGTTTATCGAAGAAAGAGCGTTTCCATAGTCAACGCGCGCCTTTCGCTCTCTCTGTCTCTCTCTCTCTCGCAAGACAGCAGATGGAAGAGTGAGAGAGCTCGCGCGCCGGGAGGCACGCGCCGAGGGCGCGCCTCCCACACGTAGCATCATTCATTTCTTTGAAGGTAACGCGCTACTAGGAACAACGGACGGACAGACCCAAACCTTAAGGAGCTTCGCCCCTAAAAAATTGTGTGTAGCCAGTATGCCGGCGATAGGACTTGTATATTCGTCCAGACTAAAGTTAGACCCGTCAAAACAATCACAACTTTGGTCACAACATATCAGAGGAATGTCCCGTAAGACAAGAGAACGTATTGGTTTCCCTCTGGGGGTATTCCTTGTTTAACCACTGCTATGAAGGCCACAGGACCGTGCTGGGCAAACCCGAACAGTTTTCGCCACATGTATAGAGGATAACAATCGTCAGATGCAGCAGTAATTACCGCAGGCACTGCATATCTGTAGTTGACATGAATTAAACAATATCTAGATTTCTTTAAGATCATAAATATCCCGACCGACTGCGGCAATCACAGCAACATGTCACGGCTGCAGTAGTCCATGGCGAACATGACCACGCCGCCGCTATCACGCTTCACTACAATTACACTAATTAAATTCTTAACTCTCACAGGTGGGGTCGCTATGCGCCTGCCTTCTTGGCAACCGCGGCTTCCAAGTCGACCTCTACGAGTCCAGGGAAGGTGAGTTGTTGAGTTGTTACACAAATGGTGTAACGTTATCTTTATATAAGTGTCGACGGGTCAGCTTATCGCTACCTTGTGGCTGGCGCGCATCATGCCCTTGTCGCTTTTTGAGCCAAGAAACCCTACACAGCAACTACGACAACAACGAAGACAACAGCAATAACCTATGAGAATTATTCGAAAAGTCGCGGAGCGGTAATGAAAAAGAAGCGGCCTGCAAAGCCACTCGTCAGGTCGGTGTGTGCACGTCACTGCGTGGCCAGCGCAGGTCGGTGTGTGGCCAGCAATGGCAAATTTTGAACGGAAACTTGCCATTACCACTCAAGCAGCAGTTATATAACTACTGCATTTTGCCAGTACTGACGTAACGGGCAGAAACTTTGAGAAAATAACAAAGAAGCTGGAGAGGAAGTTAAGAACCACACAGCGGGCGATGTAAGAAAAATGATAGGCGTTGCATTAAGAGATAGGAAGACATCCGAGCGCGTCAGGGAAGAGACAGGGGTAGCCGATATAATAATCGACGTTAAGAAGAAAAAAAAATGGACATGGGCAGGCCACGTGACGAGATGGCTAGATAACCGATGGACAGTTAGAACGACAGAACGGATACCACGAGAGGGGAAACGTGGCTGCGGACGACAGAGTATGGGGTGACAAAACAAAGAAATTCTCAGGCATCAAATGAAACAACCTCAAGCAGGACAGGATAGGACGGGGAGCACTGGGAGAGGCCTTCGTCCTGCAGTGGACATAAGGTGGGCTGAGGAGGATGATGATGATAATGATGATGAATTGTAATGAAATAAGTGGACGAGGATGTGACGGAATAAATGTATAGTATTGCTGCGTGCCGGTTCCCGGTATAGACTTCAAAACGCTAGAACAGAGATTAGCTTGGAAACTTCTAATTCCTCCGCCTTTATTTTTTTAGATGTACTGTTAGAGGATGAGAACTGTTATAAGAGACAGTATAATAGAAACTAGGGAAAATGCGAACGGGTTTGCAAAGCATTACGCTTTTGATGCTGCACGAGTCAATATAGTATGTATGCTGCAACAGTCGTTCCATATCTCTTCCATTCGTTTATTCCCCCACTATTTTACCAATGGTTCCGAACCGAGCTCCCTTACAACGCGCAATACAATATAGGGCTACTGCATCCCTTTCCCATTTTCTGTATGACATTGTTCTTGGAAAATATATGCGCAAAACCAGTGCTTGTCGTGAATAAAGTGAACCGAGGATGGCAGGGGATAGCAGCCACTCACGCTTCCGGTGCTCTGGGATAGCCATGACGGTGCGCTGCAGCCAGGATACCACGTAGGACCGTGCTTATTTATGGAACATGAAGTGGCCACTAATTAAGGAAGGACGCACAAATTGGCACATGTTTTTCTTGATCTCCCTCTTTGCGCATGCGCAGACATCCGTCTGCAGGAACACGTGACGGGTCGCAGCATTAACCTCGCTCTGTCCGTGCGTGGCCGCGCCGCGCTGGCGTTGGTGGGTCTGGAGGAGGAGGTGATCCAGAGGCACGCAATCCCGATGCACGGCCGTCTCATTCACAACACGGACGGCACACGGAAACCCATCCCGTATGGCAGGAAAGGACAGGTAAGTCTGTCACGTGACCTCATTATTGAGATACATACGGTAATAAGTAAGGAGGTGCTACCTTGGCTGATAGCTTGACACGTATACCATACACTCCAGGTGGTGGGGATCAGTCCTCATGGGCAGGTCAGCAGCAAACATTGATGCTCAAAAGGACAGAAAGCTGAGCGAGGGTAAGGATTCATAATGCTAATAACAGGCAAAACACGGACACAAGGAAGGGTGAAGAAACGCGTTTAATGGTCGAAGCCTGGCGTTTTGTGGGGTTTAACGTCCCAAAACCAGCTCTGATTATGAGAGACGCCGTAGGGGAGGGCTCCGGAAATTTCGACCACCTGGGGTTCTTTAACGTGCACTGACATCGCACAGCACACGGGCCTCAACATTTCGCCTCCATCGAAATGCAGCCGCCGGGGCCGGGATTCGATCCCGCGACCCTCGGATCAGCAGCCGAGTACCTTAGCCACTAGACCACCGTGGCGGGGCATATCAATAATAAGGGAAGCGCATGCGTGAGGTTTTCGACTAGCTTAAACAAAGAAAAGATAGAATGTCTTAACAGTTGTCTCTCGCGTTGACCGGGACGTATACCCGTTTGGCAGGTGGTGCTACCATTACTGAGCATGCGCAGTGAAGTTGTGTGTTTACTTTTTCGCCTCAGTGCAATTCTTCAGTTGATAGTCCGAGTTCGAGTTGTCCTCTCCTCTTCCTTGTGTCCGTGTTTTTTGCACGTCTGTTCTTTGCATTATGAAACATTGGTGGATGCCTTTAAATGTGGAGCGTGATATGGTTGCCGTGCTCCGCTTGCGTAAATTCGTAAGGCACATAGACCTCCAGTAAATTAATCTATGTGATTGTCACCAAGCCAGTTTCCTCGTCTCTATACAACACACAGCTGGAAGTGCTTAAGGACTTGAAATGGTAGTTGCAAGCCTGCTGCCGGTTTGCAAGTTTCAACGAAGCAGCAATGTAACTTGCTACAGCTATACTGCTGCGGTAGGCAAGTTACGTCAATATGTTATACCATTGCTATAATACAGTAATTAAAATTGCGTAAATTCACACGATACGTATTATTTTACGGAAAATTAAGGAAGTGTGACAAGGTGTTCCATGGCAAACTGATGTTGTCGTCTCTGTAAGGTAAATGCACGCATTCGCTTGATCCGCCTCGGTAATTTTCGCTTTCCCTTCAATCGCGGATATGGCTTGTGTATTAGGCGCAAAAATATGTTTTTTAGCGAATTTTAGCGAAGAGCGCTGTACGTGGTTGATGCCTGGGTGTGTGTGTGTGTGTGTGTGTGTGTGTGTGTGTGTGTGTGTGTGTGTGTGTGTGTGTGTGTGTGTGTGTGGATGTGTCGTGTGGTTGCGCTCTAATTAAGTTATTGGAGTGAGGTTGCCGCTACTAGGTCGAAGTTAACATTGCTACAAGAATAAACTGGAGTGAAAAAACGAGTTGAAGTTACCCGAAAAACTAACATTAGCTAGCGGTAACGCGTTTTATAACGCAGTGTAGTTATACGGCCGGGGACTCCGGCATGGAGCTCGGCAATTTCGAATTGGTGTAAGCGCTG
This sequence comes from Hyalomma asiaticum, assembly GCA_013339685.2. Lineage (NCBI taxonomy): Eukaryota > Metazoa > Arthropoda > Arachnida > Ixodida > Ixodidae > Hyalomma > Hyalomma asiaticum. The sequence goes on along the minus strand of CM023488.1, from coordinate 17,037,221 downwards.
CATGTGTGGTCAGTGTAGGCCTTCAGAATGACACTGATGTGAAAGAGCATGTCAATACTACACGTCATATATGCTTCTCATACAATTCGAGTTCTTTTTCTTTGAATCTGGCTGCCTTCCTCTGAACTTTTCTTGCTGATAAGTGAACATATCGAAACGTCAGTTTCTCTAACATTCTTTCTTCCGCACTGGTGCTCTTATGTTTACAGTTCTTGTCATATAGCATAACATAACGAAGTTTACAGAATATTTATCTTTTGAACTTTATTTCATCAGAGTCGCTGTTCGCGCCCTACTTGAGCTCTTCGAACGCTGGAAGACATCGAGCTCGAAAAGCAAGCACACGGCAACCACTCATTTTGCCTTCGTCTGAATTCACCACCGGCACGGCGACATGCCGCCAAGGGAACTCCGCTCATTTATATTACCACCGTCTCGTAAGGCTAGCAGCGCTCTGACCGAAACCTTCGTCTGCGACCGGCGGGGTCACACCCGTGTTATGTATAGATAAGCGTATTCAAAACACGGCCGCGAATCGTTTTCCACTTCGAAACAGACCGTATCGCTCACCGCGGGATGTGTGGGCGCTGCCCTTGAAAGGTGCTTACGGAGCATTGCGAAATAAGAGCGCCGTTCGAGAATTTTTAAAAAAGGTAGATGAATGTTTTGATCACCGGCAGCAACGTACAGACGACCTCGTCGAGAACTTGCTGTACGTCGGGAATACACAAGTCGCGGGTGTGAAAGGGGACGAGACTGCAGGAAAGATAGCCTATATAGGAATGCACGCTGGTCGCTTTGATTCATGGTTTTGAAATCGCCGCGCATTGTGACGTTCACTACAGCGTCGATAGAAGCATGCACGTCTTAGCACTCCAGCTTTCCTTGTACGCGATAAACATTGTTTTTTTTTTGTCTCTATTTCGTGCTGTAATTTGCATACCGTTAAGGTACGCTGACCGTCATATTAATCCCTTCGTATTCCAGCGTCCACATATGCGGTCAAAGCATGTTAGCGACTCTGAGACTTCCTCCTGTATTTCTAATAAATAAATAAATTTCTTAAAAATAAAAAGAAGTGCGAGGCGTGTTATTCTGGCCACGCTCAAATTGCGCCATCTTAGCACCTCTGATTGGCCCAGAAGGCCGATACTATTCTAGTACACTCTACCGATACGGCCTCCCTGGTTGGCGCAAAATGCGGCAATATGGCGAAATCTGACGGTGTCCAAAATAGCGCATCGGGTCTGCTCGCCAACGCACTTGCCTTAAAATCTAATATAAATATTGGTGGTACTGTACGCGTGAGACTATACCACGTTTGCTACGGCAGCAGCCATTTCTTCGTCATTTGCGACCAAGTGCTAGTCGTATAGCAGTGGCGGGAAATTTGAAGCAGTCGCCGCCATGGTAACGTGTGCTGTAGAATAATCATGGTTACTCTTGACGTCTTTCATCAATGTCCTCAATAGGCCGCCTTCTTTCAGCGTTGCATGATCAGTGTGAACATGTCGACGCCATTTTAGTCCAGTGACGCCGGCGCCCGCTCGTAAGACAGAGTGCCGAACACATACACTCATTTTAGCAAAGTTGTGAAAGATGTGCAGTATATTATGCAGACGAAAGTATGGGCATGAAACGCAACTGGGTAATTAAAGTCATACACGTTGTGTTACATGCAGAGTATTTTCTCCGTGGGCCGTCGCTACCTGAACGAGGTCCTTCTTTCTGGTGAGTACATACTTGGCAATATGACACTCTATAGTACCATTGAAGTGTCTCCTACACTGAAAAGGAAAGGTATGATTTAAGCTAATAAATAAACTCTGGAGAAAGGGACGGACTTTTGACGAGTACACTATGCACCTTCTTAAACCACTCTGTGAATAAAGTACGTTAGAACTGTCCGCATGTCTGTATGTGTATAGACGTAGCCTTAAGCACTCAGAAGTATGCTTGCTCTCGCTGACTTGCCAAGGACGGGGTACATACGGTACAATTAAAGAAAAATAATGCAAAAGAATTGCAGCAAGAGTTGAGAATGTGTATACACATCATAATATTGAAAGGCAATGGCGAGAACACGATGTCATAAAATGAAGCAAGATGTATAGAAAAATAACTAAATCAAGTCGAAATCAGCTTTAATAGAACGTGGGGAAACCATTTCGATAAGGTTTGGCTACTTTGTCACCTCTTCTGTTGCAGTTCTCGGTGTCTTCTTTTTTCTTTTTTTGCTCCGCCTTTTGTACTCGTCACATGGCGGGCATATAATCAAGCTTTTATTTACTCACAATTAAGTAAGCTATCAATTACTAATTAAAACACACATAGAAAACTGACGCAGAACACTTAGAAATGCTATTATGGCCTTTGATCTACTATATTCTCCGCTCAAAATGTGTCTAGCAAGAATTTGTCTAGCAAGAAGTATACGTTGAGCACTAGGGGCTAATTGCGTTTTCTTGAAGGATCACACTTATGCGCAACAGTGTCAGAGTACGGGGGCAGTGGTGTGTCTGAAACGTTTGGTGTCGTCGCTCATGCTTAACTGACCGTGCTGATAATTTAGGTGTCAATGCTTAAATTCAACTAACGGTGTACTGCGTGTCCAAGTCCTTGAAACATTGCGCTATCAGAATTTGGGTTGCTGTGATCAAGACACAATATCGCATTGGTAATATCGACTATCGACGAGCGTCCATTATACATGCATGCGACAAATGGCGCATCATGTCGACTTAAGTGCTACGCATCCACGCAAGCGAGGCGTTTAGATAAGCTGAAGGTGTATTCCCGACGTTAATGCAAGCGTTCGTGTTTCGCCCTTGGTGTAGAGGCGCTAAGAAATGCGCGCTGGTGCTGCATTCGTGTAAACGAGGCTGTGACTGCTGCTTTCGTTGATGCATCCGCTGCGCGGTGTATGTCGTTGCAGCCTGTGAAGCGAACCCCAACGTGCGATTACACTTCCGGCACAAGCTGCAGTCGGCGGACCTGGACCAGGCGGAACTGAACTTCCGCGGGTGAGCAGTGCACCGGGTGCACTCATATATGTTGCATAATATTATAAGCATTAGTAAGTGGGCGTAACGTCATCAGCATTCTGTCTACGCCCACTGAAGTGTAGACGCGTCTCCCATATATATCTCCAATTATTCCGGCGTGCTAACTGATACCACCGTATCCCTGCAGCTTCTTGATCTCACCTGCCATATGCGCCCCCTGGCACGCTTGCCTTCTCTACTTATTCACTCTGTTGCCCTTAATGGCCAACGTTTGTCTCGTATCCTCAATGCATGCCCTGTTCCCGTCCATTTTTTCTTCTTGATTTCTGCTAGATGTAATTGACACGCGTTTGTTCCCTGACCCGCTCCGCTCTCGTCCTGTCCCTTAGCGACTATACGCATACCATTTCCCTTTCAATCGCTCGCCGCTTCGTCCTCAGTTTAAGTATAATATGTTTGTATGTAAACAGTTGATGGAAACCATGTGTAAATAGACTACTAAGTGAAATTTTCGTACTCACCCGCAGCCCCGACGGCAAAGACGTTCGTGTAAACCACCGCGCGGTGTTCGGCTGCGACGGCGCCTACTCGGCGGTGAGGCGCCAGATGTTGCGACGGCCCATGTTCAACTACTCGCAGACCTACATCCCGCACGGCTACCTCGAGCTCTGCATACCGCCGACCAAGGATGGACAGGTATACCACACACACTCGCGTACATGTACTACTTAGGTAGCATACACAAAATCTAGTGGCACAAGGCCTGAACGCGTAGCAACGGATATTGAAAGATATTTGGTGTTTACAGAAACGTCACTATAGACATTTGCGAGTACGTTAGGAGACGTTTTGGCTGCGCTAGTGTGATGTGTTGAACGGTGTGATATCCTGTATAAGGAACCGTGGATACGTTTAGAAAACGTATTCGGAAAGACGGGTTTGAGACGTTGTTTGTGTAACACTCGTACCGAGTGTCTGGTGGCGTCGTATGTATATGGGAGAAACCAGAACGAAGAAGAAAAGAGCACAACAGAAACATGAAAGACGAAGTGCTCAGTCTGTATAGACTGCAACGCCGTGCAGGCGTCATGGTAGCCATGGATACATTACGTCACGCAGCCAGTCTTGGCGAGCGTATAATGTGCGTAAAGCCATTGTCCTAGCTTTTTTCCTTCTTTTTTTCTTGAATTGGCAGTATTGTTCCAGCAACCATGACGTCTGAAATGGAGCGTCGAGAATGTTCGACTGCTCTGCCACAGCTTTTCTCCCACTGCACGCGCCTGCTGTCGATCATGGCAACCACATGTTCGGCTGCTGCTACATTCTTCTTGTTTCAGTTGTTTCTCCGCTGCGCTGCATCCTTAGTTATTTTCCTTCCTCAGCAATGCGTACTGAGGTATGGGTGCAACGGCCCATGCTATGTGTGCAGTCCATTTAAGCTCTGACGGATAGAAAGATTGTTGATTGTTGTCCATAATCATTAGCACCACGCATATTGTATTACAAATATTGGTATATTGTGTGTCAGTATCATCGATCTTCGGACGCGTTACCTTTCTGACATCTTTCGCTTCTTGCAAAGACACCATGACTGGACGTTACTGACGACGCACTGGAAGCTCTTGGAGGTAGCCTGATAAAGCGAGTGAGAGTTAGTCAATTAAGCCTCATGCACGTGGATCTTCATGTAGATGTTCGTGCACGTTCCTTTGTGTCATTGTCTTTTTCGCGCACCACGGCTTGAGTATGACTTGCCAATTCGCTTAATAGTGTTTCCGAGACATACAGTGTTGGACCTTGGGCTTGTGCAGTTTGCCATGGAGGTGAACTACCTCCACATCTGGCCTCGTGGCGAGTTCATGCTGATCGCGCTGCCCAACCAGGACAAGACGTACACGGCCACGCTGTTCATGCCGTTCGCCGTGTTCGACGGGCTCACCGACGGGCAGAAGCTGCTGAAGTTCTTCGACAAGTACTTCCCGGACGCCGTACCTCTCATTGGAGAGTCAGTATATGCACGTCTATGATCTCGATACATGCACTCTGTATTTCTTTTGCGCTATTCCTTTATTCAATACCTTCATTCTCTCGCTCTCCCGTGTACTTTCTCCCATCTACAACGTGACTTCAACAACGCTTTGCAACATGACGCGGATCCTTCTGAAGGGACCACCTGATCAAGAGCTTCTTTGCTGTGAAGGCATCGCCTATGGTCATGATCAAGGTGAGAGTTGGAGCTGTTCTTCTCAGAAGCTGCAAAAAGTTAAGAAAGGGTTGACTGCTTAGCCGTTGGATTGAAGCTGAAGACAACGTTCCTTTTACATTTCGCAGATGGTCAATATCAGACAAAACTATAGCCACACGCTAGCCAACGTTAGACAGCGCGGGACGCGTGCAACTATTAATAATAATTTGTTATTGTTACCTTCCCCTTATAACCACGGCAACCACTTGCTGCAGGTGCAACAATGTAGGGTCTTCCCTCTTGTGGCAGAAAGAGCCAGCCCTCAATGGATTGGAAATGGGTATAGGTTACAATGTCTTGTTGTATTGTTGCGTGTGCTTGTGTCAGGACCAGGGCGTATAATATGCACAATGTATATAGCAAATGTTGTGGGCGGCAAGCTGCTTAATTCTTCTGTTACCATGAACTAGCTGTACATTTTCTACTATTTTTATTATTGCCTTTATCCTTGCTTCGTGAGAAACTATCTGTGTAGGTACAGTACTATCTCGTGAGGCCACCACAGCCTTACCTTAGTTGCCTGCAGGCAGGAACCTATACCAACGATACCAACACGACGTGCAACAGTGTTTGGCGTGCTGCGGCCATGTATTTGCGTAAATAAAGGCCGTGTTGCCACGGCATCCAGCTTCGGCGCTATGGAAGCGTTATTGTGAACTTCACTGTAAAATTTGGCCGTATAATATGCCATTGTGATGTGGCGCTATACAAGCGTGGCTAGCTGGGCGCTGTGCATGTCTTTATCCTGTTTCCGGTATCCGGCATTTCAGTTGCATGATATGTTTACTCCACGAACCTTGACGTTGCTCCATAGCTTTACACGTCTTTGCGATTCCGGCATCTGTGTCACTATCACATTCTCAGGTTAGCGCTCTTGCTTTCCACTTTGATCGGTGTTTAGGTTTAACTAAGTAGTGTATATCATGACTGGCTGTCTGTCCTTGCAGTGCAAGCCTTACAACGTGTCCGACAGGTCCCTAATACTCGGGGATGCGGCACACGCCATGGTCCCTTTCTACGGCCAAGGGATGAACGCAGTAAGTGACGCGGATACCTATAACTGCTCATATTATGCCTCATGCAATACAATACTGCAACATCACCTAGAACTTTGTGTATTGTCGCCTGCTGTGCCGCTGAAGTCAGATTCACAGCCATTACCACCCTGAACAAATCGGGGGTCCATTCCACGAACTAAGTGCGAACTGCAGGTCGGGCGCACTGCGAGTTATGTCTTTCAATTCGGATTTCCCTCGAAGCGCCGGAAACGGGAGATAAAACATTTCCTGTTTTGAAAGTTGCGTTTCCTGTTGGAGTAGAGTGCGTTAGAATATTCTGCAGCATCGATACAACTTAAGAAAATAGCAGTCGGCAACAGAGGTGTACAGGTGGACAGACCACCTGGGTCTGTGTTGCTCCAATTACAGAAGCAAACGAGGTCGACGTCATGCACGCTTTTCAGAGCCACGCCGGGGGTCATTTTGACTTCAGCTCTACCCTAACAAACGAGAGAAAACATATAAGTATATTCAATTATAATTTTATTTTTGCGGTTATATGGCTCTATTTTGGTTACAATGTTTTAAGTGCGAACTGTTTGCAGCTTCGCGAAGGAACAGTAGTCGGTGGTTATGAGGGCGCTATATAGCAGACTTCACTGGAGACTTCATTTGTATCCTATACTATAGTACAATCTAGCTGAAAGATAGCCACTGCCATTAATGGACCGGAAAGCGCGCACCGTTGCTGCATTTATTGTGTCTTGCGATCCCCAGATGGATTTAGGGTACTGACCAGGGGCGTAGCCAGGGCGGTTGCTTCGGTGTCGAAACACCCCCCGAAATTTTCTGAGCTCTCCATAACCATCCGTTACCCCTGTTCTTGACCTTTTTTTCCTGCTCGTCATATTTATATAACACGCCCAAAAAATATTTCTCGCTACGTATGCCAGTGGTATTGATGGTCAGTCATGCGCTGGAAATCATTTATTCTCACTGTCTTGGAGGTAAGTGACTCCCAGCATGGACGTTTCTCAGCCTGCCGCAAAGAAATATTTCCGTCAATGTCTTGTCTGCCCTGGAGCACTTTTAAACCTATAGGTGTATATATTATACAAGTTATAGTCGTGGCACCAGAGTTCTTTAGTGACTTGACTCATCTTCTGCGAAAGGAGATTGCAGTTTCACTGCGCCTTTTGTTTGGCATTTATATTGTTTATTTCGCTTGAGTTGATGAATCACAGTGACATCTGCGCAGGGGTTTGAGGACTGCTGTCTTCTGAATGAGCTGTTGGATGCTCACGGCCACAACTTGGGTAAATTTTTGTGTTCTTTCTTTCTTTCTTTCTTTCTTTCTTTCTTTCTTTCTTTCTTTCTTTCTTTCTTTCTTTCTTCTTTCTTTCTTTCTTTCTTTCTTTCTTTCTTTCTTTCTTTTTTAGACGCGTTTCTGGTTTGCTGCGCCCGCTCGGCCTATCTCGCCAGTAACATACGTGTTCACTGTTCAGTATTGCACATGTCGTTCGACGCACCGATCTTACAGCTATAGCGAATTAAGCCGATCCCGGAGTCACTATATGACATGTATTTGACATCATCAACAATAAGTGCTGGTTCTCCCGTAGGCGGGGAGCGTATAAATATGAAATGGCTACGGCAAAACAGAACGAACTGAACACGCGGAGAGGTTGACCCGGTATGCCAAAATTGTGATGAAAATGCCGTAGCTAACCAAAGTCGTATAACATAGCTCTCTGGAATTGCGAGGGCCTTCCCCCGCCCAGAGAACTCCCGCCAGCTCCTTCGGAGACGACATATGGGAGACCATAATACGGTCTTCCGAGGAGCGATTACAAAAATCGATCATTTCCTGGGCGGAAAAGGTCGCCGCGTACAAGCGGCCATCTACTGCACTGCCCTGGGTCTTCCTTAAATAAAGTTGTTTCCTCCTCCTCCTCCAGCTGTACCTCATTGTGTAAGTGCTAGTCTCGGTCAAGCACCACCCGCGCCGCCGCCGTCTCTCGAAGGAGGCAGCGCAAAACGCGCCGTTCGGATCTCACGGACCACTGGCGTTGAAAAAAGCCCAGGCAACTCCGTCTTAGAGCCAAAAAATGACAATCAAATGCATGGATTTCCGTATCTACCTTTAGGAGGTCCCTATTGGAAATGGCTAATACAACGTCCGCGTATATACTAGAAGATACAGCTTCAGTGATATCGAAGTGATAACAAAACAGCGGTAACAGACCCTCAGTGATAACAAACATTACGAACCCCGAATCACTATTTTTGTTACTTGTTTGGGCAACTAGGGAATTCAACTCGCGTATGTGACGCGGTTCTTTGTACGAAGGTTTGGGGGGCAGAGACCGTATTTTTTATACTTTTGATTGGGTGCCCGAACGTTTTTGTTTGAGTGCCCGGGTAACGGCTCTCGCTTTTGGCTCAAGGTCACCTGAAGGTCGCCGACAACGGTAGGTAAAAGCCGGTCGTGCTTAAAGTGCTGTCGTATTACACTGTAAGCCATTCGAGGTGGGTCCTGTGGGATTTTTCTCACTGACGTTAATGTACACACTACAGACAAAGAAGAAAATAAAGAAGCAGCACTGAAGGCTAACACTCGAAAGCGCACGATGACTTATCCTATACATAACTGCGGTATACGCGCGTATTTCCTGATCTCCATGTAATCCATTCTGAAAGTATACGAGCGTTAAGCTGCGAACAATCGATGCTGGCTGGCGCTCAAATTCATTGCATTACGCGCAGATGCCATCTTCAGCGAATTCACGGAGACGAGGAATCCCGATGTGGAGGCGATGTGTGACCTGGCCCTTTACAACTACGTAGAGGTGGGTACACGCACGCGTAGTCACATGTCACTACCACATTGAATTAAAACCGTGAGTCGGCCTATTGTTGGAACAGATCCATTTTCAAAACATTTTAGCGCACAAAACACAACCACGACGAAAAGGACAGCGCTCGTCCTTGTGTGTCTCCTTTTGTTCATGGTTGTGTTTTGTGCGCTAAAACGTTTTGAAAAAGGCGCATTACATTGGTATATGCGTATCAACTGTGTATATACTTCACGACTATCTATTACCGCATAAATATTGTATGCTTACGCTCAGCAGTGCTAGCATAGCATGGGTAGCAACAAGTCTGTTGTAGGCCCTGTGACGTCATGTGGGTACATGGCGGCGCTCCTGCACAACGCTATCAGTGGCTGCGTTCACACGCATGTGACCGCTGCCTACCGCATTTCGTAACAAATCACGGCAGTACTGTGCGGCAGCTTTCACGTGTGGCTCACCTCTTACCGACGAGTACGTTTCACCGGTGATGTGGAGGAGAGCGGGATCTCTTCGTCGACCTTCACCGGGGAGTGTCCACACTGTGAGTGCACTTTCTCGGATGTGTTCCACATTGTGTGGGCATGCCCCTCTAACCTGGCGTATCCCCCACCCCCGTTCCCCAGTACCCGAGAGAGCCGGGAGGCTGCCCTGCTTGGCTGAGCTGCCGCGGAATGCCACAGGAGTCCCGGACTAGGGATCCCTCCTACATTTTGTAAGGGATCGGCCTTTAAGGCCGACCCCACTTATCTCTCTGTATATATCAATAAATGTTTTTCATCATCATCATCGTCGTCGATGCATTCTGTGAATTCGTGTGTGCCTGTTGCATTGATGCGATTCGGATTTATAGCGCATTGACGCCGTTTATACGGGCGCCATGCGTTAGAAGGTTGATCCGGCTCGCCGCTCGTCCAATTCACGTGAGCGCCGCAAGTGCTTCGGAAAAGTGTGGCACTATAAGTGTGCCCGCCATGATGACTAGTTAGCTGGTATAGGGTTTTGTGCTTCTGCTTCTAGGCTCGAGGATGCGGGTTCGAGTCTCAGCAATGGTGGCCCCATTTCCGTGGGTGCAAAATTTAAGAACCCTTCCGAAGTGTTCCGTGAAAGGAGAAAACAGATCCAAAGACACGAAGCACGCATGCAGCGTGTGTGTGTGTGTGTGTGTGTGTGTGTGTGTGTGTGTGTCTTTTGGCAAGAACCTGCACCTGCTCAGATTTAGATTTATTAAACCGGAGCTCCCTATCTTATATACGGCGCTCCTCATAGATGCATCGGTCATTTGACACGTGCCACACCATTTGAATTTATTCGTCTAATGCTGTTCTCCAAAAAGCTTGAATCGACGGTACAGACGTTTAATTGCACTGTTTTATCAGGCAAGCCGGCACTCTATTTCGGCGATACCGAAGAGAGATTTCACGTGCCGTCGGGGATGTAGATTCCTACCGTGCTAGCTGGTACACAAATATGGCTGCCACAGGGAACAATATATCGCATGGTCTTGCTCTTGGAAATAGTTAAAAGTTGGCCTAGTTGGTGTTCAGACTTCACGTTCATCGTAGTTTAGCGCAAAGGTAACACACACAGTAAAGAAGGTCCTTTCAGGTCCTTTACACACAGTAAAGTGGTCCTTCTTTACTGTGTGTGTTACCTTTGCGCTAAACTACGATGAACGTGAAGTCGTGCTCTTGGCAGCGGGACTTTTCCAGCATATTATCGCCGTCATCAAGATGACCTTGGCGCAAGACGCACCTGTCCTTCTGCCATGTTTATTGCTTACGCAATCATTAGACTACTACTCTATAGTACCCAAAGATGGTGGCCACCTTCAGTGCCGACTCTCCGTAGCCAAGGCACAGCTTCCACGCTCTTTGTGTGTCAGATTTTCAAGTATTTCGTGGTTGCCGCAACTTCGGAGCTCCGTCATCTTTCGGATGAATGGACGGATGGATGGAATGATAAGGTGAAATCCGTCACTTGCAATATATGTACGCACTGTATCTCATTCTCAGTGTAGACTTAAATTTTACTCCAGTCGTGCGTTTGATGACCAACCAGATAATCTGTTTGTTTAAACTCGCTTAATGTCCATTTTGCCTCCACTGCCCCTAAACTGCAATGCTTTTGCAAAATCAACCTCGTTGCTTTGCACTGCAGGGGAAAGTCCTTTAGAGAAAATTATATCAGGTATTCAGCAGTGCTTCATCCTCGTTAATTCCTTATCATTTCAGATGCGCCACCTGGTGAACTCCACCTCATTCCTGATACGTAAGAAGTTCGACCTGTTCCTGAACACCATCCTGCCGAACTTCTGGATACCACTCTACACAACGGTGAGTCCTGCGCGTGTTTGTGGAAAAAAAGGGAGCCTTTATCCAGAAGTTTCAACGAACACAATCGTGCCGGGATATTCAAAATTCGAAACTTCTGGGCATTCAATCTTTGAAACTTCCGTCACCTCCAAAGTCCGAAACTTCTGGAGTAATTATAGTTCAACCAGGCACGTACTGCGTATACGAGTTAGTGCAGTAAATGCATCGTTGTCTTCAGCTTCGTGTACCTGCGAACAGCCAAGAACACGATGCTGTAATGCAATAGCAGGATTACAAGCGTTTTTGACGATTGACAAAGCAGCCGCCACTCGGCACTCGCTTTCATTCGCTTCTCTGAACCCAGCCCCTGTTCCTAGGTCGTACTCTACTGAGCTTCGCGTGAACACTATAGCCTCATATTCGGAGCGGCGGACGGCTGCTGTCACCGCAGCCTATTGGCAGCGTGGCAGAAGTGTCATGTGTCGCTGTGAGCGCTGTCACAGCACATGTACGTGGGCGCACTGGCACCCACGTCATCCCTCCCTCCCTCTCCCCGCGACACCTGCAGTGACAAAGGCAAGCGGCGTTTAGTTTGAAATTTCAGCTCTTCCTGCGGCGGCGCGATGTAACCGTATAAGCGTTCTGCGACGTAACATGTCCTCGTAAAACTGCGCTAGCGCACACGAACAAAGAAGAGGCAAACAAGACGTGCGCACACTCGCAAACGAACATTTAATGGGTGAAAATGACATATATACAGACGAACATGAAAACAGCTGATTGGCATTACGAGGCACGTCGACCAATTAGTCCGACTTGGTGCTCTACTTCAGTAACACCTTCTACGAGACTTGCAGTAGAGTTCATTTGTCTGTCTGTCTGTCTGTCTGTCTGTCTGTCTGTCTGTCTGTCTGTCTGTCTGTCTGTCTGTCTGTCTGTCCTACCAGATATGGTCGTGCGCGCGCAGTGGATTGCGGTCAATAAAATCTGTTGGGGGCGAGTTGGTTCGTATGCTTGAAAGGCAAATGGGTGCGTGCAAACCGGACAAAGACGAAGGAACGGCATGCACAAGCTTGTCCCTGTCTAATCTGCATCCCCGTCCAGGCTTCGTGCGCCCATTTCCCCATGCAACTATACGAATGGCGCCTGGCAGCTCAGTATGGCCTGGCGATGGTTCGGATTCTTTTAAACAGCTGGGGCGTGTCACGCACACTGGGACACGCACATATAATAAAACGTGTTTCTTTCGCCCTCACAAGGAAGTTGCTCCCGTGCTTTAACATCTCAGTTTTCTACATAACATATCCTCACTGAGCGATAACCTTGACCGTCATACGCTTATTCCAGCTACAGTATTGTCGTCTTTTGCCGGGCTGTATCGCACGACATTGATTTTCACTGTCCTATGTTATTACCTATGTCTTTTTTGTATAATCAGTGAAATTTTCGCAATTTCTCTTTTTGTCGTTTCAGGTTACGTTTACGAGGATTAGGTACCACGAATGCGTCAAGAACAGGGCGTGGCAAGACAAGGTATCGCTATATTCACGGTATTTCGCTACTGTGCGTTACTTGCAGTGTGCTCAGTGCTTATAAATCTTGGCTCCGAGCAGTCGCGCAGCCAGGAATTTCGCAGAATCCCGGGCACAGCTTGGGCACAGAAATGGCGGCGGAGCAGCAGGCGCCATCTCTTGTCGTTTTACGCTGTAGATATCTTGTGGTAGACAAACACGGAATTCTTCTACTGTGTGCTATCAATCGGCTATTCGCCCATGAGCTGATAAATGCTTTTTCAGACAGACAGACAGACAGACAGATAGATAGATAGATAGATAGATAGATAGATAGATAGATAGATAGATAGATAGATAGATAGATAGATAGATAGATAGATAGATAGATAGATAGATAGATTTACCGCCTGGGTATTTCTCGCTTGCCTGGCGGCACAATGCATTTATCTGAAAGCGCGCGGTCACAACGGATGCAGTTTCCCTTTATGGGCAGTCCGATCTTTTGTCAACTTATTCCGGAATGCTGGGCAGTCATAACCGTCTTTACTGCGTAATTATAATGTACGCAATTCTGCTTGGTAGTGCGGTGGAATAACATTATCACCTCGGCCTTCATTAGGGGTGTAAAGTTGTTCGCTTAAGGTGAGACCTACAAAAAAGAAAAAAAGAAGAATAAAAGCTGCACATCTACTTGTGCAAATATATTTCCACATCAAAGCGATCGCGCTACGCAGGTACGTTTGCTCAGTCAAGTTCCGTTGATGCGATCAGGCATTCTGAAATGCGACTTTTCAGACACCGGCGAATACATATCTCGCATCGACATTAGCTTTGCTTGAAATGTCAGGGGTGTAATGGAGCGGTGTGCATGCTGCAGGCAGTTCACGTATGTGACATTTCGTGACATTCTTCCGAAGGCAGTCGCGCAGTGTCGTCTCGGTTCATTCACATATGTATATGTTTATTCACATGTGTATGTATACGTATCCGCGAACAGTATAGGTATGTGCTTAACATTTTTAAGGATATATTATGCGGTCCACAAACTCGCGATGCGGACTGTACAAGCCTGGATGTTTTCCCCTCTATAGGCTTATAATTATTCTACTACACAAGTGGTATCAAGGAACGGCACTGTTATAGCCTAGCTTATTCAATGCTAACACGGGAAGGGGCGGGGAGACATCCATGCGAGTATAGGGAGCGAAAGAAAGAAAGGAAAAAAAAACCTTGTTCTGTCTTGTGCGAACTGGCTTTGTTGCAGAAAGATGCTGTTTGCCGCTATCGAGTATATAGTTCATGTGGTGCTAAAAGTACATTATGAAGACGCATTACCGACAATGTAGACAGAGGTGGCTATGCAGGTTGTGTTCCATATTCGCGCCGCATATTTGCGGCGCGAATATCGCCAAATCTGCGTTAGGATATGTTCTGAAATTCCCTGTGTTAAGTCTCAAGCTCGCTTAGAACACAATGTCTGTCTTTCTTGCTAATAAATAGTTCTATAGGCCTTAGCAGACACCGTCAAAGGTCGATGACGTCAGTCGTATTAGCGCTGGGAGTGCAAGGCGGCTTCGCCACCTGCATTTTATTTTCGCGCTTTTTCTAGCTTACCGTGCATCTTCTCCTCGCAAGAGTGGTGTTTTTGGCACTCTGAGAAGGTTACTTACAATTTTTTTTAAAAAAGGTTTTTCACTTTATTGCGCCTTAAATGATTCATTAGGCGTTGTGCAGAGACACTGCACTGCACGTGACGCCAGCGCCATCTGTCCAGTGCTGAGTGATATACATGTCTCGTATCGCGGAGGCCACGCTCGTATATACCCTTATTTGTGTGATGAAGGTAGACTGACTTTAGACACTATATGCAGGTGCTGTCGCGCATCATGAACGGCACCATGGTAAGCGTCGCTGTCGCTGCGCTGGCGGCTGGCTTCAAGTGGTTTCAGCTGCACTACAACCTGTGACCACGGAGGCCGTCGCGCCGCTTGTTCCACCTAGTGGGATCACCGAGCGATACGCCTCGCACAGCAGAGGCGTGTGCGAAAGGACCTCCTACATCGCGCAGTTGATACCTTAGGCTTGGCTAGTTGGTTCGTTACCATATGAGGAACGCGTGAATTTCGCGGGAGAGAAGGATGTACTCCGTTTCATGCATCAGGTGCAACGCTGTCAAAGCTAGCGCTCTTGCTTGCGCTGTGTGCTTCCGCGACCAAAAAGTAGTGCGTTGCTCGCGGTCAGTGGAAAACAATGAATGCTTCGCCGACAGCCTTGAAACATACTGCATTTATTATCATTTTGACAAAAAGAAAAAAAGAACGCTCGTATTGCTGGGGAAGCAATTGGAATATGCGTGTATATGTATTATGTTCGTCGTTTGCTTGCGGGAGCGATACACTTCTCTCTCCTCTCTCTATCTCTCCTTTTATTCTAATTTTTTTACGGACAACTTGCGCATGCTTCATAGCGTTGCACCTGATGTTTGGACCCGAGTATAGTACAAGTGGCACAAGGGACTGGAGCTTCGTGAAGTTACCATTCCTGCTAACCCTATTTCTTCTGGGCCGTCCACATACTGTAAGCTATTACTTGGTGCAAATCAACTCTGCAGAAACACACGACGACAGCGTATGCGCTTTTTGAAGTTTGTGCCTTGTAAACCGCCTTTCTTTATCGCTCCGTTCTCGTACTTGAGACACATCGTGACGTTATTTGGCGTCATGACGTCGTCACTTGGTGTCTTCGTCACGACACCATGACACACCGTGGGGTCACAGGAGGTAATTATTGTGCGTCAAGCTAGACCCGTAGGCTCCAAAATCAAGAGAATCTTGCCATCCGTGTACGCGTATATAAGCCGCAGAAATGACGCAAGAAACAAAGAGATGTGGTGACGCCATTTATTGCAGTTCCCACGCTTTAGTCCTGTTATAAGTGACGTGACTGATTTTCTCGACATCTGCAGTGGCGACTACTTAGTTTTTTGTATAATATAGAAGGCGTATGAGAGAACCACGAAGACTCGACGCGGCCATAAATTAAGTTCAGGGCCGCTCCAAAATAGAGCATGTCATACGACTGACTAGATCCGCGACACGCCGCTGAATTACCAGTGCGTCTGTTCGATCAAGAAGAAAAACTGTACCTTTTGTACTTCCGTAAGCTGTACATTTTAATTAAATAAACTCATATTGAATCTTGAATGCACATACGTGTCGTCAATCTAAGCTGATTTATTGGTGCACTTTGTTTTCACTAGCGGGGTTATATATCATTCACTGTTCTCTATAAGTTTACCGTGCTGGACATGTCCAGTGTAGCGACGAAATTACCACAACCACCGGCGGGGACGTTGAACAGAATATATCGTGGGTGAGGGAGCCCGACCGTGCACCCTTTATGCACGTTCGTGCGTGCGTTTGTATGCGCCCGCACGTCTACACAGACACAAATAATAAATATTTCTGGTGGCGTCGAACTTCTTCGTCCACGTGCCATGCATAGGAGATGATTAATGATTAACGGTTTATCAAAGTTAAAGGGACTGTCTACCGCTCGGAAAATTTTTTAATATTGTGGTAAAATTGGGCAGATCGTGCGTCACATTTACGGGAACGAGCACGCTTTCACCCCACAATAAAGGAATTATGTTTTTAATTTTGCTCTGAAAGTGGTGCAAAAAAACGCCTCTAGCGACACCAACAGCGTGTTCGTCATTTTCCAAGTGTACGAGAACCAGCCCACTCAGGCATGCACTCTGCTGAAAAACTATTATGTATGTCTTACAAGCGTACTTCACCCTATGAGACACCTTGTTAGAGCGTGCAAGAGCGCTGCCTTCGAATTCGTCTGCCTGCACAGGCGCGTAGTACTGCTTTGTCATGCATGCGGTGCTGCACGTCCGAGGCGCACCCCCGCTCGCCGACTTTCCCTCGCCTCTCCTCCTCCTCGTCACCTATGGAATGTCGACCTTGAAACCGGTTCCCGTTGAGAAGCCTCCCACAGCTCCCACGCCCGAAAGGGTTTCCATGGAGACGATGACGCATCATGCGCGGTAACCAATGTTGCTGGCATGCCTACACTAGGAAAGGAGCGAGTTCGTAGATAAAAAAATTGTGTTTTTTAATAATTTCTATTCAGTTTCTGGAGAAACCACTGCACGCTGCGACACTTCGAAAGTTAAGCATTCTGTTGATCCAAAAAACGGGAGAGCGATGAAGGACGGTAGACGGTCCCTTTAAGTGATGATTGATGAGTGATTGTAGACGGATTAAATATGCCATTACGCCTCGATCACCAGACCTCGATGTGAGTGGAAGCCCAACCTCCTATGACTCAAATCCAGGACATTTTCAGACTTTAATCCTGAACCTCGATAGGATGTTAAACCAAAGACTTTGCTTAGACTAAGGCTGATTAAGTTGAATAAATGTGTTGGAACGGATTAAGGCGAGTTAAGGTGGATTATGTCAGAAAACTCTCACCGTCGCGTCTCCTAGCGGACAGCTAAGGATATCTGGAAATTTTTGTAGGAAGTACCACATAGTGCTTATAAAGACTGCAAAACTATAAGTGCGCAGTGGCATTCGCCGTCTAGATATGAAGGCTAAATGATCACCAGTTCTGGTTTCCTGCATTTAACGGCAGTTGAAATGGCGCACGACCTCAACATGTGCGCCGCTCAACAGGCACCTTTGCACTCGTCAGAGCTTGCTACAATCTTGGAATCGCAGTCGGTGGGCAGAATTCTGCTGAATAATCACGCGAATTATACTATAGTAACAGTAAGAAATTTACACACAAACTGACAACCCACAGCAGAACCCCTGGCCTAAATATTATTCCTGCTAGACCAACACCCCCTCGTGTTCTGGAAGGAGACCCCACCACTCAGACCGAAATTCTGGATCAATCTCTGGTAACAGAGATTCCCATTTCAAGAAACATAGTGGCCTGGATGACTTTTCTAGCGACAAGGTCAAATTCGTTTGTCATAAATAAGCGAAATCGGTCAATCGCTTCTTGCGTGCGAGGCTGCCGCAGGGAAGCTCACTTTCCTTGGCTTGATGTTTGAGAGGAAAGACTGTACACGTGCAAATATATATATAAACACAGAGAGAGAAACTGGGCACAGCGTTTTGTCTGTAGGCAGAAATAATAATAATAATAATAATAATAATAATAATAATAATAATAATAATAATAAACGCATTTATTTGTATTCAGTGACGTCGGCCTGGTTGGGCTGCTCTACAGGGTCGCACGTCTTCACGAATGGCTCCTCTCAGTAGGCAAAGGTTTTGCTCTGGAACTCCTTAGCACACTTATAAACCCGCCATCGCGAGAAACTGTTCAGAGCGCAGACCCCTGACCGGTTAACGACACGCTGCAAAAAACAAAAGGGACGCCCGCGCCACCCGCGCGCGTCGCTGCCTATGCGCGCGCCGCGCCAGTTCTTGCGGCGACGCCGGAGGAATCCGTCGCCATCCGGAGGAGGCCAACGCCTCCGGCCGACAGAAGCTCTTTCACCTCCTCTCCACCAATGACTTGCTTTCCTTTCTCACTGCGCCGCGGCGGCGACTGGCGGCGGCGAGCCCTGCCGATGGAAAATGTGAACCCCGGATGCCTCCTCCTCTTTCCCTCCTCGCCTCTGCGTCGTCTCTTGCCCCGCCACTATCGACCCACCAACGCCGGCGCGCTGTTTACTGTGCCGGCTTCTTCGTATTGATCGTTTTCTCGCATCGGACGCCGTCCTCGACACAGTCATGGTGAGTGTGCGAACTTCTTCCAATGCTGTAGCTATTGCCGAGTGGAAAAAAAAGAGCATATCGCCGCCGTTTTCTACGTGTGCGAAGACGTTGCAGCAGCCTCCTGCATCGCGTTCAACCACCCGCCCCGGCATTTTTCTTTCTTTCCCGCGCCGGCGGCTTGCTGCGTCGTTCCGTCCGCCGCCTCCTTAGGACTATCAACTCACGCCGCGAGCATTGTGCTGCCTCGGCGCGCTATTTTGGCCCGCGTCGCTCGGTGTCAAACGCGCCCGCGACGCGCCGGCGCATGCCGAGTTTTGTTTATTGGGCGACACCCTCACGATAACTTGGCGTTTCTGTAGACAGAAAATGTCAACTCAGCCTCGAAATGGCCTCGTGTCTACTTGTTTATGCTGCGAGCTGCCCCCAGACTGTGCGTGGCCTCCCAAAGTTATCCCGCCTCGCAAAGCTTGTATATAAATGCGGCTCTGAGCGTAGTTTTATTAGAGGACTTGTTTTTTTTTGGCTATTTCGCTGCGACTATCCGACTGGCGTGGTTCGTCAGCGGCATTGTAATGGCGGGAAAGCCGCGTCCGATTCGGAATTCCAGCACTCCCGCGCCCGCCGTTAACTGGAAAAAAAGAAAAACGCGTATTTAAAGACGCCGGTAGCGTCGTTACACGTAGCCTTCTTAACACGCGGTTGCTCATTGTTCTAATCACAATGAAGCTCTAGCTGTTGGTGTGTGCCGAGGCCTCGTGTGTTTTCTTTGTCATCGGGAAGGAGGGACCGGCCGTCGGCATTTACGCATCGGAAGCGTTTGTGAAGTGTAGTGGCGCGTACTTTGGCCTTTGCCACGCCGCTAGCGTTTGCGTAGTGCGCACTGCGGTTGTTTGCCGTGCCCCGTATGCGATACGTGAAAACCTGCCGAGCTCATTGTGTACGGCTCTTTGAGCAAACATCCGCGGCTGTCTCGAGTGTTCACATGAGTAATGGGCGCATTCTCGTACTGCCTTTCTAGAAAGCGGTTTGCATGCTTAGGAAAACTGAACAAAAGCAGCCAGGCGAAATTTTTTGGTAGCCACTCCTTGCTACCGCCGTCAAGCGCCTCGTGTTTTTGTGCGTTGGCGCCGATTCGGTCCAAATTTGTAATAAAGTGCTAGTTTTCCCATATTGTTTGTTGAATGACGCGTCGCGGGTGCGCGCGCATTATTCATGTGCTGCCAGGATAGGGTTTTTGCATACAATATCAAACCTTCATAGTTGTGTGCATTGCCCTATGCGGTAAAATGCGCGGCACCGGTTGCTGCTTATTTAGTTCTGCCAGTGATGTGTGGGGTTTGCCCGTGGATCCTTGATGTGGCGTGCTGTTGACACTTTGAAAAAAAAAAAAAATACTGCGCGTGCGCAACAAGCTCATTTTTCAGGGCTATCTCGACTGCAGACTGGTGGAACGCAGTGCGCATTCAGTAACCGCCCGTGCTTTTGTATTGCGTTTCTGTCCCTCTCTGTTAATTCCAGGACTCGCTATGATTGGTGACACTCCCCTCAAAAATTTAATTTTTTTTTTAAATAGCTTTCGCGGTGCTCTTGCACATTCGCTGTAATGTGCAGGTGTGAACACCCTTAGAGAAGAAAACAATCTGTGGACAGGAGCTTTTGGCTCGAAAACGACCTTGCTGAAAGCAAACTTCGATTTTTGCCAAGTGTCAATTCTCAACGGTGTAGTTTTTTTTTTTTTTTTACTTATTCATAGGTATTTGCTGTAGGGGCGCGAATCTCGACAGTCGCCATGTTATGGCGTTTTTTTTTTTCTCGGAACTGCTTATCGTATGCTTTTTTTTTCTTCTTTGGGAATGAGCTCGGATGTACCGCGCTTATCCAGCACCTGCCAGCGTATCACACGTCAATGGTACACAATGGGCCCTTTAAAGACGTTTGTTTTTCGTGGTAACATCCGGGTGCGCAGTGAATGGCGGTCGCTAGAGCCTCTAAGCTTTCTGCACGGTAAACTTATTCCTCCGCGAGCTTTCCGTAAAAGGAGTCTGAACAAAAGAAGCGAGACGAAAAATGGCCTGCCACCGGTTTCCCGTCTGTTGTTGAAATCGAGCTGCAGGTTTACATTGGTGCCGCCGTCTTGCGCCCTGTGTTGTCCACCGTTTTAGTTTGTTCGTGTGGTTGCTGGAGCTGGTGAATGTTTGCGGTGTACAACCGGCCCTATACTGTTTGCCCGATTGCTTGAGGCCTGATTATTTTTCCCAGTGCATCGCGGCAATAAGAGGACTAGCGGGCATCACACTCGTGTTACTCTGCAACACGGATATTTTACTAAATATGCAGATTTTACCAATAATAATAAAAACATTCGGTCACCTCACTGCCTTTAGAAATAGGTGGGCACCTGTTACAGCACTCAAGTTGAGTTTCCAGGAGTTCAAGAGCGTTCATTTGGTCGCGTAGGGGTGCGAGGAGGGGGGGGGGGGGCACTTGCAGTCATTTTCAGCTGAGCTCATGTGTTTTGGAGCTTGTTTGTGGCAAAGAGCAAGGGGGACACAAAGTAGGTCATGCCGCGGTTGATTCCTTGTGTTGCCTGTTTTCATCCCTTTTGGTGTTAATGTGTGTTGCAGCAGCGTTGGGTGGCATCGTTGTGTGAACCCAAACAAAAGTAGGGAGAGTAGCATGAATACAGGATTCATGGTGAAACGCGCAGTGTTGGAACTTCAAAGTTTTGTTTGAAAAGAGAAATCGAAGACAGGAGAGACCGTAGTTCACATAGGTGGTACATTAGGGCAACCTAAATATTGATCGTCGTATTGAGAGGGTCGCCGTACTTTTATAAAAAAGGGGACGCTGGAAACATTCCTCCATCATTGTCTGCTGTGCGAGTTGTCAGATGCGTGAGCATGCGGACGTCGCACCTGCTGTTATCGGCCGTTTGCCTCACCCTCTCCTCCACCTCCGTATCTCGCACAACGCTCCCGGAGTAAAAACAAGCGGCCGGCCGCGTGCGTAAGTTTATTTAATCGCCCCGATAATCGCTGATATGTCCGTATTTGGCGCCGTTGGCTGCCGAGTCTGTTCACTGAGGCGTACTGCTCACTTCCGATCGTTAAACGTTGGGTAGATCGGATAAACCACGGGCGATTAAGTAACTTAGGGGGGAGCATATGGTGCACTTGTAAAACGGTCGTTAACGGGAGAGCATGCGTATTTGATTGAAGAAAAATTAGCAACGACTCAATTCAGGCGGTGCCTTGAGGTCGGCACGCTAACTAGACTTTTAGTTAACAAAAAGAACACAATAAATTTTTTAAAAATTTTGCAATGATGCATATCATTAAATCTCGCGGATTTCAAGTTCGTACCTATTGCCACGTTGACTCGGTAATGTTGCCGAAATTTGGCGCGTCCCGGGCTTCCGTGCTGGCTAATCTATTTCCGCCGAATATTACAAGACTGGTATAGACCCTTTTCATAATTCGCAAGTGCGCTTCTCTGCACCACACATTTGCCCTACTAATGGAGACAGCTGTCATGGTTGAAATTCTGTCAAAATTTCAAGTTGCACATGTCGAGGCCCGTTTTTTGCGCATGTTTGTATCACGTCTGAGTCGGCATTTTACATGCCCAGTCGCAAGCAAACTGCGCTTTTACACGCTGTTTACGGGATTGCCTACGCCGCCATTACTAGTGTAAGCTGCATCGCAGGGAAGCGAGCTTTCCATGAAATTCTTTGTGGCAACGTGCTGTGGCATGGCGGCATGGCCGCCTGAATTGTGTTGTGGCGTTAATGTGGTTTTTGCATTTTGGGCTGGCAATATGCCTGTAGACATGAAATCGTACTTCTCATTAATGGCCTGTTAAATGAAACCCTCGGTTGAAATCTGCTGTGAAATACCAAAAATCGGGGCGCGTGCAGCTTTAGGTCCTTTAATTGCTACATATGCCATTTGTTAAGACGGCGCTCGCAAACTGCGACCACGAGCAGCAAATCCTTCGAGTACGCAGCTGGTTCTGCGACGCGTGACCTCTGAGATTTCTGTGGTACGATCTTTGGGCCAGTGGTATGCACTGATCATGTATGCTTGCACAAGTTCAGTTAGTCTAGCTTTATTTGAGCATGGGAGAGCGCAATGACCTGAATTTTCCGCTCCCCCTTGTCATGCAGCTCGTCGTTCATGACTAGGGTAGGGGGGGAGGGGGTGGAAGCTTTACTGTGCTGCCTTCTATTAGCCATAGCAGGCACTAGAGCCTTGCGAAGCATGGCCTCTATAATCGGCGGCAGGAGTGCTTTGAAAGCGTGCGATTTCAGTTGCGGGAGCAACGTGCATGATCTCCCGGAATGAACGCCGATTTTACAATCTATAGCTTTTGCATTAAATGTGTTGTAGGTTTTGCAAAGATTTTTTTCGCATGTAACTTTAAGGACAGTGTATCTCGGGCGAAGTTTTAACCTCCTGCTGTCGATTCGCGGCGTATCCAATGTGAGGTAAATTTCCCATCTTTTTCAACTATTACTGCTACAGTTACGATACCAGTGTTGCCCAAATTGAGGCCAACGAATTGAGTGGGCGTCGCCCCTGGGCTCTTATGCAAACGGTTCTCACTGTGTGTGCCCGCCTATAAAGCACATTATACCAACCATAAACAGACACCGAAACTGCTGACGGCAATAGCAGTGGAGGTGTTAGCGCCATCTTTTAAGTTCTTGTTGCGATAGCAATCATATTCGACGGGTTTTACCGTCGCCGTCATGTCCCGTGAAAAGTCCACTGATAACTCCCGCGCATCGTACCTACTACCCGCGGGTAAAAGCACGCGAGGGGGGGGGGGGGGGGCGATGGAACAGGGCTGCAGCAGAGATCAAACGAGCCCGGCCCATCTCTGTTGCTTAGGGCACGGTTCGGAGGCCTGGGTGTTGATGGGGAAGGAGAACGACCGACGCGATGGGGGAGTGGGGGAGTCTTAACTTCGCATGACATAATATACTTTGTATGTTAAGCATTGCTATCACATTCATCGCTTTGCCCTTCTGGCGAAACTTGACTTTTTTTTTTTTGACAATACGATTTTTTTTTTGCTGTCGCGTCATTGCACTCATTACACTTCTGCATTGTAGCAGTGCGAAATACCGAGACCAAGGAACGCAAAACACGCAGGACCTTGGTCTTCGTCTTTCGCGCTGCTACAATGCATGTGTACCAACTAGCCCAACTTTCCATGCTATTGTCGCTATACTTGTTATTTGAAAGATGTACTGATGGTAAAAGTTTATCCACTGCCAGTGTTCTTACACCAGTAGTAAGTAAAAACATCTTAAGTTCAAGCATTGTGGGGAGCTCCGTGGTGTCGATTAGCTCCGCGCCAGGCCACGGTGGTCTAGTGATTATGGCACTCGGCTGCTGATCCGAAGGTTGCGGGATCCAATCCCGGCCGCGGCAGCTGCATTTCAATGGAGGCGAAATGTTGAGGCCCGTGTGCAGTGCGATGTCAGGGCACGCTAAAGAAACCCAGGTGGTCGAAATTACCGGAGCCCGCCACTACGGCGTCTCTCATAATCGGAGCTGGTTTTGGGACGTAAAACCCCAGAAATCAATCAGTCGATTAGCTCCGCATGAACAGGTGGCACTATCAAGGTTGCCGATCACGTAAGTTTGTTGTGTGTAAACTTAAGGAAGTTTGCGGACAAAACGCATTTGAAATATTCATTTGCGTCAGCGTTATCGAACAAAGTGAAATAGCTGCGAGTTAAAGGGCAACTCCGGTGATTTTTCATTGTCCACTGATCTCAAATGTTCAGTATATGCTCTCCTCAGTACTACTATAATTTGTGCCAAGACAGGCGGCTGCAAGTCATTTAGTTTTGCTGAAAAAGAATTTTAAAATTTTTTAGCGGATTCCCACGCGAGCGCCACCTTGTGTTTGATTGTCATTACCTGCAACGCTACCTTACCCGGGCAGGCGGACCGTCTAAAGCAAAACGCGATACTTCAGCGCTCAAATCGTCGCTGTCAAGCTCAGAAGAGCTCAATACATCATTGAGCGACATCGCCACTTTCATTTTTCCGGCACCAGCTCCATATTTCTGATGGTGGGAGGCTGTGATGTCATTGCATAGGCTTCACGGAGCGTCTGCCCATTTCAGTTTCGGCTTGAACACATTGTTCATTCGGCTATTTAAAGTTATTGGTGAGTTTCCGAGGAAATTGAATGACCCTGGCTGCTTCAGGGCTGTCAGTAATACTGGAAAACAGCGATATCAGAATATGGTGAGAAAACCGCCGAAGTTGCATTTGAATGATTGATTGTCAGGCCAGTGCTTTGCACCAGAAGTTCATAAGGGGTAAAAAAGTCCTTGAAGTTAACTAAATGGTGTATCTGTGCACATGTCATGTGTTCTTGGTTTTATGTGTTTTGTTCGTGTTGGTTGAGCTTTGTCAGGGCTAACTTCGATTAAATGCATACTCAGACGGGAGCGCACAACGCAGAGACGTTAACAGAGTAAGAGGAACCACGCAACGCTTCGTGCGTTTTGCGCTGCCGTCCTGACGTATCGTTTTGCTTAACTCTATAGAAAACGAGAGTCCCTTCTCCCGTGTTTGTGTGTAGTCTTACGAGCGGAAGCCGCAGACGCGCATCTTCGTTGGTGGCCTGGGCGACAACATGGCCAAGGATGACCTGGAGCGCGAGTTCGGCAAGTACGGCCGGCTCAACCAGGTGTGGGTGGCGCAGAACCCGCCGGGCTTCGCCTTCCTCGAGTTCGACGACGACCGGGACGCCGACGAGGCCATCCGCAACATGAACGGCGTCGTGCTGAACGGGTCCAGGCTGCGGGTCGAGTACTCCCGCGAGCGGGGCGGATCCCGAGGATTCCGCGGAGGACCCCGCGGTGGAGGAGGCGGCGGCGGGTACCGGGGTGGACCACCGCGACCGTCACCGGGCGGCGGCGGAGGCTACCGGTCCGGACCACCCCGCGGCGGTGGAGGCTACGGCGGCGGAGGCGGCGCCAGGCGCGGACCGGGCGGCGGCTACGACTCGTGGGGCCACGACGACCGCTACGGTGGTGCCGGCGACGATGGCTGCCAGGACTATGGCACCGGCTCCAGCCCGCGGTACCGTAGCCGATCTCCCTTGGGAGCACAGAGGTATTCTGTTCGAGGAGGGATCTGATCGCGGAGGTGTGTGCTGCGCGCGCCAGTCGTAAACGGGGGCAGATGAACTGCCCGACCTTCTAGAACTCCCCTTTTGAGGGAGTTAGAGGCAGCTGTCGTAAAGAAAGCCCGATCGCGGATCAGACTATACTACTAGAGGGCTCGCGAGCATGGAGCGCTGACTACGTTAACTTAACGTACCTGCTTGTGAAAACAGACGTCTAACACCGTACTGACCTCAGCTTATGCGCGTCCCGCTCAACACCGTCGCGGACTGTACCCGAGCGTTCGCGACTGCGTGTGCCTCTGCGCGCCAGTGTTAACACGACGAGGGCGGATGAACCGTCCCAATTCGTCTCGAGCATTCCTCCGGCGACCACAAGAATCGCCACTGGCCGAAGAACTCTGTGCCGCGAACGCTCAGTACACCCAACTACCCCTCCACACACCCCTAACAGCACCGAAGTGTTCTCCGCGACTTTGTGTTACCGCGGGCCCTTACGAACTGCCCGCCTCGTCTTCTGTTCGCACGCTTTTATCGATCAGCCCTAATGTCGACACTCGTCACTGTGTGCCAAATGAACTTTCTTCGTGCTTTAACGCCAACGAAAGCAAGCAGTAGACCCGATCCAACGCCACACCTGAGGTTCCGAGACAGCCGTGGGGTCCAGGAGCAAGCGACTGTCCTTGGAACAACGTGACACACCGCAGCCATTTTCTTTTTCGTTCGCCACCGCCATCCTGAGCTTCGGCCGCGACAGTCGCATTGTTAGGGGGCGGCGGGAAAATGCGTTCGCATGCGCCGACACGCCAAAATTGATTCGGAGCCCTCCATTTTGATGTAGCCTTAAGGTAGCCAGTCTTACGGCGTTCGTAACTTTAATTACGTGATACCTCGCTGCCATTCATTGCTAGTGCAGAGTTAAATTGTAACGACCAACGCATTTACAGCTACGCAGCACCATTAGCACTGTGTAGGCAGTTAAGACTGGTCATCCGTGGTGTCAGATCAGGGGCGGCGCCACCACCCCCTGTGAACGAACTCTGCTCGCAAAATGGGGATGGGGTCGCCTGTATGCATGAAAAATCAGACGTTTTCGCCCTAAAACCCGGCGTCGCCGGCAACGCCACGATCTGCGTCACAACGGTGCCTTCTCTCTCCACTCTGCAGCGGCTACAATTGAGGCGCTGACGCAGTCGACACTCGGCCGGCCCGGGTCGACTCGCAACTTCTACTTCGCACGGCCGTCCCTTCCTTCCTGTGTCGCTGAATTGGCCGGCCTAGAGAGAGCGAGAGTGCTTGTGCTACTACTACTACGCGAGTGCTCTCACACACAGCGTTTTATTTCATTTTTTTTTTTTCTTTTTTTGTGGGGTCCCCGTCGATGGGTACGACGGGCCCCCACCACACGGCGTCACGACAATAAAAGCCAAAAACACATTTTTTTTTCTTCACTCGGGGTGGTGACCTCGGGCTTCTCCCCGCCACCCGATGACTCGGTCTCGCATTTTTTCACTGGCCTCCCAGCACGAGCTTGAGGAATTCCTCGCGCGTCTTGGGGTCCTCTCGAAACACACCCAACATGCAGCTGGTGATCGTCTTGCTCGACACCTTCTGCACGCCACGCATCACCATGCACATGTGCCTGCGTACAGAATAAAAAATCGACACGATCAAGTAAAAGGCTGGCTCTGACTAGTATGGGTAAGTAACTTAGCATCCAGGTAGTTGGACCCCCACAGAGCCTGCCACTAGGTGTCTTAGGGCCTCCAAATTAGAGGCATATAATCCGGAGGTCCTTATTCTACTAGGATTACTTGAACGACTGTGTCGCTTTGGGTAAAGTGACCGCGAATGCTCAAAAACAAGTGACTGCTTGCTCGTGCCTTTAGGGCTCATCCATAAGCCGCAGACAGTGCGACAGTGGTCACACTTTAGAAGCGCATTAAGGCTCGTTAGGCTTCTAAAAATGTCGCTACTGCCAGTTTCGGGCTCGCGTCGGCGCCTATGGTGGCGACTCCAGGTGTGCTATTCACTACAAGTGTCGCCCACAATGCAACAAGGTGCCTTCGTGAATGCATAGTACGGAGCGGATTGGCAGTGTAGTGAATTGCGCTGCATTCTGCCCTGTTGGGAGTGAATAGACACTTCTCAGGACCACCATAGCCACGGAACTGATGGTCTCCCAAAAGCAAAGGCTTGAATGCGCAAATTCTGTGCAGTTGTGCATAAATTGCTTCGTTAAGCGCATAAATTTTCGCTATTGCAACACGTGCAGTTATCGTAACCAAGCTCACCCAGCAATGGGACACTGAACAGACCGACTCTACATGCACGAAATCTTAAAAAGCGTAGTTGCTGTGATCTGTGCGAAAGGCAGGTTCGCTGAGCAATGCGCGAAAGCACGTGAAATTCGCAGGTACTAAACGCGGTTGGAATAAGACATTAGCCGCCGTGATGGACGCGGTACGGCGCTGCCAGACGAGCGCCAAGCGACACTGGCCGTATTTGAGGAATGAAAACGTGGAACCTACTCTCCTGGCATCCGTAACAGGTAGGAAAGTTTATTGCACTGGACGAATGCAGAGACAGCTCCAAACGGAACGCTAAAAAAAAAAAAAAACTGAAAAGCAAGGTAAAGAAAATTCGCAGCATATCCACGGAGTGAATGATGAGTGGGCGAAGCTCCGGAGGTTCATCGTAGATCGTGCCGAGTTCCGGATTAATTTAGTTAACGCGCACGCTACGAATCCGTATGGTTCAACTACGCGCAAGCGAAATCTCCCACCGGCACTTCATTGCAAGTCAAGATCCAGTGCCTATATATATATATATATATATATATATATATATATATATAAAAATGGGTGGCCGGTGAACGGCTCTCCAGCGCGAGGAGTCTGTATTTTTCAATCAAGAAACTCTAGAAGACGCTGCCTGCCTGCGTCAACGTCTCTCGCGGGTGACGGCGCGTTTTTTTTTTTTTTGCCAGCTGGTAGAGCGTTCATCGAAGGAGGAGAGTTTCCATAGTCAACGCGCGCCTTTCGCTCTCTGTCTCTCTCACAAGACAGCAGATGGAAGAGAGCTCGCGCGCCTCCCACACGCACCCTCCTAGTAGCTTCGCCCCTAAAACGGGACTGCCACTGAACCAACGCGCCTAAAGAAAAGTTCTGGTATGGAGATGCATGATGAAACGCGAAACCATAGGGAGGCGCAAAGCTTCGCATTGCAGTCGTGATAGCGCCGTTTTAGAGTGGGATGAAGTCCTGGCAGGCAAGGTAATAAGTGCATGAACCATACCGTCACGGGTAGATCCTTCGCGCAGCGTGTGTGATGACGTCACAGCCTCCCTGCTATCAGAAATGTGGAACTGCTCCCGGAGAAATGAAAGCGGTGATGTCATCCAACGGTATGTCTAGTTATGCTAGCTATTATGAAACAGGCGACTGTTCGAGCGCTGTAGAGTCGCCGTTTTGCTCCTTATAGGTCGCCCGCTCGGGTAGGCAACGTTGAAGGTAATGACGTCAAAAACAAGGTAGCGCTCATCGGAATCCGCCAAAACATTTTAGATTATTCTGGAGAAAACTTCTTGGAGAACGTAGAGCTTTTCACTGAAATCTGTGGGCACCGAAAAATCGCCGGAGTAGACCTTTGAGATGTTTCAGCGCGCTTGAGCATGTTTCAGTCATGCACGTTACACGTGCGCCGACATACCGTTTCGATCTTCCGGTGTGTCATTCTATTGCATAGTACTGCCCATTATTAACCGTGGTACTGTAGTCCGATCTCGACTCTAGGTACTGTCTCCTCGGTGCACTGCTCAGACGACTGTGGCTTCACGACAGCGCCTTGTCGCATGATGTTTGGCACGGCAAAGCGGTCAGCTGCCTCGTGCGCAGCTCCGATTGAAGACTACGTAAATCCTTGCTGCAGCGAAAATTTGCATTCATAAATACTGGTGTCACAAACTAGAAGCGAGACGTCGTTTCACAGACTCCTGGAGATGGCAAGTGTGATCCATCACCCGCGACTTTTCACTTAATTGGTTGTCTCGAGCGGATCGGGATACCTGCTGTAAGTGTTGCTGCACTGGCTAGAATCTGCAGCTTTCTGATATATATCTTCACTGTGCACGCTGTTGTGCTTATTGAACGCGACGGAGCAGCTTCTCGCCATTGTTCTATGATTGTTCTCTGTTCCAAGCTCATGCATTACGTTCCACAACGCTCGCCTGCGTGTGCTGCTGGCGATTGTATGCAGAGTATCCCCGGGGGAATGCAGCAGCTGCCCACGTATGTCTTCAAAGGTCACGGAAACTAAAATTAGAGAAACGACGGCGCATTCGCTTGTCGCCGCTGCGGTCCACCGGCGTGCTCGCCTGAGGGCGCTGGTGGCATAGCCGGCTGCAGCGGCTCCTGCATGTACACAATACCTATATCCAAAGTACGGTGTGCTGCTGACTAGCAGCCATAGTATTGCACCTGCTAGCAGCGTCCGGGGAGTATTGGCTAAAGTTAGAATTGCGGTGGTCGGCAAAGCGTTCGAATACGCCGCTGAAGTGCATATCCAAAAGTGCATTCGCTGGTAGCCTGAAGCCCTTCGCGTGCGCGCATGCGCAGTCTGCACAATGTGTTTGAGCCTACGCTACGGTTTTTATCTGCACGTACACGGCGAGAGCTATCTGTACGCAGGAGCCACAACGTTCTCATGCTAAGTGCACAGGTGTGCTGCTGGCTAGGCCTTCATGAATGACTGAAAGATCTAACGAACCACGAGCGCTAATCGAAGGAAGTATTTCGTTGCTCGTTATCAAACGTATTCAAGCACGAGACCGCAAGACTGAATACTTTTCTTGCTTTTTTTTTTTTTTTTTGCCTGCGCGGTTGGCAACAACCTTCCAGTGTGCGCGTTTATCCAAGCCGTCATGGTTCGTTATGGCACTTTATGGTTCGACAGACCATTTGAAGGGAGAGTAACGTGGACTTTGAAAGTAAGTTGCTTTTTTTTTTTTTTACACAACACGAGGGCCACTTTCGAAAACCGTAGTTGCAAGCTTGGCCATCTTTTGCTCTGCCACAAATAGTGCGGAACGGGAGCCAGTAGCGCACCCAGGATCTCTGCCGGGGGGGGGGGTCAATTTTTTACGATGGGTCGGGCATGCGATTACACGGTTGCTGCGTGTGTAAAGAAAGTAAATAAAATGCCAAATAATAGTAACATCAATGATGATGATTATATTTATTATTTTTTCGGCGTTTTGCAGAGACATTAGCGCCACATTCTTCTAGGACACAGGAGCAGTTACGGAGTGGGAGGGGGGTTAGGTCGGCCTCAGGGGGGGGGGGGGGGTTACAACACCCGAACCCCCCCCCCGTCGGTGCGCCACTGACGGGAGCACACTTTGACTGATAGATCACTCTCTAGCTGCTGCCGAGTGTACTACAGGCTCGTTGCAGCGTCCACTTACGTTGCTTGTATCACCACCCCGACACCGGTGGGGCCCACTGCTTCTGTTACTGCCATCGCAATTTGTTTGGTTAGCCGCTCTTGTACTGCAAGAAGAGAAACAAGGTATTGATTGAGCGGTTGCCTGTAACCCCTTGACACAGCAAAGTGCAGTTCCAACGTACCTTGCAGCCTCCTGCTAAATACTTCCACGATCCTGAAAAATATTGCAAGAGGAAAGGAGTTCAGTGGTACTGCCTTATGTTGCAAGATGGCAAGTTGCATAAGTGTTAATTCGTCCGTTCATGGTCCGTCGCATGTTTTGTTGTCTGTGCAGCATTTCATATTCTGCAGGCTCTCTCCCGGCTTGACAGAAAGCTGTATCGGTGGCGTTTCGGTTTCTAATTACTTATGAAATACGAAGGAAGAGTATTTCTATTGCTCGAAGCAGTGCGTCCCGTTTTATATGCGTGACCCTTGCACACATTGTTATTATTTTTTGTCACGAGTTGCTCAAACAAAATGTCTCGGTTCTGAGATAGCGTTTCTGTTTAGTCCCGCGTTACTGTCCCCCGCACTCGAGGGGACAGCGTTCAGGCCACTACAAACTCTTCCGACACGGCACAGCAACACAACCTCACTCATCCTGCGCTTAATGAATATGTGTGCAAATTGCAATTTCTGCCAGACTGCGAAAACACCTGTAGCACATGACATCGGGATTCTACCGCAAGAAGGCAGCAGCCAGCACAGAGGAGCTTGGCTCACTTCGAGTAACCAAGTGCTGCCTACCTGGCTAGCTTGCTGAGGCCTAGTACTTTCTTGTTTGGCAGGTACCCGATGGATACTTTTCCGATGAAGGGCACTAGGTGGTGCTCGCATAGCGAAAACATTTCGATGTCTTTGACGATGACCATTTCGTCGTGGTCCTCCAGGAACACAGCATCGTTGACTACCTCTGCGAAGCAAAGTAGCGTTTTGTTTCTTGTAAAACGCACTGTAACAATTCAACAAGGCTGGTTGTGTACTGACGTGTCATGTGTGTGTTTGCGTGACTGTGAGGCTTCATGCGTTTTCGTGGAACCCTAATGGCGCGAAGTAGATTTGGAAAATCGACCAATGAAAGCGGTTTCGTAGACAACTCGGTGGTACGGCGGAGGTGAAGACAATGTTGAATAATAGCGGATATCCTACGTTTGCTGGCGTTCAGCCACGGCCGTGGTGCAGCAAAAACATATATGCAACACTGGAGAGTTTTAGTGATGGTACCCGTCGATTTCGCGTACGCACGGTCTTGTGTTTTCTACTCCCCTTGTTGGTAGGGAAACAAGCACCAATACTGTACTTAAATCAACCTTGGCTACCAAGCCGTCACTTAGCCAACATTGGCGAGTGTTGGAAGTGTGTGCACAAATAGGGTAGTTATGAACATCATCGCGAAGCTGGCGTCTTCGCCTAGCAGAATACCGCTGGATACAAGCACGAAAAGGCATCAAATAACGATGCCACCTGTTGAAGCCACCAATGGGCATTGTATACTCAGGTATGTCTGTGCATGTCTGTATGAAAATTACTGTTGCTTAGGTTCATAGGCTCTTTCGGCTTATTGTTTAAAATCCTGAGTAGTACACTGAAATCTGTGATGTCGCCTGGTCGCGTAGTGAAATCTTTGCCACCCTCGGGTTGAGCCAAGGGCAGCATTCGAATGCACGCCTTTACTGTTCTCTGTTTTTGTAGGTGTCGTGTCTTATTGGAAGACCGGCGATACAGAACGCGTGGTTCACTCGGACGAGCTGTTGATAAGGTTGAGTTAGTACGAGCACGCAAGCGCACGTGCACTCATCTCTTTCAGGCGATATATTGGTGTAAATGGCATCGAGGTTAACTAGTACCTTTTCGTATGTTACTTCTTTGTGCTCGCTTTCACGTGGTACACGTTTGTCGTATGAGGGGGCGACCAGCATGCCCAAACCAAAGGTTTACCGCAACATATGTTTCTGTACTGCTGTGATCTCTTTAATCTGATTCTTGGTCCCGGGTCGCAACCACCGGGGAGGAAGCTATTCATGTACTATAGTAGCTCCTGAGGAACAACCGGCCTTAGTTGCCGATTGTTACCCTCCTGTGTGTCTACATGTGAGGAAGAGTGCCTTCATACCCCCTAGGCACTCTTCGCGTACACAGCATTTCCGGTTCCTAAAGGCTGTCCCTAATTTGTGATGATTTGTAAGAAATTTAAAATATCTGCCTCTTCACAGCCCTTTGACATTTAGACAAACCCCCTTATCCGCAATCCCTGGGGAAAGCCCTGTGCGTGTGTTTTGCTTTGTTTCCAAGTGCCTGTTGTCTTACCTCCATGCATTGTATATTTGCAAACAGGACACTCGCCTGGTACCCTCACCAACCCGCACCCCCCCCCCCCCCCCCCCCTAGAAAACAAAATTCGTGAAAACGAATTCTCCCATCATCACTCTTACGCTAAAATTGACGAGAAAAGACTGTTTGAATGAAAGCCCTCGTATATTTATAAACATTTCATGCTTCTTTCAGTAGCGTCCGAAAGACCAGCCGCGTCGCTCGCCTTTCAACTTTCTTTTTTTCCCTATCTACATTATCGCTCTTTCTATATATACATCACTTCACGCTATAGCTGCTTGAAAACTGTCAGCCACGGCGACTGCTTCGCAGCAATCACTGTTCGCACAGCGCGCATGCTGCTGTGCTGTACGCATATTCACCGACAGCGCCTTGGCCTTTGCTGAATAAAGTGAATAAAGGTACTCTAATAAAGGAGCGCGTCCTTTTTTGGCGCGACCGTGCATTCACCATCCGCGGATAAGACCGGATAGCCGGATTATACGACGCTCAGAACGAAAGATAGAAAGAATAGACTAGAATCGCCGGTAGGTAAGTGGCGTCATATCAATGTTTCTATATGTATCCATCATCTGCTTGGCTTCCATGCTACCTACGCTGAGGGTGGTTGCGTTTTTTGCATGGCTCTCCTAGCCACCGTAGGGCGACAGTCGGCTCACATTTTCTTTCTTTCTTTCTTTCTTTCTTTCTTTCTTTCTTTCTTTCTTTCTTTCTTTCTTTCTTGCATAGTCGGCGAGCCCTCGGTGACTTCCGGCGAAACGTGTCCATCGATCGTGAGGTCGTGCTTCTGGCAGCTAGGGGCGAAGTGGAGAAAGAGCGTCGCGACTGAAACACTTTCTTTTCTAGAGGTCGCAGCACGGTTGGAGGAATGTCGACGTCTGCAGCTGCAGGGCCGACGTCGCAATCGGCCGTTGCCTGGCAACTGTCGAGGCATCCCTGCGTGCGTCCCCTCCCCCCGTTCTTTCTTGCCCCCCTTCCTTTCCCTCCCGAAAACCCTTTCGGCCCATCCGCTGGGGACACCTGCTGCGCCGGAGGATCGTGGCACGCTCTCCCATTGGTCGGTGAACCTTTTTCATTCGGGTCGTGGGAAAGGAGCTGGCAGGCATGCGACTAATGCGACGTACCCTTTGCAGTTCACCAGACGACCTTTCTACTGCGACTAACGACAGCTGACTTAACGCAACTTTCAGCACACTTCTTTTTTGCGTGGCTTCCAAGCCGGTGAACGGCCTAGAAGAGTAGACTATTACGGAGGTAATAAGAGCTTAGGTCGAAAACTTTGGACGATGCTGCCGTGCCTGTGACTCCAACAGCAGAAGGGTGTGTAGCTGGGTCAGTTTCTTACTAAATGGCGCAGCGCAAAAGCGCGAACACAGAGAAGAGAGAGAGAGAGGGAGAACTGTGACATGTATTTTCTCTCTGTGTTTGTGTTGACTTTGCACTTGCATTTGCGCTATACGAGATGTCTTTAAATAGCCCAACGCTACTGCCCGCTGTTTCCTGACCTCCTTTTCACTTTTCTTCATGGAAACGTCGTCTGCTAACCCTGTTTCACATATCCTGCTGGCTTTTGTTGTTGTAAGGATGGTATGCCTTCTTTTTGTTTTGTGGTTACGGCTTTCCGCGTGGTTCAATCGACCCGGCACCACGAAATGTTTGCGACAAGCACACTGAAGCAGCTGTTTTGTTTTGGTTTAATTTTACAGGGACAAGTCGCAGCCTCTGTTCTGCACCGATTCTTTCGTTTTATTTACTTCGTTCTCTCTACTCCGAGCGTGAGACTTGCCACTACTACTTCGCTTCGGTCGTGCAAGTCTCCGGGATTTTGCATCGGAGTGTCTCCTGGACCGGGTGACATTGCACTAATTACTTTTCTGCGGCAATGGGTTCTTCATTAGCAGTGAAGAAAGTTTCGATTTTGCTCTGTTAAGGGCCAGACTTCTCGGACATCGTCCCGTAGCGGCGGATTGCGCCGCGCCTTGCTTCTCTAGCGGACGACTGTACACCACGAGGGGTCGTCTTCGACGGCGTCATTCAAAAGTGCAAACGTCCCCGTATGTGCGCCATTTTAGCCTTACGATCTCAGATTTGGTTAGGCGTGCATCGTGGCAGTTTATCCAATTAGAAAAGCGCACATCGGGATTGATGACGCGGTTTTCAATTTTAATACTGGGTATTTACGTGCCAAACCACGATACGATGATCGTCGAAGGTTCACCGTATTCCTGCATTAACAATTGCCACTTTCGCTTCATTGACAAGTCTGAGTGCAAGTGCTCGAACGCTCTTTCATTTAGCCCCCACGGATGTGTAGGGAAGAAAAGAGAAAGGACTGCACGCGTCTTGTCAGCTGTCGCCTCTACAACACCTTTTGTCATATAACGTCATCGCGCAGCATTGTTCCCAACAGTCCGGTATTGGAGAGAGCTGACGCAACAGGTGGTGCCCGTTTCTACCTGTTGCTCGAATTGGCCCGTGTAGGACACGGACAAAAATCGATGCGCGCTCCATCGAGGCAGCACGCGCCGCTTAAAAAAACATACGCATGCGGAAACTGTAGTTTTGCGCTTTGGTTACACGTCACTTTTTCTACTGTGCTGCTTCCTGGAGTGGCTGCTTGCGATACCACGGCAAGAAATTGGAGTGTGTTCTGCGTGCTTAGGAAGAAACACGATAGAAAGAAGGGTACATGTTTCTGAAAGGACACTAAAGTGAAAAGGTTAAGTGCTTTAGAATGATTGTCTATATTGCCAGAGCTCAATCTTCGTTAATTTTGACACTAATGTTCAATATTAAAAGAGAAAAAGAATGTCAAATTTTTAGTAATTCGCGCCGGAACTTCGGAACCTAACGACGTCAGAAGGCCAATTTGTTTTTATTTTTGTTTTTCGTATTGTCGCCAGATTCGCTCCAGCAAATGTTCTGAAGCTCTCCATGTTAAGTCTCTGGCATCCTTGCAACACAATGTAGGTCCTTCTTACCGATAAACGGTTATGTAGGCCTTAGCAGACACGGTCACATATCTGTGACGTCACGCGTTTTAGTGCTGGCGTTTCACAGCGGCGCCGCCACCAGTATTCTCTTTTTGCCCGTTTCCTATAGCTTACACCGAGGGTCTTCTCCTGGCAAGATTGGTGCTTTTGGTATTTCGAAGACCTGACCTACAAATACGAAAGAAAATTCTCTTTCACTTAAGTGTCATCTTCTAGGAGAATAAGGAAGAAACCAGAGATAAAGTCGCACAGCAGACGAAGGAACGTATTTAGAGATACAGGAAGACAGTATATAGAGGATAACGTAGCCGACATGAACTTGGGAAGCCACATATCAGAAATGCAGGCAACCGATCGACGCTTAATTACATCGACGGAATGGATAACACGTGAGGGGAAGGCCAGCTGTGGACGACAGAGAAGTGGTACGGTGGTTATATACGGTGCATGACCGCTGACCCCAAAGACGCGAGTTCGACCTGGTCACGTCGGTCGCATTCCGATTGAGTCGAAGTGCGTTGTAAGTTGTACTGTGCGATGTTATGAAATGGAACCCTACATGTGGCAAATGAGCCGTGCAAAATCATGCAAAGGTTTATAGTAAGGTTTATGAAAAGGAAAATGGTTGCATGCTAATTTTCTCATTCAGAACACAACGTGGTCGAAAATTTCTGAAGGCCTCCGCTACGGCGTGATACCGTGCTTTTTGACACGAACCCAGAGATTGTTATCTTTGTGAATGTAAATGAACAGTGCTTATGGCCACGGCTCATAAACCGTTTCTCCGACGCAATGTGTTTCGTGGATAGTATTTGCCCGGAAGTGGCCAGAAATTTGGAGTCAACCACCTGCACGGACCGTTTAACGATGCCGGACGAAAACAAGAGATACCCGAGTCAACTGCATCCTCGGTCGCAGTCGGGCCTTCTAGCCCTAGCGCTCTTATCTGGTCGCCTGTCTCCGGCTTGTCCCTCTTGTCTTCGACGCACCTCCAGCTATCTCCCTCCTCGGTCGGAAGAGATTATCCTCGTCCGAGGTCGGCTCGTTGATGGTGATTGATTATAGCCTCGGCGTGTTATAAAGTGTCACGCGTTCCCCACAGATGAGGAAACTAGTGTACGTTTAACGGCCGTGCAGCTTTCTGCGCTCCCTTTTCGCGCCGATAAGCAAGCGAGCTGATATGATATGCGAGCAGAAGATGGCGTGCCAATGGGACCACGAGCATTGGAAAAAGAAATAAATGTAAGCCACTTCCCTTCCACTGCAGTGATTTGGCTGTGCTTCCCTTGCGTTTCTGTTGAGTTTCATTTTCGAATCGTTATCGCTTGATTTTATCTCACCGTGCGATTATTTACCCTTTATGCGTACCTTTTTACGTTATTACGCTAATCAGCTATATCTTAAGCAATCCTGAAACCGGATCCATTTAGTTCATTTTTGACTATCGGTTTGTGTAAGCTTGTGTTGCTACAGTGCAGTGATTCGCCTACGTTTCTATCGTGTTTTTTCTCTTGTGTTT
This sequence comes from Hyalomma asiaticum, assembly GCA_013339685.2. Classification (NCBI taxonomy): domain Eukaryota; kingdom Metazoa; phylum Arthropoda; class Arachnida; order Ixodida; family Ixodidae; genus Hyalomma; species Hyalomma asiaticum. Next base: position 16,999,060 of record CM023488.1, on the reverse strand, counting down.
ATCTGCGGCGTTTTCAAGTTGTTTTCGCTTATCTTGATCGCATTATGCGATTAAATACCCGTAATGGTGTGCCTTTTATTCTATTACACTAGTCTGCTTTATTTTAACCGTTCTTAATCTCGATTCATTCAGATTACTTTTCATCGGTGTATGCCTTCATAGGCTTGTCTTTTAGCATTCGCGCCGCCCAACAACAACAAGGGACGACAGCCCGGACACCTAACGGGTGCCGCACTTGAAAGAACGCGGCGGCCACTTGGTTTTATTGCAACTGCCTGCCGCTTTCATTCTGACAGACTTTGCCGTGGGAATAAGGTGATTTATATATGCGATTGCGCTGCTCATTCGTTGTCCGGGAAGACCATCAAAAGCACCAAGCCACATCACTGACCTTATAGAGGACATGCAAGCATGTATTTTGAGGATGTGATAGACGACCATTAATATGTCTAAACTATTCAGAAATCCCTTCGCGAATAAACTCGGGCGATTGCCGTCCAGCTCCCTGGGTCATCGTTACGTGTGGTACGTAATAGCGCATGTCCTTCCCTTATACCTGGGAAAGCATAGCTTAGATTAGCCAACGCTAACGTACGCGACAGAAACTGAAAAGGATTTCAAGGGCTACGTTTATATAGCTTGCCACGGAACATATGATAGGCGTAACATAAGAGATAGGAAGAAAGCGGAGCGGACAGGAAACAAACTCGGGTGGTCGATATCCTACAGTTGACCCGTCGTAGTAGTTTACCAGACACCCGAACCCAGGGAAGGAATGCATAGACATATCTGCTTTAGTGAAGAGAATATGACAATCGAAGGCATGGTATTTGTTGCGGTGGGGTTATTTAAGTAGTGATACCTGCCAACACTTTTTTGATACCGTCAATAGCAGTTTCTGGGGCTTTACGTCCCAAAAAAACTTTATGAGAGACGCCACAGTGAAGGGCTCCGGAAATTTCGACCAGCTCGGGTTCTTTGATCTGTACTGACATCGCACAGTACACGGGCCTAAACATTCCGCCTCCATCGAAATGCGGCCGCCGCGGCCGGGATACGATCCCGCGACCTTCGTGTTAGCTGCCAAGCGTCATAGCCACTAGAACACTGCCGCGGGATTTCATAGCAAACAGGAAGAGGGAGTACCTTACTTTGGGTGTATAAGGGAAACGTGTAAAGGAACGAGAGGAATAACACACGCGCAACGGGACCTCACAGTCGGTCGCTTACGCTGATGCTCCTCAAATCAGCTCAAACATAACCTTCTGTGTCATCTACGGATGTGACCAACAGGGCACAAGGACTTCGTGTTAGAAACTGGCTATAAAGTCCAGTAAGTTCAGTGCCGTTGCGTGTACAAGTCGCAGGGGGCAGCCGACACGTCCCATACAGTGTGGTGCGTATAAACATGGTGACATATTCCGTAAGCCGCTTCTTCACGCGACTACTGTCGCACCTTTCCTGTGGCTCAAGGGGACAGCGGAGGCAGCAGTGGCCATGGTCAGGAAAGTCCGGCGCCAGAACTCCGGAGAAATAGCATACAAAGACTTCCATAAGCGAAAATAAATATGCTCTTCAAGGCTCTGCAGGAGGTGTGTTCGTCTCAGTAAGCACGTTTAGGCAATTACCATTTGCTGTTTAATTACTGGTTCATTGCGTAGACGTCACGGTAGGCAACCGGCATATCTCTACCAGGGCAGTACAGGTGTGTATTCGGTGTGTAAGTCGATTCGCTGTCTGAGTGTTATCCTGCAGCTTAGCAGAACAGATACTTAGGCGAGTTCGTAAGGTTCCACGAAGGTACTTTCAAGTGCAAAAAGACCAAAGCACAAGAAGCGGACAGGACGAAGGGTCATCCTGTCTGGTCATGTCTTGGCATCTTTGCGCTTCTAAATACCTTCATTATATCCTCTGGCCATTGGGGAAGACAACAACGGATGTGTAACGAACGAAAGTCCGGATAAGATGCCTGTGTGACGCATACGCTCCTTACCTCTAATGTCCTGGCTATATCCGGAGGTGAAGGCGAGCATGGCCTTGGCGGCCCTCTCGGGCGTCCGGCGCAGTCCCTGGCGATCGGGGTTCTCGCCCAATTTCTCCAGTATGGACCGGTAGTCGCGCGCTATGGACGCGACGAGTTGGCGCTCCTCTGCGTCGCACGGCGGCTCCATGGCAACTGAATCCGCCGTGGCCCCGTTCATGGCGACGCCATTGGTGGCCGAGGAGGAGACGCGCTCGGCCTCGCGGGCCCCATCGGACGAAGGGGGCCCCACTATCGACGTGCGGCCCATGGGCTCTCACCAGGTGGGGACAAGTCGCAACACTGACTCCCGCCGCCGCTGCTGCTGCTGCTGGCCCCGAGGGATCGAAGCGCGGCCCCCACGCTGCGCAAGAGAAAGAGTACAAAGCTGCTGCGCACTGGTGATTGAAGGAGTAGCTTCTTTCCTTTTTTTGTCCTTGGTGGATGTTTTAATGCATCCGTTGGAAAGGTTGGATAGGGAAGGGGGACAGCGGTGGACTTCAATATATAGCTTGGATGAATAGCTAGTTAGGCAAGATATTTATATTTTATAGTGACCTGCGATTATTATTATTATTATTATTATTATTATTATTATTATTATTATTATTATTATTATTATTATTATTATTATTATTTATACATTTCTTTGTGCTTCGCGCATACTGCGTTGGTTTTATTGTGTAATATTAGTATTCCTTTCCGTGCGCCAGCGCCAGGACCTCTCGGTTGTTCCAGGGCCCACTTAAATGATTGATTGATTGATTGATTATCACCCCAAAATGAGTATTCGCCACATTCGAAGCAGGAGGTGCAAACTTTCTTTTGTTTCTTGAGGCACGGGAACCAATACCAGGCACGTATACCACATACGCTACCCAAGAAGCACTGGAACGGCTGTATACGGGTGTATACTGACAACCGCATTCCCGTGCTGGTTAGTTAGTTGGTCCCTCAGAGACATGGCGCTACCCGCCCTGGGCAGTAGGCTATAGGAGTTGTCATATGGCAAGTATTGATCGCCAGAGTAGTTGCCCACCCGTATTATTGCTTATTACTTGTCCTATATGGAGGACTACGAAATATACGTCGGTAGTAAAGGTATGTCGAGTAAAGTTGCAAGGCGGGTTTGTTGGCATGGTTTTTTTTTTTTTTGAAAACTATGGTAGCACAAGGTAACGGGACACAAAAAATGTAGCGCTGTGTGTGTGTTCTCCGTGTTCTTCTTGTATCCCGTTACCTTGTGCTACCGTATATTTTTAAAGAAAGTAAAGGTATGTCGCGCTAAATCTTGCCCGTTTATCCCAGGGAATTCGGAGCTCCCCAGAATCGATCGCTTCCTGCAAGGCACATCATATCGCTCCTTCTCGTGTATCATTGGCTATAACTGTATTCTGCGAGCCCGTGTTTGTTTGCTTCTGTGAAACATTAGCTAACGTTGAATAGCCATCATTTAAACGTAAAACAAAACACCTAGCTCTGAATCTTTCTTTAGAGGTGTTCATCACCGACATTGGGTAAGCAGGAATTCCAATTGTATCTTGCTGAATCTTACACCACTTGCAAGCCGCTGTAATGGCTTCACACCTTGAAGCCATGAATAAATTAAAGAAAAAAAAAACAAGCTATACCGTTGTGCCGGAGGTTTTTCTTCCTCGCATGTCTTCCTGGGCGAGAAAAACAATGTTAATTTTCCACACGTTGTACTGCCTTTTGCCTTCATAACAAGCTGCAAGAAACTAAGTAGACGAGGTCATCGGATCACAGTACCCACTCAATCAACGCAGGCGCAGTGATGTGTATTTATTCCAGCTGTTGCCTCTATATAGCAGTTTGATTTCAGCTAATTGGAGTCACAGCCTCGCTCGGAGGCTGTTGCTGGAGGCTGTTGCAAGTTTAAAGAGCACACCGGAAACGTATTATCGGTGCCGCGAATGTTGTAAGGTAACTGAGGGTCTACGTATACGTCCTTCCAATTGTGCCACAACTGTCGGTGCTAAACACTACCTCACCGGGAAATGAAATTTTAAAGGTAATGTTGCAGTTGTCTACGGTGAAAACATGAAAGTATCACATGTGAGGAGCGTTGCCTATACTGGTAACGGTATTATGTTTAGGATCAAAGAAAAACTAACGCCAGCTGGTTCCACGTCTGTGAAGTCTTAGTAAACAGCGCAGCAGGGGGCGAGGGTGTCAAGTTCACTATCATTAACACTGTCGTGTAGCAACCCGCCATGGTAACTTAGCGGCTATAGGTTTTGGCATGAGAAGGTTGATGTCGCGGGATCGAATCCCTGCCACATTCCGATGGGGTCGAAATGCGAAAGAACGCTCGCATACTTAGACTTAAAGGAGTACTGACACGCTTGTGAGGCGGCGCAAAAAGGAAATTTCTCATTTTCTTGGCACGCATTGTTAATGCTCTCCACGCACCGGTCCCAGGCAATACGTATAAACTATTTAATTTGAGTCTACAGCTTTCGTTGCACAGCGTCTGCAAGCCAGCCCCATCGCAATGGACAATGCGATGACATGGGAGCGCAGTCGCCTAAAAATCGCCGAAATCGGTGTCAGTGTCGCTGGGCGACAACGAAATCGTCGTTGTTTGTGTACACCACGTGTAACTGACTGACGGTAGGCAACAGAGTTGCTGCGACTTTGTCGCGAGTTGCTGTCCCCACGTGACTTAGGCCTACGTCCGACTGTGTTGACACGTCACTATGAAACCGCCCTTTCGAAACCGAAAGTCTGTTTTTACGGCAGCCGTATAAAAAAACGCAATGACTGCGTTGCGAAACACAACGATACTCCTTTTTAGGGTTCTCGACAACAGCGTTTTTATTTTGGGCAATAATGAAGGAAATGTCTGAAGTTCGTGCCTGTACTCCTTCTTAGAATCCCTGGTGGTACTCCTTTAAAGAATACCTTTAAGAAATCCCTGGTGGAGCCCTCCGCTACGGGAACTGTCTCATAATCATAGCTGGTCTTGGCAAGTAAAACCCCATCAGTTATCGTCAACCCACCGTGTAGCAGTGGATTAGTGGGTCGAGAGCAAGCGCGGTTCCGCTTTCCCCTTCTGCGCAATCCTACACTTCTCTTTCTCTCTTTCGTTCTTTTCCTTCTCTCTTTCTGCATTGTCCTTCGCATAATCACCACGACGTAGCAGTGGCCTGAATGCGAACATATACACTGAAAGTGGAAAGTAAAACAAACAAACTCGAAATGATAGTCCGGCCGGCATGCGCAACGGTACAAGAGACAACGCCATCAATAAAAAATGTCTGCTATGTGGATAGCTAGTAAAAAGAAAGGGAACAAACAAAAGCGTTATGGCGTTATGGTGTTGAAGTGTTATGGTGTAGTTGCAGCGCGTTGCATATGGGTAAGATGCAGATACGTGCTCGGAAGGGTGATTATATCAGCATACCGTTGCGCATGCCGGCCGGACTATCATTTCGAGTTTGTTTTACTTGCACTTTCAGTCTATATGTTCGCATTCTGTACATACACGTGTCCACCTGTTTTATATATACTGACTCGCATATCGCATGATGTTCTTTGTTGTTTTTTGTATCTACATCTGTCTGATAAGTGCATGTATATTAAGCGCACACATGCCCCATGCTCCGTATTCTGATGAAGGTCGGTACACGACCGACCTTCATCCCCAGCGGGGGTTATGGCGGCGCCCAGGGAGCCTTCTGTGAAAAGGTGTATTATAGTTACGACTGCGAAGCAGTACGCCTGTAGCAGCTTTTGCATGGTCCGAGTGCGCATGCGCCGTACCCTGGCGGCGACTGCCGGAAACGTTATGTACGGCGTCGGCGGCTCGTACCAGACGACGCACACGCGTACAGAATGTGCGGGCGACCTGCGGCAAAGTCGAGTTGCTGTCGACATCAACACCACCAGCCGTCTGCCAGTCAGCACGCCGTTTCACAAGGAAACGTATTCTTATTTTACGCGACTACAAAGACGCGAGGCGTCGTGGTGGAGAAATTACACGTAAGTGTCCTCGGGCCACGTGGCTCAAGCACTTGGGAAGACCACAAGGCTATAGACAGGCGCCGAATTTGCGCAATTGTATACCGACGCTGGCAGTCACGTGACCTGATCTTGTGACCGCGAATGCTAAACAGATGGAAGTGGTCGAACGCGAGAGCACGGCGTCTGCTCGCGGTCGTTATTCACGTGTGGAGCGCGACGGCACTCAGCAGGGAGTTATTATTAAGACCGGCTCTGACGCCAGCAACGATGTGGATAATTTGACGCGTAGCAACGTACACGGATGCCTTGGGGCATCGACGGGCAATTAAGACGAGTCAGTCCGCGAGCTACGAAGAAACGCGGCTCTGTTTTTCTGGTGCTACTATCGAGCAAGATGTCGTAGAAAATTACAAGGGTTGTCCATTCCGCGTCGCCTATCGGGAGCGAAATAAGTATCAGTCACGCGCTGCCCATTGACAACGCATTGTTATAGGAGAGGAGGCTTAGGGTCTCCTTGGCTTTCACCGGGACTGGGAAGTGGAACGCAGGTCTCTATGTTGCATTCCCTTATCTAAAAGTCTAATGGAGGCAGTCGAGAAAAGTGAGGAGAGGGCAGTTCCGACCGTGTCATGTTGTCGCGGTAACTAATTCTTGACTCTTCCGTTCGTTCCTGCAGCGAGTAATCCACACTGCCGCTTCCATCATCGATACCAAGGAGTTCAAGGAAACGACTGTAACTACTGTAACCATGAAAGTCTGATAAGATATGCTTTTTTTTTTGTTCGTTCCATGCACCACTTCTGCCTGGACGGAACTTTCGAATACAAGAGCAGGAATTGGGGCTGGTTTCCTGGAATTTTCTGTCAAGAAAATGACAACGCGAGAAGGAAAACAATACTGGACGAGCGCTAGTCCCGTCTCGTGGTCCCTGCAACGCTTTTTGAACGCAGTTTGAAAACGGTGCCAATCAACCATGGAGGCTTCTGTGAACACGTGGGCCAAATATTGGTGTGCTTCATGCACGTGCTAACTCGTAGTTTGGTTTCAAATATATCTGGGAATCGCCTGCTCTCCTTTCAACAAATGACGTCACAGGTAACACCTACTATGTCGCTTAAATTCTTTTGTTGTTCTGAAAGAAAGAATAAGAGCCGCACTTGAATTTTAATCAACCAAGAGAGCAAGCAGGGTTCATTGAATGATGCTCCACTGTAGACCACCTCCATGTGATCAATCGAGTAACCGAAAAATCAGCTGAATGCAAGAAGCCCCTCTATGTGGCTTTCATAGACAACGAAAAGGCTTCTGACTCGGTAGAGATACCACCAGTTCTGGAGGCACTGCGCCGTCAAAGAATATGTGATAGTTACGTACAGTGCTCACGGAACCAAATGGGACATGCAAACATTGAATTAAATCAACTAAAATGTGTAATTACTCGTTGTAACCGCGTCAAGTAGCTGCGAATCTGGCCTATGAAGGTGGTGTGCTTTCTCGTGCAAGTATAACAACCAATTTTACACCGATGGCATACGAATTGAAGATTGTAGAAACAAAGGTATGTGCATTACTTAGCCCTTACGTTTCGTATTTCAATCCGTGAGGACTGTACATATAATAGCCAACATCTATAAAGGTTCTACAGCCACTCTATACTCCTTCGTAGGAAAAGCAGGAAAATCCCAATACAGAAAGCTATCAGGCAAGGAGATATAATTTTTCTAATGCTATTTACTGCAAGAAATCTTCAAAAGACTAGACTGGGACGAAACAGGAACACGGATTGACGGCAAATACCTGAGCAACTTACGCTTTGCCGACGACATAGTGCACTTCAACAATGATTGCGACGAATTGCAGAAGATGATTGAAGGCTTAGAAAGCGCCGAAGCAGGACTATAAGGATGAGCATGCAGAAAGCAGAGGCAACGCTAGGTGGCACGGCGAAAAAACTTCACGATTGCAAACCAGATAGGGCAGTTATATACTGACAGTGGAGCCTACTCATGTTAAAGAAATTCGCCGTAGAATAAGCATGCGTTGGCGCGCATACGGCAGGCATTCCCAACTCATGAACGGGAACTTACCATTATCACTCAGGCAATAAATTATATAACTACCGCATTTTACTAGTACTGAAATACGGGAAAGAAACTTGAATAAATACAAAGAAGCTCGAGAATAAGTTAAGAACCACACAGCCGGCGATAGAACGAAAAATGATAAGCGTTGCATTAAGAGATAGGAAGACAGCCGAGTGGGTCAGGGAACAGACGGAAGGCTAGATAACCGATGGATAGAACTACGGAATGGATACCAAGAGAGGGTAAGCGTAGCCGCGGACGACAGAGAGTAAGATGTGGGACGAAATGAAGAAATTCGCAGGCATCACATGGAATAATTTCGCGAAGGACAGGAAAGGACGGAGCACATTGGGAGAGGCCTTCGTCCTGCATGCAGTGGACATAAGAGGTGTTGGTGTGGTGGTGATGTGATGATGATGATGATGTAAACATTAACATTCAAACATGCGTGGTTCGTACGGGCATATACCCGGATCATAACCGCATCTCCGAAGCGGGTGTGTGAGAAATACGTGGTTTTATTACTGGTCAGCGGCACTCAACTGACGAGTATGTCACGTTATTGATGTCATGACTTATCCGTCTTGTCAGTCATCCGATCATCCTAATTTTGATATCCACTGAGTGGACGATACGCGAGTTTCGATTTTTCTACCACTGTTTTCTCCATTGTCCGCTTTATGCCACCATGTTTCTTTCTTTCTTTCCTTTTTTAGGGGCGAAGCTCCTTAAGGTTTGGGTCTGTCCGTCCGTTGTAGTAGCGCGTTACCTACTAAGAACGCGCTACTAGGAGGGCGTGTGTGGGAGGCGCGCCCTCGGCGCGTGCCTCCCGGCGCGCGAGCTCTCTCACTCTTCCATCTGCTGTCTTGTGAGAGAGGGAGAGAGAGAGAGACAGAGAGAGCGAAAGGCGCGCGTTGACTATGGAAACGCTCTTTCTTCGATGAACGCGCTACCAGCTCGCAAAGAAGGAGAACGCGCCCTCACCCGCGAGAGACAAGCTTGACGCAGGCAGCGTCTTCTAGCGAGTTTCTTGATTGAAAAATACCGACTGCTCGCGCTGGAGAACCGTTCACCGGCCAACTGGATCTTGACTTGCAATGAAGTGCCGGTGGGAGATTTCACTTGTGCGTAGTTGAACCATGAGGATTCGTAGCGTGCGCGTTAACTAAATTAATCCGGAACTCGGCTCGACCTACGATGAAGCTCCGGAGCTTCGCCTACTCATCATCATTCACTCCGTGGATATACTGTGATTTTTTTTTTTTTGCATTATCATCGGCCTTTAAAAAATACATTTCAGGGATTCCTTTAAAAGAAATCGGAGTGACAGTATAGTGTGGGCGCCATCGGTTTTGTCCGTCCCAAAAAGATATTCGAGTACATGGCGCGAGTGAAGAAAAGTTCCTACGCGCTATAGCAGGAGCGTGGTGGCGTAACATCCTGGCGGGACGTGCTGTAAGCGATATCCGCAGCTAAAGGGATGACGCCGGCGTTTTTCTGCTGCTTTCGGAAGCTCGCAAGCGGCGGCGTGTTTCATCGCTGGCCGCTTTATCGCGGAAACTCTCCTCTCACCGTCCCAATGTCAGTGCCACTGCGGCCACGAAGTCAAGTTCGCACTCTCGCCGTCATCGCCTGATCTGAAAACTTTCGCTGAGACACCGCCGGCCAGTGCTTGCAGTGGTCGGAGCGGCTTCGCTTATGCAAATCACCGAGCTCGACCTTCTGTAGCTTTCCATCGTTAGCTATAGTATATTTGAACGCAAAAGGACCATAACATCGGGAGTGTGGCTGTACTCCCGAAGGGACACTATAGTTAAAGACGAAGTCAATTTAAGCTGATATTGTCTGGTAACCCATCTTGCCATGATTGTTTACATGATATATAGATTAGTAATTAGAAGAGAAATTATCGAAGATCCCAGTTCTTTAAATTTGGAACCGAAACTCCAGTGCTGGTACGTCGATGTCACGTCACCATATCTCAATGACTTCTATTATTCTTTTTTTTCTTTGGAATGGGGGGGGGGGGGGGTTGGGGTCTTAACATGATGAAACTTGTCATGTTAACTTTACGGCTTCCTCAGAACACAATAAATCGGTTTCTTACAAACAAATAATTATGTAGAACCTCGCAGGCGCCATGATTGAGCCTTTTGAACGACAATTTCGCTCATGAATTAATCATGCGACAGCGCGTACAATCCTTTTCCCGTTTGTACGCATGTAGTTTGTGTGTGTGTGTGTGTGTGTGTGTGTGTGTGTGTGTGTGTGTGTGTGTGTGTGTGTGTGTGTGTGTGTGTGTGTGTGTGTGTGTGTGCTGAACCAAAGCAGTTAATACTGCTTACATGCACTCACGTGACATGTGTGATCCGGTGGACGCCGAAATTCTCGATGTGCGTCGCGATATTGGCAACGCCACAACGGCATGACGAAATGTACCCGCCGAGTGAAATAAGCTCGCGCGTAAAGTGAGTGCATGCAGTCTGTGACGTCATCGTCTCAGACGTCCGCAAACTTGAAGGTCGTCGACTCCCGCCCGACGGCCTCGCTCACGGCCATGTGCCGCGCCCGGCCAAGTATCTGCTAATCATAGCCTTTGCAGTCAGTGTGGCTTGAATTGATATGTGTGCACTGCATACTGCAGGAAGGCGGAGGGTATACTGAACAGCGGGCTGGAAGGCGGCTTGCGTGCCGGAGTGCTTACTCCCCCCGCTGCCTGACATTACAGGATGCATGTTTTGAAGTGGTGGGCTTGAAGTATTTTACGCTAGGCTTGCGCTCGCCCTGCAGTAATAATTAAGAAAGGTAGGTCAATGAAAGCGATTAAGGCGAGCTTCAAGAGTAATGTTGGTGTTATCAGTACGTGGTAAAAAATGTTTCAGCAGGAGGCCCCGGAGTTTCCGGAAAGCTGACCAGAGTATAAATAAATAAATAATAAATAAATAAATAAATAAATAAATAAATAAATAAATAATCGTTATTTTATGTTACATAAAATTAGGGGTTAAATGTGTGCAGCCAGTTTTGATTACTCTAACGTCTACTTGTACTGCATGTTGTTCTGCCTGTTGAGTTTCGTTACCTTTGTGTAATAAGAAACACGGTGTCCTGCACATCGTTTCCCTTCTCTAATTGGCCCATTCTGTTGTTCTCATCGTCCATCGGTTGCCTGTTCTAAGTGCGTGTCGTAAATTGTTTTTTTTTTTTCCTTAGGAGGGCATTCAAACCATCTACGTGTCACGTTCGCTCATTAGCCTACAAAAAAAAAAAAAATCCACGCATATCCACGGAGTGAATGATGATGAGTGGGCGAAGCTCCGGAGGTTCATCGTAAATCGTGCCGAGTTCCGGATTAATTTAGCCATGCTTCGTGCTGTATGGACAGACAACTGAGTTCTCTAGAACACTGTGGTATTCGTTTCGCATCTTCTACTTTCCAGAAAAGTTGCGAACAACTACTTAAAACTGGGGCTATTGTGATGTAATACGAAACGAAACCGAAACTGAGTGATGCCGGAGTAGACGAAGAGGAACCGGCGTGAACTCGTGACACAAGAGCGCGTGCCAGCGTTCGAGGCAGCTCAGCGTTCGATGAAGACGAGGTGGCTACGACGGACAACTACGGCAGACAAGCCTACGCCTTAAGGAGCTTCGCCCCTAAAAGTTATACTGCCAGTACTAGATTACGCAGCTAATTTGGGATCCCTTTGGGCAAACTAACATAAGGAAGCTTTAAAGAGTGCAAAGAAAAGCAGTGCGTTTCATCTACAATAACTATACTCCCGAACCTCAGTTATACAACTTCTAAAAAAACCAATCTGCCCCCACTAACAGAGCGCGATAGGGTTTCGCGACTGAAGTTCTTATATCAGCTTTTGAACAAACGTTGCTATATTAATATAGCTGATATAATTACTTTTTCTTCTGTGTACGCCACAAGACAGAGGCACCAGATAACAATTTCCCCATACCGCACAAAAAAAAAAAATAATTGCTTTAGATATTCCTTCTTCCCTAGGAGTAATCTGACTGACATATCCTAGTTACCCAGCCTTCATTACCTTCTTTTGCTGCAAGACTCTGTTGGACGTGTATAAACTGAAACCTGACCTTGTTCAACACTTTCTTTTATTATCATATTTTTTTCATGTTTTATTGCAGACCAACATTGTTTACATAACCAATATGTACTTTGTATTTCTGTACTATGTTGCCTTTATTCGTACAGTGATTTTCACCCTGCTAAATTTCCTCCGGGTATTGCAGTACCATTTAAATAACAAATAAATAAAATAAATTTCTCCGCATTACGCGTCCTACTGCCTTGGTCCACTTCATTTTATTATAGTTGACATAATGATATCATCTACCCCTGTTTGTTCTCTGATCCGTTCCGCTGGCTTTCCTTCCCTTAAAGTTACACCTGTCACTTTTCGTTAGTTTGGTCCTTAATTTCATCTCCACATTTAAAAAAAATATTTTTCTTTCCCAGCATGCTTCTGCACCGCACGTTGGTGTCTCGTGAATGCTGTGGCTGTGCTGGACATGTATGCATGTGTGTGTATGCTGTGTGTGTGTGTGTGTGTGTGTGTGTGTGTGTGTGTGTGTGTGTGTGCGCCCTTGGATATGCTACCGTATAAAAGCAGGCAACCAACCCATGAGGACATGCAAATGTAAGCTCCCTGCTGTCGTACTGATCGCCCTATTTCATTCATTAACAGCACGACGTTGTCGTATACATCGCAGCGTCAATCCATTCGTTACACACACGAAGCATACAATGTGCGCTCAGGAAATACCGCTGAGTGCGTTGTACTGCGTGTAAGTTACACCCATACCTATATAGTTCTAAAGTTTCAATTTGAAAAATGACCCTCGATATCAGTTGTGCGACTTGTACATTGCCCTTCACGCAGGAACGTATCCTGCGTGCGTATATAGGCCGCGTTGTGCAAATTCGGTCTTGCAACTTTTGCGCTTTTTGCAAGCAGGACACAGACGTTCATATATCTCGGTTGACGAACGATACTCGGAATGATATCCTGCAGACGTTGCCGCAAGCAGGAAACGAGCGTGATTGAGTTTCACGGAATTCTTTCGCTATCTCTCCGGCTGAGATGCATTACCAGCTGCGCCGTGTTAGCAAGAAAGAGTGAACAATTTAAAGCACGGTGCACTGTATTACAGTGTACTGTTCCAGTACACTATAACTATATGCTATGGGAGAGACACACACACCTGTCTCTCTATACCTATGAGTAAAATCATTAAAAAAAAAGGAAAGCATTTGTCCTTGTTACGTTTATAGAATCGTTACTAAAACGTCTAAGTTGAAACGCGATTAACGACACTGTGTGTGTGTGTGTGTGTGTGTGTGTGTGTGTGTGTGTGTGTGTGTGTGTGTGTGTGTGTGTGTGTGTGTGTGTGTGTGTGTGTGTGTGTGTGTGTGTGTGTGTGTGTGTGTGTACAGAAACCTGTGCCAAGCCTACAATGTAAAATGTAAAACGCCCGCGACGTTGTTGAACCACGACTGTTACTGCAATTCTTCACAGTGTGACAAGCGTAGCCGTACACGTAGTCACTAAGCTGGTGCACGGTAACGTTTTTTATTTTTAGTTCTTTCGATGCCGACAGCACGACACATATTACTAGGTCGTGATCATCATCATCATCATCATCATCATCATCATCATCACCAGCCTATTGTCAAGTCCACTGCAGGACGAAGGCCTCTCCACAACGATTTCCAGTTTACCCTACCCTGAGCAAGCTGATTCCACTTTATGCCCCATAACTTCTTAATTTCATCGCTCCATCTAACCTTTTGCCTGCCTCTGTTACGTTTTCCTTCTCTTGGTATCCATTCTGTCGTTCTTACTGTCCATCTCTTATCCGTCCTCCGCATGATATGCCCTGCCCAGGTCCACATTTCTTTTAATTGATATAAGAATATCGGCTACTCCTGTCTGTTCTCTGATGTACTCCGCTCGTTCTTTATCCCTTAGCGTTACATCTATCATTTTTCTCTCCATTGCGCGCTACGTGCTTCTTAATTTAAATTCCAGATCTTTAGTTAACCTCCATGTTTCTGCACCATACGTTAGTACTGGGAGACTGCAATGATTCAATGCTTTTCGCTTTGGCGACAGCGGCAAGTTTATGATTGGGCAATGTCTCCCGAATGCGCTCCATCCCATTCTAATTCTACGGAGGATTTCCTTTTCAATGTTAGGCGTCTCTGTTAGGAACTGCCCCACATATACGTATTCGCTCACACATTCTAAGGGCTCATTGTTAAATTTAAATTCCTGTCCCTTAGCTACTCTGTTCAGAATAATTTTAGTCGTTTGCCTATTCATTCTTAGTCATATTTTAAGACTTTTCCGGTTTAGCTCCTCAATCATCTCATGTAATTCGTGACCGTCATTGCTAAAGAGCACAATGTTGTCTGCAAACCTTAAATTGCTGAGATATCCTCCGTCTATTCTAATTCCCTTTTCTTCCCAGTCTAGACGTTTGAACACTTCTTCTAGGCATGCAACTAGGTGAGTAGCCGTTACTGACAGCCTCTTTATCTCTGACATGCCTTCTACCAGAAAAAAATTTTAAAAAAGAGGAAAGAAAGCAGGGACAGGAGGGAAAGTGGACAAGACGAACTTTTTTTTCGTCTTCATTGCTGGCGCATTCAGGTCACATTTCGTTAAAAGGATGAATGGATCTCGTATGCGGTGTTTGATTTGCCCGTAATGATCGCACTGACAGGCGCCGCTCACCTGCTGGTACCGTGGCAGTCGGAGTCGCTAATCGGTGAAATCCTGTGGTACGTGGCCCCCAGCTGACTGCGTCCTTTTCGAACAGACTGCGCACAGTCGCTCTCGCGCTGCAAGGGTACGGCGACGGAGAGACCGTTTGCGTAGCCGGTCCAGCTGACGCGATAACTGGCGGAGCTCCGTTGTCGGCGGTGGTGCCTAAATAACTCTCCCCCTACCCCTGGCGAGGCGACCGCCGTCGGCGACGATACCACGTGGTTCGATGGAGAGGAGAAAGCACGGAGCGAGGAAAGGAGAGAAACAGTCCTCCCCCACCTCAGTGGGTTCAATTAAGCGGCAAATGAGGTATCTGGGATTCACTTTCGCTCAGTAGAGACAAGCTTGGCAGACTTTGTTAGTCGCGTCCCTCCGCATGAAGAGTGCGAGGTCGCGGCAGCGCCGTTGAAGATAAGTGTGGTATGTGTGCTGCGCCTGGCTGCATGTTTAATAGGAACATTCCGATTCAGGTGCACTGTTTTCGATTGTCAGTGACACCAGGCACACAGCTGGTTTCTCTAATGGGGAGAGAGACGTCTCGTGACCTGGTACTCGGAGGCGTATTGGGTGATTTTTGGGAGAGGTCGATGGTTACTGCCTCTTTTCTGTGCAAGGGCGGATGCACTACTTTTGCAAGGGAAAAGGGCGTGAAGTCTGCTTGGTACTTAAAACTGAATGTGTGGCCTGAGTGTCGTCAACATGCGGGGTCACCTTTGTATATTGTCCACCATAACTTCTACCTGATCATGCTCAGTTGTCGCCGTCTGGACTTTATCTGTTACCTCGTAGGTCCTCCTCTTGAGCGCACACACCCGAAAATTGTCAGCGGTAAAAGGGGTGGTGGTGGGTCAGGACATCCGGACTTCTCCTGGATTCACCACTGCTTGTAGGAGGCGCGGCTCCGCTGGGCAGGGGTTTGTTCAGAATTTCTATTTGGGCGGGGAAGGGAGGGGGGGGGGGGAGAGATGTAAATACCAAGTCTTTGTTAGCAGGAAATTTCTTGGGAGTATGAGGCACCAACCGGGGGAGAGGAAGGAGGGTTAGAGGGGCGTTAGAGGGGCGGGTGTATAAATACCTACAGCAGGGGATCGTGGAGTGAAATACGCGAGTGAATTGGAGAGGCCACCTCTTAGAGACAGGCAATCACTCGCACCACCGACCGCCAGGATAGCGTATACCTCTCATGGAAAAGCCGGTGGCTGCGGCACCGGGGACTGAACTTCGTACCTCCCGGAGTGATACGTGGTGTTGGCTACACTGTGCTGCACTGGAGGTCGCAATGCAGAGGTTACGGCAGCAGACAGTACAAGACACGTGTCGGCATTCGGAGAAAACAGACTGTTCTCGTCCCTTAATAGCTCCTTTTCTTTCTTTTTTTAATGCGAGCATTTCTTAGCGAACTTCGGCGACTTTGAGCGTATCTATCTATCTATATAGCCGCCTACGACTTTGTGCTCTCCTGGCCGTTTCGTTAACGGGATGTATACGAAAATTGATATGCCGCGACACGACTGCATGACGAAGATAAATGACAGGTCATAACATGAAAATTATGACATGCATGTCAGGCGCGGCATGATTTAAATGCCATGGTCTTGGTGCTCTCCTGGCCGTTTCGTTAATGGGATGTATAATAAGGTTGGTATGGCACAACATGACTGCATGACGGTCATAAATGGTAGGTCATAACATGAAAATCATGAAATGCGTGTTATGAGCGACATGGTTTACATGCCACAGTCTTGGCGCTCTTGCGGCCGTTTCCTTAACTTCATATGTGCCAAAATCGGTGTAGCGAGACAACAATGCAAATCCATTTTACGTTCCTGGCGCGTGCTTCGCATTTCCTTGATTCCCACTGCACGTGGAATCTGCCGTATTTTTTGTTCTTTTATTTTTTTGTTGCATGAGTCGGCAGGATGCAGGTGGGAGCGTGGTGCGTTCGGTATTTGGTAAGCATTTGGTATCGCGTTTTTCGTTTCCCACTGCTTCCCTGCCCATGTACGAACATGGACAGGAAGCACTGGGAGACGAAACGTGGAGCAAAAGCGTACGCTTTTGCTCCACGTTTTTATAACCAACATGGCAGACAGAACTAGCCAGAAAGCATACTCGACATCATCCAGCTTTCGATGGCGCCATCCGGACGAAGTATTATTATATTTTTTATCTGTATGAACCGTTTCCAATGCAGGTGCGCGCCCTTCCTTTTCTTTATTTTTTATTATTTGCTTTTATTTCCACGGAACCGTCATTAAGCTTTGCCATTGCTAACAATGCTTCTAAGTGCTGCACGACGACCGTCACTCAAACTACACTGTTAAAAAAAATAAAGGTAGTAGAAAAGCTAGTAACGGGACCGGTTATATACCGTTTTGGAACCATTACTACATGTACTTGTCCCTTACTAGCTTAGATGTACGCTAGAGGTAGTAAATGTCAGGGGTAGTAACTGTCACTACATGCGTACGTACCAGGTCAGTAAATGCTACTACCTCCACTGGCAGTAGTATATTATGCTGTAATCGTGATAGGCGTACGCGGAATTTAGACAGACTATAATTGATTTAATTGATCGTGTTTGAATAAAAGTCCCATGCAGCGTGGTTGCATACATATGCGGAAACAGAAAAATACAAGAATCTCGATCCAAAACGTTGATTACTTATCCGAACCCACTTCTGCTTACCGGAACAACGTGAGCGTCCTTAAGTATGGACATATATAGCGTGAACGTTGCCGGTAGGACATATATCGCGTAGAAGCTTCGACCTTCTGTGTGCGGTAGTGTGTGCTGCCGTTTCTGGTTCGAACATGTTTCTAAGTTGTCACCTAAATATTTCTATGTGCAGCGTATTCACAGGGCTAATCACGTGAAGTAATTAGCGAGCGTTATGGTGTAACACGAGGTAATTAGTCAGCACCAATCAGCGTCACCGGACAATTCCTTACCGCGCTCAATTTTATTTGATCTTAATCTTTTGCGATACAGTCGACTTGATATGGCAACGTAAACAGAAAATATAAACCGAATCATAATAAGCCCGATAAAAGGTCGCCATGGTAGTAAAGTTACTACCTTTGGTTACTACCCTTACCTATAGCTAGTAACTGCAGGTAGTAAATGACATGGTAGTAAAGTTACTACCTTGCCGTTTACTACCTGCACTTACTACTTAGGTGGTCAACGTTGTGACAAGCATTTACTACCTCAAAGTTAGTAAGTAGCACTGCCTTTTTTTGATGAGTAGTGAGAGAGGAACAGACGGAGGAGCTAACAAAGGGACGGTAGGAGCGGGACCGTCAGAACGAACGACCAGAACGACTCGGTGGAGCGGACGAAAAATGACTCAACGACAACCGCTCCGAAGAGATTTGTTTGATGCATGTGGAAGTGCGTTTGTTTAAAATTCCAAATACGTGTAAATAAACAACGTATAAATATCGAAGCGTTCCTTCCACTCAACGAGCATCGACCAACTGCCGACACTGAAGAATTAGATCGAACATGAACTTTAACCTTGTGCTACAAACAAAGCACGTATGCCGAAAAGGAGAAAACATGCGTGTGTGGGCATGGTTAGTAGAATTTCACCAAAGGTAAAAAGATGAACACAATAAAAGAAACGGAGCCGAACGACAAGCATGCAGATTGGCTGGGAAAGGACATGTTCCAAGATGTCCTACATGTTCCCGAATGCTGTTATGTGGCAGCAATGAATGATCTGATATCTGCTGTGGTGGCGATGACAATGTGGTTGTGCTCTAAGCATGCTTTGCGACCCTGGACGCATGTGTTGCTATGGGCAACCGTGCCTGTATATTGAGTCGATGAGGGTGGCAATGTGGGCTTGTTGGTAGAGCATCTTGAGTTTGATGGTAGCGCACGACAGACAAGGACAACAGGAAGGCACACCTGACACACAACAGGGCTAACTTTCAACAACTGATTTATTTTTCCGTAGATCTCGCTCGTACATATACCCTCAAAAACGTTAGACGTCACGTGTGCATTGCTCGGAACCATGTTGTTGTTTTGTGATTTTTACGTCCCAAAACCAGCTCTGATTATGAGAGACGCCGTAGTGGAGGGCTCCGGAAATTTCGA
Source organism: Hyalomma asiaticum (assembly GCA_013339685.2). NCBI lineage: Eukaryota > Metazoa > Arthropoda > Arachnida > Ixodida > Ixodidae > Hyalomma > Hyalomma asiaticum. Next base: position 16,980,055 of record CM023488.1, on the reverse strand, counting down.
CCACCTGGGGTTCTTTAACGTGCACTGACATCGCACAGCACACGGGCCTCAACATTTCGCCTCCATCGAAATGCAGCCGCCGCAGCCGGGATTCGATCCCGCGACCCTCGGATCAGCAGCCGAGTACCATAGCCACTAGACCACCGTGGCGGGGCAACTGCTCAGAATTATGAACGACGAAAAAATGGAAATCACCTACAGCAATAGGAGTACATATCTCGTGGACATGAGAAAACACCTTCAGTGAGTCTCATTTTTCTCCTTTTTGTTTTCTCGTGTTGCTCCCTTAAACCGCGAAAAAGCACAAACCACGAACATTTTACCTAAAACACACGTATTCAAGTTCTTTTTCTGACAACATTACTGATGCCCTACTGACGCATGCGTCGCCAGATTTCGATATGTTTTTAGCTTCTACTATCACACGCGTTGTCTCGCACTGGCTTCTACTCATGATAGCAGTTTCCATATTGCTGTAGGCGATTTCCATTTTTTTCATTGTTCATACAGGGCACGGGGACACATCAAACGAGTTCGACTGGGAAAAACAGACAGGTACAAAGGCGAGGAAAAGAGAGCAGGGTGTCGCTACACTATCAACGATGTCAGCGCACGCTGAAAGAACCCCAGGTGGTCAAAATTTCCGGAGCCCTCCACCACGTCGTTCCTCTCCTTTCTACTGCCTCACCCACTTTCCCCCACCCCAACGGACTTCCGCAAGAGCTGCAGCAAATGGGCATAGAGGAGAACCAACACATGGCACCTGCGCCCTGTATATGCTTCGCGGGGGGCACGTTATTCTGCACCCGCACGTGGAGAATAATGCGCATAATCTGCCAGAGGAACATGATTTCCTTGTTTTTCAAAGCCGCCGATAAAGTGCGTATGCACCAGCATCGGTCATGTGAGTTACTTTACAGGGTCTACCGCCGCTATAGTTTTGCTCTTGTTGCTGCCTTTTCCGGTAAACCGCTTTTTCTAGAGCGCTCACCTGTTGAAAATGGGTTTGGCACGTGCAGTCCTTTCAGTTAACTGCTGCGTACCCAGTGTGGCTCCATTTTCCTGTGTCAGGCAGTGTGGCTCCATTTTCCTGTGTCAGGCATCAACCACTGTTGTGTGTGCGAGTGCGCATGTGTGTGTGTGTGTGTGTGTGTGTGTGACATTAACCTGTTTTCTTCACATTTGTGATCAGAAATCTATTTCATACAACGTTAACACTGCTTTGTCCGAGAAGGTTTATTTGCGTTTTCTTTTTTATAATCCCTGTCGCAATGTGACAGTACGTGACAAGTGTGTATCACTGACAGCAAATGTACTGGACCACTCATCGGGCAAAATGCAGGGTAAACTGGTCAAGTACTCGACAGAGGCCGCCGCTGTGGTACTGTGGGGGTGGCTGCGGTGCTCATGCATCTGCCAGCCCGAAATACGCGGGTTAGAAAGAAAGAAAGCAAGAAAGAAAGAAAGAAAGAAAGAAAGAAAGAAAGAAAGAAGAAAGAAAGAAAGAAAGAAAGAAAGAAAGAAAGAAAGAAACGAGAACCCTTACTGAATTTCCGCTGATTGGAAAGGAGAGCCGAGGGTCCGGGAGTCTAGACCCATGAAGCCCCTTCCCTCTTGCCCCGCCATGGTGGTCAAGTGGCTATGGCACTCGGCTGATGATCTGAAGGTCGCGGGACTGAATCCCGGCTGTGACGGCTGCATTTTGACGGAGGCGAAGTGCTGAGGCCCGTGTACTGTGCGATGTCAGTGCCACGGCGGTCGTGTCAGTGAACCACACGGAGCCCTCCACTACGGCGCCTCTCATACGAATCATACCGTGGTTTTGAGACGTTAAACTCCAGAAATCAATCAAATCTCCATCCCTCTTCTGTCGGACGCAGGCCAGACCTTGTATACCTTAGCGGCGTCCTCCGCTACCGGACTTCAATTTATGCTGTGTCTGGTGTTTGGAGCTGATGGGCGTGCCCACATGACGTTAAAGTAGGTCTTTTACATCTAGAAGCATATGCTGATCACACTGTAAGACGTGCAATACGCGAGTTGGATTCCGGCCACAGTGGTCGCGTTTTCAATGAGGGAAAAGTGATGAGACGCCCGTAGACTGCGGACGTTCAGTGCACGCAAAGAACTACACGTGGTCGAAAGTTCAGGAGCAGTCCAACACAGCGTGCCTCACAATTATGACGAGGCAACTCCAACGACCTTTTAAGTTTGCGACAGAAATTCATGAAGTGGGTTATCAACATTTTACGGTAACATAAATTGCCATAATAGTATATCTTTACTGCAAATATACATGTGATGACGTGTGACATCGACAGATCATGCTGATTGTAAACTGGTGGTTTTATAGGCATCTCCAGTATAACTCATAGTCTAGCACTGGCTTCTACTCATGATAGCAGTTTCCATATTGCTGTAGGCGATTTCCATTTTTTTCATTGTTGATACAGGGCACGGGGACACATCAAACGAGTTCGACTGGGAAAACAGACAGGTACAAAGGCGAGGAAAAGAGAGCAGGGTGTCGCTACACTATCAACGATGTCAGCGCACGCTGAAAGAACCCCAGGTGGTCAAAATTTCCGGAGCCCTCCACCACGTTGTTCCTCTCCTTTCTACTCCCTCACCCACTTTCCCCCACCCCAACGGACTTCCGCAAGAGCTGCAGCAAATGGGCATAGAGGAGAACCAACACATGGCACCTGCGCCCTGTATATGCTTCGCGGGGGGCACGTTATTCTGCACCCGCACGTGGGGAATAACGCGCATAATCTGCCAGAGGAACATGATTTCCTTGTTTTTCAAAGCCGCCGATAAAGTGCGTATGCACCAGCATCGGTCATGTGACTTACTTGATAGGGTCTACCGCCGCTATAGTTTTGCTCTTGTTGCTGCCTTTTCCGGTAAACCGCTTTTTCTAGAGCGCTCACCTGTTGAAAATGGGTTTGGCACGTGCAGTCCTTTCAGTTAACTGCTGCGTACCCAGTGTGGCTCCTTTTTCCTGTGTCAGGCATCAACCACAGTTGTGTGTGCGAGCGCGCATGTGTGTGTGTGTGTGTGTGTGTGTGTGTGTGTGTGTGTGTGTGTGTGTGTGTGTGTCACTTAACCTGTTTTCTTCACATTTGTGATCACAAATCTATTTCATACAACGTTAACACTGCTTTGTCCGAGAAGGTTTATTTGCGTTTTTCTTTTTTATAATCCCTGTCGCAATGTGACAGTACGTGACAAGTGTGTATCACTGACAGCAAATGTACTGGACCACTCATCGGGCAAAATGCAGGGTAAACTGGTCAAGTACTCGACAGAGGCCGCCGCTGTGGTACTGTGGGGGTGGCTGCGGTGCTCATGCATCTGCCAGCCCGAAATACGCGGGTTAGAAAGAAAGAAAGCAAGAAAGAAAGAAAGAAAGAAAGAAAGAAAGAAAGAAAGAAAGAAAGAAAGAAAGAAAGAAAGAAAGAAAGAAAGAAACGAGAACCCTTACTGAATTTCCGCTGATTTGGAAAGGAGAGCCGAGGGTCCGGGAGTCTAGACCCATGAAGCCCCTTCCCTCTTGCCCCGCCATGGTGGTCAAGTGGCTATGGCACTCGGCTGCTGATCTGAAGGTCGCGGGACTGAATCCTGGCTGTGACGGCTGCATTTTGACGCAGGCGAAGTGCTGAGGCCCGTGTACTGTGCGATGTCAGTGCCACGGCGGTCGTGTCAGTGAACCACACGGAGCCCTCCACTACGGCGCCTCTCATACGAATCATACCGTGGTTTTGGGACGTTAAACTCCAGAAATCAATCAAATCTCCATCCCTCTTCTGTCGGACGCAGGCCAGACCTTGTATACCTTAGCGGCGTCCTCCGCTACCGGACTTCAGTTTATGCTGTGTCTGATGTTTGGAGCTGATGGGCGTGCCCACATGACGTTAAAGTAGGTCTTTTGCATCTAGAAGCATATGCTGATCACACTGTAAGACGTGCAATACCCGAGTTGGATTCCGGCCACAGTGGTCGCGTTTTCAATGAAGGGAAAAGTGATGAGACGCCCGTAGACTGCGGACGTTCAGTACACGCAAAAGAACTACACGTGGTCGAAAGTTCAGGAGCTGTCCAACACAGCGTGCCTCACAATTATGACGAGGCAACTCCAACGACCTTTTAAGTTTGCGACAGAAATTCATGAAGTGGGTTATCAACATTTTACGGTAACATAAATTGCCATAATAGTATATCTTTACTGCAAATATACATGTGATGACGTGTGACATCGACAGATCATGCTGATTGTAAACTGGTGGTTTTATAGGCATCTCCAGTATAACTCATAGTCTAGACATGATCTATAGCGTGGCTGCCAGAGAACAGAAAATAGGTTTGAAGCGAAATTAGGCGGAATGCACTTTGAGGTGATATAATAAACATTGCCTAGAGATATCGCACACTGTAGCAGTGTTCCGAAGCATGTTGCATTCACATCTAATCCCGAAACATTTCGTGATAACCTGAATATGTTGCTTAGTAACATTGTTTCTTGGCATATTTAAATTGTTTAACGCTCGTATACTCTGTGATGCGTTAACTACCTGCTCTTCACTGGGCGTATTGTGAATGAATGAATATGAATGAATGAATGAATGATCACTAAAATAAAGAACAAGATACGCGCTGCAAGCTTGCAGCGTAATAACTGTGATATGGCCTGTGTTTTAAGTTCCCCTGGTTAATCTAATACACGTGCAAGCCATCTCACTTGCGTGACTTACAGTTGCGTGTGGCGTTTGGAGCTTATCCGTTTCTTTCGTGCTGTGTGCAAGGGAACAGTACACCGTTTATGCCGGTTGCTCTGGCGACGTAAAGCCTGAAATGACCTCGCAAGAACATCGCGAAAAGGTTTGAAGCCAAATGCTGGTGTTAAGTGATAACTCGCGTCCCGTTCAGTTGGTACGCACATTCCAAACTTTGCGTGGAATTTGGCGGATCTATGTCCAGCATCACCAGTGACGGATGCATGCAGAGGCGGGGGGTCCTGGCCCCCATGTTCAGACTTCCCGTGAGGTGACACCCCTCTCGGAAAAATCCTGTATCCGCCCTTGAACATGACTGATAGGCCGTGTTATCGACAAGACATGCTGGTCAGCTACGTCACGGTTAACGATGGTAAAATTACGTGTGTCTCATACCCGCATTAGATATGCGCGAGTATGAGTCATGCAAACTGTAGATGCGAGCGCAGACAGACAACCACAAGAAGGGAGACACGGACTCACAGGACACATCGCCTGTGTGCCCGTGTCTCCTTTCTTGTGGTTTTCCGTTTCCGCCGGTGCCTATAAGTTCAAGAATGAACCAACTTGCCCAACAAGAATTAAGTTTTTATCGAATCCCGGCCGCGGCGGCTGCATTTCGATGGAGGCGAAATGTTGAGGCCCGCGTGCTGTACGATGTCAGTGCACGTTAAAGAACCCCAGGTGGTCGAAATTTCCGGAGACCTCCGCTACGGCGTCCCTCATAATCAGAGCTGGTTTTGGGATGTTAAACCCCACAAATCAATCAATCAAGAGGTTTTTATGGGGTATGAGTCACACGTAGAGAGAAAGAAAGAAAAATGAATGAATGAATGAATGTATGAATGAATGAATGAATGAATGAATGAATGAATGAATGAATGAATGGAACAGAAATCGCATCTGGCTCATACCTGCATTGGGTATAAGAATATGAGCCACACATGAATGAATTCACCGGTAAATACAGTTTTTATTCCTCCACTGTGCAGCGTGAAATTCGGGGGCAGTCACTTAGTCGATTCTTGGAGCAGCGTGGCAGGCGAAAGATTGACTGATTTGATTGATTTCTGGGGTTTTACGTCCTAAATATATCTGTGATTATGAGAGACGCTGTAGTGGAGGGCACGAGACAGACTTCAGTTTTCTTTCACATTTTTTTTATGCGTGTACTTCGCAGGTAGCTCGTACCTTTGGCACATTTTTTCCCCCTCATTATATTATGACTGGATTCTGAAATATCGAGAGCGTGTGTCTAATTGTTGCTGCTCTTGGTTGGACGCATTATCAGCTTTCAGGAACTGTACTGCTGACTGTTCCAGCGCCCGTAGCCTCCACGGTTCGGTCCGTCCTTGTCCGGCGCCCAAGGTTCCCAGCGGGCCTTTAACGTTATTGCGAAGCTGCGAAGGTGAATCTTCCGCCAGCAGTCTCTATAAACATATTTTGCAGATGTCACTGACTCATGAACAACCCATAAAACTGCGAAGTGGCTGGTCGATGAACGACATGGCTGCCACCATTACCTGCTAGCCAAGCCTAGCTCACTCCCCTTGCTTCGTCATTCTTTCATCTTCCTTTCTTTATCTCTTCTTACATCTTTCTTCTTTATGACATCATTCTTCGTCTCTTTCTAGACTGCAGTCTTTCCTTTCCCTCCTCTTCACGCTCGCTTCTCTACTGTACATCGTTATAGGCTATGGTTTACCATCTCAACTCCTCCTTCTTTCCTCTTCACACTTACATAGGTCATCCTCACCCTCACTTCCCTCTCCCATCCACTTACTGTACAAGGCTATGCCGTGCTTTGCGTCCTCTCCCTTCTTTTCTTCCTCCTCACCTTCCTATCACTGTATTTCCAGTTACAGTTAATGTGTAAAAAGTAACAGTGCTACAGTTACAAGTTCCTCTCAGTTAAAGGCAACTAGTTACAGTTATAAGTTACTGAAAATAGTAACCGGTAACGCGTTACTATAGTAGAATACACTTTTTAAAAAAAAGCAGTTGGCAACAACGGCCGACGGACCGCGCGCGTCGGTGTTTCTCCGCGAGCCAATCACAGAAGCAAACAAGATCGTCGTCATCCGACCTATTCAAAATGGCGCCATGTTTATGCCTCCGGTCACCGAGCCTTCGGTACCTGCGGAGCGTCTGCTGTTCTGTAGTACTTTCATATGGGGTATAAGCCATGAGGTGCTCGACAAACATGGACAAAAATGCGTCATGTCTGAGCGTTTCCATCCGCAAAAGGCCGTGGCACAGTTCATTTCGCTTGCGAGCCCACTTTACGATTGACGTCGGAACACCCTCCGAAAACATCACGCGGGCCACGCCCTTGTGCACAGAGTTGAAAACGAAACTCCGTTCACAACAGCAACAGGTGGTCTAGGCTGTTTTTCAATGACCACTCTCATGCACTAGGCAACGGCTGCTCCGCTCCTCTCCAGCCTGTCAATCGCGTCAGTGAAGACCTACACGCTTCACTCAAACATGGTCTCAAAGCTCAAAGGTCTCAGATTTATCCGAACAGAAGCTACCGTGTTAGCGCCAACAATCGCCACAGTCCGAAGTCACATACGAATGTGCTTCGCGACAATCCAGTTCCCACCGAAGTTTGAGGTTGTAGAGGTTTACGACGAACTTGGCAGCGTTTCATGTCATGGAATGCCACGAAGTGACGCCGCTTATTACAAGCGAGGGACCGGTTTACGCGGCCGGAAGTACGCACAGGCCACGCTTTTTTTTTCATCTCCCGACATGTAGGCCGGGCCGTCCTGACCGGCTCACTTTTCTTGCTCCTCGCCGAACTCTTGGAGAGGCCTGCCACCCTCGCCCGAGATATCACGTGCCTTATCGCGGAAACAGCCAACGAGCTCGGCTTGCCTGCTACGCGAGAGCGCACAAGGAAAAGTTGATAGGAGCCGTGTGACGTCGTTTGCTGTTTGGTGTGCCCCTCCAGCGGATAGGACACGACCCCCGCCGTACTCTTCTCAGTTCGATCGTCGCTTCCGTTGGTGGCAGAACCGTACGTGGCAAGCATGTCTTCAAATCCAGCAGGTGAAGCGACGGTGCTCTCCGGAAGGCAAATTGCCAAGTAAGTGCAGGCGCGAGAAGGCGCGCGCGCGAGGCGTTAAAAAAACAAAAAAGTACAGATAGAAGCATTGCACGCTGCGAACTTCGCGGGTAGCGCGGCGGTTCGCCGAACATTAGCCGATCTCGAATCGTTGTGTGTTTTCAAGTGGTGGAGCGCTTGCAGTGGCGCATCTTGTAGCAAAGGGGCATTATTCGTGACGTGATATACTTTTGCTCATTGAAACTGTTTTCCTAGAACTTGTTTTGAAACTTGGTTATGTTTAGCTGTCCTCACCAGCAGCTGTCACCGGCGGATACACCCATTTTGGGAACACACACGGCATCATGTATGGGCCTGGCGGCACATGTATTGCCTGTTTTTTAAACAGTACAGCCTTTTATTTAAGACCTATCAACGTTAACCGACCGCATCACTTAATATGCATGAGATTGAACTTTAGCGAGTGAACCACTGAAAACTCAATAGCATCTCCGTCAGGGTCTTCAGTTTCGGCATTCTCATCTTCAAGCCACACTATCAGTAACATCCTTTCTGACCTTGCTCTAGGCGTCTAGGCGCCCCAGCTCCGAGACTACTGATAGCTTGTGTGCGAGATAACTCTGAGCAGCAAAATGTGGAGGCATCATATCTCAATTGCTACATGGCGTGGTCGTGGATAGATAATTTCGGACTGTGTACAGACTGTGCACGAACACTCGCACGGATTTGATGGAAAAGTCAATGCACCGACCAGTGTAACCTTTTGTTGAGTAGATGCATTACAGATTCAAGCATTGTACAAAGCATTGTGGATATAGTATCCGTATGAACTGTTAGGGCAATGCACAATGTGGGAAGCTGTTCAAATACTGAGCAAATGAAGTATGTTGTATGCAACAGCTTGTGAAAGAAATGAAATGCAACAGCACAAAGTGAACCATTAAAGACAGCAATAACTAAAAAGAATGGGTGGACATTTGCAAGCGAATGAGTCAATTAATCATCACTCATATGCATTACCTAACCAACTTAACCTTAATTATTGACCTTTGCATATAGACTATAAATTTGTCATCATGATGTGGAATGGTCAGACGTTATGTCATGCAAGCTGGCAGTTCAGTGGAACAAGAATTAATGCTGACCAAAGCAAAAAGTTGAAGAAAACAACACATGTGTTGGCTGGTATTCTTGAGGCCACTGAGAAATGTCCACATATATTTTTAGAAAATCGTTATAAATAGGTGTTACTGGTGCTGATGTCTTTGTGTGTCACCAGGAGTCAGCAGTGACACGATGGTAGCTAGCATCACTTAACAATATAACCAAATGCTTAATTTGGCAGACAGCAGAATAAACTGTCTGCTTTGTACCTCTTTGCTCGTGTCTGTCAGTCGGCATTAGTTACCTTGTCAAGCAAAACCAACTCACTACCTCAGACCTTTCATGCCGATCACATATCCTTTGTGAGAAAATATGTTCTCATTTTCTTCATCGATACACCACAGCGTGAAAACACATCACTATATTGCAAAAGCAACAAGCAAGATATGAGGCTGACAACAAGAGCAGGCGCTTCACTTTTTCTGTTGTATCTCTCTGTATTTTTGAATTTGCACTACAAAGTTATATCATGGCGCGTCAAGTAGCTATGTAGTACTTCCTCTTCCATTGAAAGTAAATGAATGTGCGAACAGTTCGCTTCTGTTTTGCTTTCTTCATGAAACTGGCATTCCCCTGCCTAGGGAAATACGGGAAAAGTTGGCGGAAGAGGTGAAGGCCATCAAGGCAAAGCATCCGGAGTTCAGGCCTATGCTTGCCATTGTTCAGGTGAGCATGATGTCATGAGTGATTTCTCTTCAATAATTTTCTGCGACAGCAAAATGCACAGGTGTGCAGGTTTCTAGATAATGATGCATGCTTTAACACATATGCACAAGCTTGCACAAAAGGTGTGGCATAGTGCTTAAGCGCACGTCCATAAAAGCACGTGGTATTGTTGTTGTTTAGAGGTATGTATGGGGAAGGCAGGGTGGCTGTCGGTCAGTGTATTAGTGTTTTGTTGTGCCAAGTATGAAGCTTACACACTGTGCTGCACCTTTCATGCAAGCTTTCTTTTTTATTGCAGACAGTGTTCAGCTTACTGCTAGATACTTGTCATCATGCAGTGCTGCGTTTTGTCACTGACATTTAAACCATCAGTGTTAATTACTGTTCTTGGAAATTTCCCTTAGGTTGGAGGGCGAGAGGATTCAAATGTGTACATTCGTATGAAGCGCCGGGCGGCCGAAGAAGTCGGTGCTGAATCCCAGCATATCAAGTTTCCTCGCACGATCACCGAAGAAGAGGTGAGCCACAGTGTTCTTTTGCCATGTGCATGCCATACGTGCTTCTAATTTATCTCTCTGTAGACTTTACTACACTCCACCGATGAAAAACTCAATATTCCTACCAAAGCAATGCAAAGCACATATGAGTTCATCACTTTTGTCAAACCACGAATTATAATGCTTTAAGTGCCTTCTGTACATATTCACAGGGCTCACACAGAACAAGCTTTCTGAGCTTTGATGCATAGTGCTTTCTAGCTCTTTATTGCAGAAACAGGTGTGTATTTTATATCTTAATTGCAAGAAAAAGATTGCTTGGATGGTTATGCACTTTCCAAAGGCCCTTATCAATTCCTTTTGTAACATTCTGATGCAGTGAGATGTAGGGTAGTGTTTCCCTTTATGAAATGCACTTGCCTCACTATCTTGGGCTTGAATTAATAATTAACTCTTAGTCAGAGCCATAACTTTTAAAGTAATAACTTTTAAATTCAGTTACTTTTAAAGGCAAAAGCTCTAATTGGCTCATACAAAGCTAAATGTGACTGTCTGCAGGACTATGGTCTGAAAAATCAATAATATTATTAATTTGTGTTTTCACTTGGTAAATACCAAAGATGTGGCATGGTCGGCGTGGAAGGGTCCCAATTATGAATAACATGACTGGTATGTCATGACATCAATAACTTGACATGCTTGCCATTTATGTCACGATTAATGGTAGCAGAATATGGCTGCCAGTATGGCTGTGGTACAAAAAAACAAAAACTCTCACTGTGTATTGCTCAAGTTGCTATGTACCCAAGTTCACATGCTCTAATGTAGCCTACCTTTGCATTTTGCATCCCATGTTTTTACATTAAAAAAAAAGTTCACATGCAAGGGTACAAATTTATGATTAGCATGATTGTTAGGTCATGATATCTATAACTTGACATGCCTGCCATTTGTGTTGCAATTAACAGTGTTGACATCACATGTGGTACATACCTGCATTCCATAACAAACACCAATATGAATGAAACTATAGGAGTGCCACATCATATATGCCTCACTTCATTCTATAAGTGAATGTCAGAAAAACAAACGCATTGTATTACAAATGTGGAACCCAATTTTTGCCTTGTTGTTTACAAGAGTGTAACACTCGGCGAATTTTAAACCACATCTTTCAATGACAGAGTATTCAACAGCACGTATGAATTGTTTTTCTGCTACCTGTAACACTCCTGCATGTCTGCATAGTAGCGGCAACACTACTTTTTTATGTGTTACCTAAAAGCATATGATGATGTTTAATAATTGAATTTTATAAGCTAAGGACAAAGCAAAAGAGAAGATAGAGATGACACTGATAAGTTACTATCACAGAGATGCAAAGATGTCTCTTTGCAGTGTGAATTTAAGTTATATTGGTTGCATTTGTCACATTTTCATTTCATTGTTGTTGCAATTGCACAAAAGTAATGGCATTATTTGACCTGCATTAACTGTGATAAGTTAATCTGCTAAAACTTGAAACTATAGCTGGGTAACTCTAGTGCTCCAGGTAATTCTAACCGTAGCACTGTTACTCTTTGTCGGCAGTGTACTCCTGCCTTGTGGCCTACAAAGCTGACACAGGGTTTTAGCCGGCTTGCTGGTCGCTTTGGGGCTTATAAGTCTGTGCATCATCAAAGCTGTTGTTTTTGGATGTTGTGCAGCTGGTGAAGGAAGTGGAGACGCTGAACAAAGACCCCACCATCCACGGTATCATTGTCCAGCTGCCACTAGATTGCGATACTAACATCGACTCCAACAGGATCACAAATGCTGTTTCACCTGAAAAAGACGTAGACGGGTACGTTTCATTACTCACCATTTCCATCCTCTTCTGGTTCTTGACATGTGATATGAAGCGACATCAGCTTATTGAGAGAGTATCTTCTTTAGTACAGGCAAGGTTGTCTGCCATGATGGAAACCGTAGCAAACCTTGAAAGGGAAGACTTGTCATCCATCCATGTGTAGCACAAAGCTACAAAGGAACTCTATGTGGGTTCTTGGTAAGTTATGTCTAGGATGCTTTCTCAGCTGAAAAGCTTAATTTCTGGGAAAAACCTGTCCGGATTTCTTGCTTCGTCCTACCAATGCATGGATTTCAATTTTTCTTTTTTTTGCTCTTTCATAAGTCTTTGACCTTCCGGACTACTGCTACTAATTTTCCATAGCAAATCTTATCAGAGTATTGAAATTAAACTTCCCGAAATGGGGTTCCCAGTAGTATTAAAAATAAGATGTTCCTCTAAAAATGTTTTCTTAGCCTCAAGTATGTTATTACTTACTGAACTTGTTCATGAATATCATATGTAACCAATAGTCTTGAGTTTGAAAATATGAAGACAGTCTGTAATTGGTGATAATCCGAGACTTGTGTTTGATTACTTGTTGAGAAATCCAGGTCATCATAGTTAGAGTCCCTCACTGCAGTTAAACCACATTGTTGCATACGGATGTTGTTTTGGCATGTGAAACACCTTAATGAATTATTTGTTCAAGTTAAGTAGCTCCAATATGAATTCGAAACTCAAGGAGAGCCAGAATAATGATTAGCTGATATCATCAAGGCACTCACTTGAGCTAGTTGGTTTTGCATTATCTTTGGTCCGCGTCCAAAGCGCATTTCCACCAAAGATTAGCTGATATGCCTGGCATTTTAAACTATTGCCATATTTTGATATGTGTGAGACATGGCCTGGGATCTGCCATCATGATGTCATGGTCAGATTATAGTTTCAGATGCTGAGACCACAGAATTTGTTACTTTGCAGTATCCACGACCAAAATGCTGGCCGCCTGGCTCACGGGGAGTTGGAAGGCTTCTTCGTGCCCTGCACACCAAGGGGCTGCCTTGAATTGATCAAGCGCTCTGGTAAACTTTGTGTTTATTGTCTCACTTGCACAGTATATTTTGGTAGGTGTTGCTACAATAACACTGCTTTTTTACGTGGTGTCAATGTTACAAGACATTTTACCTCGAATGCTTGGGAAACATAAAATTTGGGGAGATCATGGGACACGTTGCACTGACAGAAATGTTTTTATTCCTTGGTTGGCGGAAAAGGCTGCTATAGGGACGAGAAAATGGAAGGATCAGCAAGGAGATAGAGACGATTACGATGTGAACGAGTTTTTTTTCTTGGTAACGAAATTCAAATTCTGGCTAACAAGCAGTGAACCAAGGGGGCACATTATCACGAAGCTGCAAGAAAAAGGTAAAAGTGAAAAGCACAGAATTTTTGTTCGAGACTTCTACAGAAAGCATGCGTTTCCTAGTAGCATAATAACTGCTTCCAAGTCTTGAATTCACTATTGATGACTAATAGAGATCATCTATCATGTTTTTCTTTCTTCCTTCTTCTTCACCTTCCTTTTTTTTTTTTTTTTTTTGAAGTAGAGAATTAACAGAAGGCACCATATGTTTAAATTTCTGCCATTGCAGTGCCATTGCTGAGTGGTCTGATTTGTCAACTGCACAGCAGATCGCAGCTAGGCCAGTTAGTTTTCAACCATGCCGCTTAACAGTGCAGGTGGCAGGACGAGAGATGAGACATACAAGCATTATGCACAAGCCACCTGCACAGTCCATCATGTTGAGTTAACATTCATATTTTTTTGTTTTTACTGAAGTTGCTTCAAGGCTGCAATTGCAACGTGTCTGAGTTAATTCCTTGGTTCAACAGGTGTCCCCATCGTGGGTGCTCGAGCCACTGTGCTCGGCCGGAGCAAGATTGTGGGTTCTCCGATGTCAGCGCTGCTGCTGTGGAACCACGCCACAGTGACGACTTGCCACTCAAAGACCAAGGACCTACCGTCAGTGGTAAGGAAACTTAGATGTGCTCAGCTGAAGTGCAGGTGATCAGGGCATCTCTCAGGCAGTTTTCAAATAAATGTACTAAGTAATTAGAATTAAACGTTGTAAAGCAAGTGTTAGTAGATTGTCTTGAAGGGCTAGTTAGTTTATTTTAATGACTGAATACTGTATAGCCTTATTACAACGGACCTGCCTACAACAGACATTTGGATACATCATGCAGAATTATGGTGGTAGGTTGATCTTCCTACCTCTTCCATTGTTCAGGCTGCTTTTACAATGGAGTCCGGTACAACATGGAAGGTATTATAATGCCAGTATTATAATGGACAGTCTTATAATGCCAGTAAGCTGGTAAGCACTCTCCTATGCAGACTACTGTAGCACACACACCCCAAATTCAATAGCTTCTAATTTTGAGTATCGTTTGGCACACATTTGTAACTGGAACAGTCCTAGCAGGGTCAACACAATGAGCCATTGTAGTGGCAGATGAAATGAACAGCCTTGTAACAATAGACACATAATGTCCATACTGTTCACCATACAGCACGGTTAAGACTGACATGCTTCTTTGAGAAAGCTTGGAGAGGAGAAAATCCATTCTTTGACCATGGCTGGGACCTACAATTCACTCCAGTTACAACACCCATTTAATGTACACATAAAAGTCTATTGCAACAATGTTTGAATTCTACATGCTCCTCTCTCAACAGACTAAAAGCTTTTTCACTCTCAAGGTCTGTTGTAATGCGACTGTACTGTACTAAATGCACAAGCTGAAAAACAGTACGAAGGGATGCACGAGCTCTGTTGCTGTTGGTCATTTGTCATCAGTGGCTTCTTTCCTCAGCTTGGGCTGCATTATTTCCTGTAGTGCCGTGAAGCTGACATCTTGGTGGTGGCCATCGGCCGCCCACGGATGGTCAAGGCCGACTGGGTCAAGCCTGGTGCTGTGGTGATAGACTGTGGCATCAATGCCATCCCAGGTATGCATTGCTCCAAACTGAATTTTCGAAACTTGAAGGGCTAAACTGAACAATGCACTTTCCTACGATGTGGAAAAGATGGTCCTTGTCATCTTATTTTATGTTAGGGGTGCTGCTGTTGCAGGCAGACAACTCATGCACACTTTCCCTTCGTATTTCACTTGTGATTATGCTTGTAATGATTATGAATTAAAATAATCACTGTGTTTAGACTCCTCCTTACGAGCTTTCGAACAGCACTGTACATTCACAAGAAGGAATCTGCTCGATTCAAATGTGTTAGTAATTCACGCAGAACATGGAATGTGCTGGTCACTTTGCTGTGAAACATTGATCGACTTTATGTAGTTGTGCATCTTTAAAGTGACATTTTCAGCTCGCATTGGTGTTTTCTGTAAAGCTTTCCAGTCAAATTAATTATGTCCGTGTACTCATTATTGTAGATGCAACCAGAAGCTCGGGCACCCGGCTTGTTGGTGATGTGGACTTCGATGAAGTGAAGAAGGTTGCGTCTTACATCACGCCTGTGCCAGAGGGTGTGGGTCCCATGACGGTTGCCATGCTTATTAGCAACACTGTCGACTCAGCAAAGCGCTGCCTTAAGGCGTCTCTTAAAGTAAGCAGTTCCTCAGTTACTTTTGATCAACTCATGGCATGAAACTGCTGGTGCATTTGTCGGCGGTATGATGCAGCCTTAATGCCTTAATGACACAGTTATGTTGCTGTCCTGTTTTGAAGCACTTGGCCTCGGTTATGCATACTTACTTCTCTCTGGTAAGCCAGAAGATAAGTGTCAGTTCCAGTGTCACATTGAAGTGTGTGAACCAAAGTGACTTGAAGTCGTATATTTGATGCCATTGGCCTGTAGTTAATTCATATTGTGGTGCAACAGTCGACATTTTAAATCTAGCAGAGCTAGAAACATACCTTGTAAACTTGAACTTTTATTGTGACCAAACTCGCACAGAAAAATAGCTCAAAACTCGTAACATGACACTGTGCCACAGTAGAGATAACGGGGCAGCACTTTGGAGAATTGAAGTTTGACCTTTATTTTCTCTGAATATATCTGCACAGAATTAATTGGAATAGAAATGTTGGCTTGTCATCATGAACGGGTGTAGTGTTTCTTGTTAGTGTTGCAGTCCTGTGTAATATTGTGTGGTCTAGCCACTTGAATGCTGCTTTGTATGTGTAATCCTTTGAGTGCCATCATGAAAATATTACTGATTGGTTATGTGCATATTTTTGAATGGAAAATGGATCAATATGTGGTCGTAAAGGGGATGGTATTTGGTTAGACTGGCATTTAACACTTAGGCATCACTTTCAAATTTTGCTTCACATGTCATTTCTTTAGTTCCGTGCTGTGATTCTTAGTACATGGCTTTTGTTTTGTTTTACAGTAATAGACACCTGTGTGCCTTTCAACATACCACGCAATGGATTTCGAGGGAGCTGTTCAAGTCTAGCATGAGCTTCAAACAAATAATTTTTTTTTTTTTTTAGTGTCTTTGATATAGATCAATAAAAGTTGTGCCACCAAGCAGCAATGATCCCCGTATCATTGCTAGAATTCTGTGACTATTACAATTTCAAGTGAGCACCCTTCCCTTCTTCGATACAGCTGCTAAGATATGCTGTGAAGTGTGCATTTTCCTGGATTTCGGAGTGGTTTTATTGCGTAGTACATCATCAAGTGGTTCTGGCGTGACAGGAAACAGTGGCTAACTTACCCGAGCTGCACTAGTGAAGCCTCATTATAACAGAGCGTATCTGGCACAAAGAAGGCTTCACTGTATCTGAAACAACTTAACCCATTCACTTCCGAACCCGGCGAACCGCTGGCTGCCAGAGCCAGTGTGATAAGCCAGCAATTCGCCGGCCTCCGGGTAAAGCATTGTTTGTAGATGGTCCCAGTAGAAGGCGCGTTTCTCAACACTCTTGTCGGATGGCTTCTTCTTTTTTATGCTAGACGGATGTAGTTGTCCGCTGTTTTTGAACTCTGTTGTATGAAAAAGAAATTAGTTACCGGCTCCGCTTCCAATGCGAAGTCGCCCGCTGCACCTGAAGCATGGCTTCGCTAAAGAAGAACGGTCTCGCGTCTGAGGAAATTCTCGAACTCGTCTTTTGAAGTGATCACTATACTGATAAATTCGCAACATATCTCTGACCAAGGCAGTAGCGGGGATGAGAGACTGTGAGAGCAGCCGTGGTTGTGAAAGCAGTGTGCGCATACACCAAGCCCGTCTGCTTCAAGACCTCAACAGTCGCAAGACAAACAAGTGCAGTGCTTCCAGGAGACATTCCCAAACAAAATAATACAAAAAGTGTTAAAATCTGAACGTATTAACCTGAGTTACGCAGTTTTCTATACGACGCCGTACACGCCAATCCATCATGGCAAGAAAGACTCGGTACAGCTTGCGGGAACGGGCGCCGAAGCCGCGGAAGCGAATGGGTTAATGAACCAACAAACAATAAAGCCTAGGAAAGCACAGGGAAGTTATTGAAGTTCTTAATTGCATTAATGTAATTGTGGAGCAAGTAGAAAGGAATTAAGTTGGACAAAAAGACAAACCTGCCTTTGATAGTAACTGAACCCACGACCTTCGGATAATCCTTGTAGTTGAACACTACGGTTCTCTATACGGGGTTTTCTGTAATTTTTCATCGGTAAGTTGTATATAAATTCCCTTCATGCACTTTTATTACTCCTTCTATGGACAGGTCTGACTGTATAGCACGGAAGAAACAACTTTTCGGAGTGACTTCTGTCCTAACCAGCCAAAATGGATCATGATATGTCAATCTGTAAATACACAGAGCAGGCTCTCATAGGACTGTTGTTGCAGTTTTAGACATGGTGCATTGCTGGGCAGCTGCTGGGAATGTTTGACAGCAAGCAACTGAATTCAGCTGCTGTAAAGTAATTCTGTGGCAATCTTAATAAATGAAATGCTTCATGACTACGCAATTGCTTTTGGTCAGATCGAGCGGTCGATAAATTTTCAGCAGGTGTATATACAAACGGATTGTGTTTTTTTTTAGGTTTGCAGATAAGGAGTACCATCTACAGTGTTTCTGCAGAACAAATGCACACCCCTTTAACATAATTCTGGCATTTTGCAAGTGAGCGTACCATTATTTTAGTTTGGGAAATTTAGTCTCACATTAAATGCTTTCGCTGAATCTGAGCAAGTGACGTTCAGTTAGTTGTCAAATGTAGTACGTAACTACTATTTCTAATTCACCATTCAAGCAGCATGTGCCAGCGCTAGCTGACGTTATCCATAACATAGTCAGTTTTAACCTATACTAGCCATTGTTTTCCATTGTTTGCCGTCATTCACGCAACCAACGTCGCCAACACTGAAGAACATTAACCTGTGCAGATGAGACGTGAGTAAATGCGGTAGGCCAGGATGGCGGTCTTGCGGCAACTGTCCTCTGCTCCGTAGTCGCAAAGAATTGTCACTTCTGTATACGCACACACGCACGCACACACATACACTATAAACACTATAAGGTCTCATGTGTATGGATGCACGATTTTCCAAGCAGAACGCTTGCACATGAGATGTTTCGGTTCGGTACACTGACGTCGTCTGCTCATCGTGCTACAGCAACATAAGGAAGCGCACAAGTGTTTACACGGAACACCTCTCATCCTCTGCTGAATTTATTTCAACATGTACGCCAGCTACATTGACGAAAACAGCTCTTGCAGAGCGTCGCGCTTTTATTGCGACGCTACAGGTCTTCCTTTCGCGGTTCCCGCTCCCGGCGCGGCGCGCCACGCCCCACTGGAGCGGTGTTAGGCCTAACGAAAGCGTCGTCTTTCGTTTTTGTACGTTTATCTATCGCTGCTACTTAGGCGAGGGCACCAGTTCTGTAGCAGACGAAATCCGGCCGCCGTTTACGATAGCACCCCCTCGGCCATCCAAGTTGTGAAGTGAAGCTCGTTCCAAGGACATAAACGGTGCTCCGCTGCTATCTCGTCCACTAGTGAAGTCTTTCCGACCGCTTCGACCCGTCTCTTCAGGGAAATCGCTTCCTCGGAAACCGACCATAACCATGGTAATTTATTGCGTCTGCATGTTCCGAGTGTGTGAGTGCATGCCTGCGTCATATGTGTTATTGTATTTGACTCCCGTTCCTTTCCGCGCCTGATGGAATGCGAGCGGGAAAAGTTCGAGCGTGCCGAAAAAGCCGGTTTCCGCCCATCGCTCGCGGTTTGTTTTGAGCTCGCCGTGAGAAAGCGGCGCGACCGCGTCGTGGGCTCGCGTTACGAGACTGCTCTTGTTTCTTTTTTCTTTCGTGTTCTTACTATTGTTGCTATTGTCTTGATCGTCGAGCACGTGGGGTTACGTTGCCACAGGAATGTCCGGCGCGCGCCCACAGCTACAGGCAGCACGCGTACAAATATTCCAACCCGCACAAACAATTTAACCTTGTAGTGACCAATCAGCTTTTCCTCAACCTATATTTGACAGATCTAGGCGCTGACAAATGTGTCGCATATGCTGCACTGTTATGATGCCCCTATTATTGCCCCTGTTATTGTATATTCTGTACACTGTCCTGCTGTACCTGCTCGAAGTGCCTCACTAAGGGTGGGCCAGGTCAGGAGACAAACTCTCCTTTTGCCCCCTTCGTGGGTATTTTGTCAAAATGCCCAAATAAATGAAATAAATGAAATGAAATATTTGTGTTTACGCTTGGGGAAACGTAAGCGTGCATATGCCTATATACAGTGCAGATTTTGTAAGCTAGAGAGGATCTTCATATGTGGGAGCTTCGGAAAACCAATGATTAATTAATTAATTAGTCAATTAATATTGAATTCAGAACTCACATATCATGTTTTTTTTTTTTTCTTGCCCGAGTGAATTCCCTGTAGCTAGAAATCAAAGTGCAAATGTACCTTTAAATTGTTATTGATCTGGAAATCCACCTCGAGATGGCGCTCATAACATTGCTGGCTTATCCTTAATTGTGGTGTTTGCTCTTGTTGCTGCTTGCGTATATGCGGGGCGTGTCTTCACTATCGCAGTAAAGAACCGCAAAACACCTCTGAATAATTCGTACGGAACGACCAACTTTACGGCAGCAATTTAGGCACCTCCCCCTTTAAAGAGGATCACCCCACCTCCTATATATTTTTTCCAGATAGACCAACCGTCCAACCCCGTGCGCCTGTTCGCATTCTGGCAACTTTGACAGTTGGACATTGTTATAATATACGCTGATATAACGAAGTATTGTTTATAACGAACTAATACACTGATTGGTCATGCTTCATGTCATGGATATTTATTCTTTTCATAACGACACCGAAAACGCAAATGTTGAGGCCCGTGTACTGTGCGATGTTAGTGCACGTTAAAGAACCCCAGGTGGTCGAAATTCCCGGAGCCCTCCACTACGGCGTCTCTCACAACCAGATCGTGGTTTTGGAACGTTAAACCCCACTAATCAATCAATCAAATCAAATCACCGCAAACGCGAGGGCCGCCGCGATATTAGCTGTAACGAACACATGTTCGTTACATCTATATATATATATATATATATATATATATATATATATATATATATATATATATATATATATATATATATATATATATATATATATATATTACTACCTACCGATAAGCAGTGAGCCGCCGGTATGAGCAGTGCGGATGCCATGGACATGGCCAGGAGGCTGACAAGCCACTTGGAAAAATTCCTGGCTACCGAGACTGCTGAATAATCAGCTTTTGTATACGATACCCTTTTTTTCCCGCGAGCCAGATTGGCATTGTGTCGGAGGCGATTTTTATCTCTCCCGTTACAACGAACATCACATATAACGAACCAATTTACGGTCTCGATGCAAATTCGTTACAACGAGGCGCGACTGTATTGGTAATTTACTGTTCCTCTACACTAAAAGCGCCATTCTTGCGACGGGAAGGCATTTAAGTTAGAAAACGCTCAAACCGGTACTAATATTTATGACGTCATAGATGTTTGAGGGCGTCTACAAATCCCCGCATAACTGCAATTGTTTATCGATAAATAAATGAACAGAACGCATTATGTTCTAAGTAAGCCAGAAACTCGGCACGGCGCGTTTCCGAACATATGGCTAAGCCAGTCTGGCAAAAATAACGACAAAAAGAAACGGGGTTTGTAACCGTCTAAGCCTCGAGTTCCGGCGCGAAATTTGAAATGAGACTTTTGCATTAACATTTCTCCTTTAATAGCGAACGTAAGACAGTGAAGTGAACGACAGCATAACTCCCGAAGTATAGCCTATCCGTCTAGACGACGTGACTACCGCGTCGATACCATGTGCATTGCACGACACTGACATTAGGACGTGATTTTTGCTGTAGTATCTATTGCTCCCTCTAGGACAAGTTAACCCGCTGCCATACGTTCTCTTTTTAGAGCCAGTTCATAGATTAGTAAAGCAGCTTAGTTAAAACCGGTGTTTACGAAATCGGTGCCACGTCGAACAGCTAAAGTAACATTCACAAAAGTGCGGCTTATATCTCGAGAAGAAGCTGCGCGAGAAGTGATAACTAACCGCGGATGTTCTACAGCGTCATATCTTTATATCGGGGCGAGATAAGGTGTGTGAAACGTGCTTGGCGTGAGTGCCTGTCGTTCTTGTATATGGCTTCACGCGTGTATATTATACGCACTTGAAGGCAACTCTCGCCGCCACTGAATTCGCATTCGTTGTGCTCCAATTAAGCGAGGGAGTCCTTAGAATTTCCCATGTCCGTCTTACCTCGCGCGTAATCCTATTTCTTCGGGTTCACGGCCAATATGTGTCTGCCGCCCAGTGAAATGTTAGCGTTCTTCGCAGATGTTCCGAGCTCGGCATACAATTATGCGTACGTTCACTGTGCAAGGCAGGAACAGCTGCGCACGCGTCGAGAAAAGTAAAACGCATGAGACGATGCACTGTTGTTTTTGTTGGCTATATGGATTTCTTTTTCCTTTTCAATTCGGAATCCTATGCAGACACGCTCGTAACTACGTATGTAGTGTTATTCGAGGCATGAACACGTGGCTGGCACAAAAGGATGTGTCCAGTTCCGTGCAGGAGGATGGATGGATGAATGGATGCTATGAGCGTCCCCTTTGTAACGGGGCGGTGACTTGTGCGCCACCAGGCTCGTAGAACTTTTTTTTTTTCCTCTCTTTAAATTTTCCTCATGCCTTTTAAATTTACTTCAATCAAATCGATCATACTATAGCAAAAACGGAAATTCATAGCCCAGTTCCCTGCCCCTTATGGCAGAAAGTCCATATTTTTTTATATAATTATTTTTGTCCGTTCTCTCTAGTTTTCTGCCACCAGTATTCTAACCGTCTCTTACTTATTTCAATCGCGGCTATGTTCAGCTTCCCGTTGTTCGTCCTAAAACCCAAGGCTTCCTGTAGGGTGGTGCCCAAACGTACACCTGGGTGGATATTTCCGCATTCAATCAGAACATGCTCCCTCGTTTCCCTATCTTCCTCACAGCATGTGCATTTTAGGGGCGAAGCTCCTTAAGGCGTGGGTCGTGCGTCCCCGATGTATGTAGTAGTAGTAGTAGTAGGTAGCCACCGGCGCGTGCCTGCCGGGAGGCACGCACGCGCCGAGGGCGAGAGACAACGTTGGCGCAGGCAGCGTCTCCTAGCGAGTTTCTTGATTGAGAAATACCGACTGCTCGCGTTGGAGAAGCGTTCACCGGCAACCCATATATATATATATATATATATATATATATATATATATATATATATATATATATATATATATATATATATATATATATATATATATATATACACACACACACTGCATCTTGACTTGCAATGAAGTGCCGGTGGGAGATTTCACTTGTGCATTGTGCATAGTTGAACCGTGAGGATTCGTAGCATGCGCGAGATGTTATAAAACTAGATGGCGGTACTTGTAGTTGATGATGAAAGATGCGAGATGTTATAATAGTTTGATGACATTTACTCAAGTGTTTCACTTTTAATTGTGGGGCGAATTGCACGGAAGAGTTTCACGGTTTACCGATGATTCCTTCCGGAGCTTCGCCCCACTCATCATCATTCACCCCGTGAATATGCTGTGATTTTTTTCTTCTTCTTTACTGAATTTCGCTTTATAAATACGCGTTCTAAGGCAGCCCGATCTCGCTTCAAACAATAAAGCGCTTCCTCTTGAATTATCATAAAATGCCTCCCTCTTTATTTCGTTTTTGCCCTCTCGGTAGTTATTCAGAGTCGGTTTTTTTTCCATTGCTGCCCTCCAGTAAATCTTCTCCGCCTCTCTGACTTTTCCCTTTACGCTCTTTGTTGTCAGTTCCCTTAGAGCCGTATATTTACTGGTGAGCCTCCTAGTTCTCTTTCTCCACTGCGTGTCAACGCTCTTTCTATATAAATAGCGGAACACCTTCACTGCCCACATACTCTCTTTCATATTCCTTAGCCTCTCTTCAAACCTTATTTTGCTCTGCGCTTCCCTTGCCTCAAAACTCGCCCATCCCATATCGCCCTTTACAGCCTCGTTTGTCGTTTTCCCGTGGGCACCCAACGCGAGGCGTCCCACAGTTCTTTGATTCACATCCATTCCTGATTGTATCTCTGGCCTCATGCACACCACTGAGTTCCCAAATGTAAGCCCCGGTATCATTACCCCTTTCCACAGACCCCTAAGCACCTCGTACCTATTGTGTCCCCATAACGCTCTGTGCTTCATTATTGCTGCGTTCCTCTTTCCCTTTGCTGCCAAGGCTTTTTCGTGTACCTTCATGCATCTATCATCCTCATTTACCCACACGCCAAGGTACTTGTATTCGCTTACTCTCGGTATTTCTTGGCCCTGTGTGGATACGGCCTGGTCGTTGGGATCATTGAATACCATCAGTCCGCATTTTGTTACACCAAATCCTAGTCCTAGAGCCTCGCCTTCCTTCCCGCATATATTCACCAGCCGTTGTATATCATCTCGACTGTCCGCGAATAAGACAATATCATCAGCATAAAATAAACCCGGAAGCATCTGCTCAATCATCACGCCGCCCTGTTTGTGTGACATATTAAAACGAGAGCCAAGGCTACGAAGGCCACCTAGCGCAGAATTCTTCCGAAGCGAGACGAAGTGCCATTGTTGGAACACGCACCTGCGAGCCGTCTACTGCCAATAGCGGCCCCGCTTCATCATCGTCCTCATTCCAAGGCTCTAGCCAAGGCGGTTTTTAAACCTCCTTGGCTGCAACCGCCGCTGCAGCACCCGCCATTGGCAGATGACAAGCCGCGGAAGGACACGTTGAACACGTGTTCGCCCTCCGGATTGGCCGAGGAGGCCCGTAGCTTCCACAGTGCTGCACGGAACTTCTGAAACAGGCTATAGGGAGCTGTTTGAGGCTACCACGCGCAGCTAGAACCCCGAAAGCAATCGCACTAATCATACAGTCCGTGCCATCTCATTTGCACACGGTGGTCTAGTGGTCACGGAGGCCACGGTGGTCTAGTGGCTAAAGTACTCGGCTGCTGATCCGAGGGTCGCGGGATCGAATCCCGGCCGCGGCGGCTGCATTTCGATGGAGGCGAAATGTTGAGGCCCGTGTGCTGTGCGATGTCAGTGCACGTTAAAGAACCCCAGGTGGTCGAAATTTCCGGAGCCCTCCACTACGGCGTCTCTCATAATCAGAGCTGGTTTTGGGACGTTAAACCCCACAAAACAAAACAAAACAAACATTTGCACATCGTTTACTGGGTGCTATTAAAAGCACTATAACGTGGCTGTAAATGAGCCAAGCAGTCCGGTCTGAGACATCATAATATTTCGAATGATTCAACTGTTTTACTGATAATAATGTCAGTTCATTGGTGGAACGATAGCAACTTAGCCGAAGTAGTCTGGGCATCTTGAGCGACGTGCGTTGCTCCAATCGACCGATACATCAATCAGTCGCTTTGTATTGACTAGGACGAGAGAAAAGGCAGCCCAAACGACTCTTGCACTAATCTTGCCAACCCCTGAGAAAAAAAGATAACATTGCTAGCAGATAACATCGAGTTACACGGTGTTCATAAATACGAGACATATGATGCGTAAGTTTCGAATTATCAGTAATAATGCAAACGGTTTGCGCGCACCGTAAGTGACAGTGTAGGCTATAGTGCAGTACACACATGTTATTTCTGCTTCACATCAATCGTTCGTTGGAATTAAACCGCTCAGCAATTACGCGTCGCGTGATAAGGTCGGCAACATTAAACCAAAACAAGATGCGGTGTGATCACACAGTCCAATTGGACTATACGTACGACGAAGTATGACATATTTCATGTTATGGTGTGATATTGTCTGCGATACATTTGCATATTAATATCGTGGAGCAGAATCCGTACACGGCTTCAAATTCTATTTCTGTTCATATTAATTAACTTTTCTTAAACATCCTTTGTTTTATGTTTTACATTATGTAGCACACTTGTCTTTCGTAATTTCGGCTACAATAAAGCAAAACAAGATGCGGTATAATAACCCTGTCCGATTGTACTACGTATACGTCAAAGTATAACGTATTTTATGTTATTCTGTGACACCGTTTACGATATTTTATATATGATACCGTAGAGCAGAATCGGTACAAGCTAGGCTTCAAATTCTAGTTGTGTTCACATCAACTTTTTCTTAAACATCCTTTGTTTCATGTTCCACATTATGTAACATACTTTTCTTGCTTGCGCGTGCATTTTTTTTTTTTTTCAGTTCACTGAACGCTAGCAGCGAGGGCGACCACGCACTCTTGCTAATGGACAGGTGCGGCGTATTTAGATAGATGACGCTGTGTTTGACTAGAATGACATGGCGTTCGCATCACGTGGTAAGCAGGGACAAGGAATGAACCGATAACGTCATGTATATGTCGTCTACGCTGTGCTGAAGTTTCCTCTGGCAGAATTACAATATTGCAGGTGGTACATCTGCAGCAGAGCAACGTTCGCACACACTCTGCGTCACACATTTACGCACGTGTGCCCTCGATTTTTTTTTTTTTCTTCTTCGATACATATCAGGTGAACTTGTTCTTGCAGAGTACATAATTATCTTTGCTCTCTTTATGTACCCTCATTGTAAAAGAAAGGAAAATAGAAATGTTCCTACAATGAAAATAGCAGCTCCGTCAGGCTGAAGCGGCGGGCGTCACACACACGCGGACTACGCAGCTCCTATACACACACCAGACAGACAGACAGACAGACAGAATTTTATTTTATCCGGCGGGGGGAGGTCGACTAGTCGCCTTCCTTAGGCGTCACCCACGTCGGGACCGGGAGTCCAAGACCCCCCTGCCACCTCGCAGGCCCCCTGGATCGCCCGTAGCTGGCTCCGACTGTCGGAGCTTGTAACACAGTGGTAGAAGGCGGTCTCGTCAATTCGATGGACCCTTGAGTTAATTTGTAAGCGGGGCCAGCTCCACATGATACGATTAAAGGTGGCTAATTCGCCACAGAGAGAGCACTGAGGAGAAATTCCCATGAAGCTGGCCATACTAGCTGGCGACGGGAAAGTGTAAGCCCCGACATATTTCGATTTATTGCTAAAATATTCTAAAAATTTAGGACAATGACTCGGACGGTGCGCTATATTTTATTTATTACGCAACACGTGTTGCGTATATGGCGTATATACGACTCCATCGGCAAAAAGAAATTATATAACATGTTTCACGATGGTTTCATCGTTGGCATTGCATGGTGAGACGCTCTGACCGGTAAGGTTTTCTTTGCAATAATAATAAAAAAAACCGACCTTAAAAATTGGTTGTCGATCCCTTAAAGTATATAAGAAGAAATGGGAAAGAAATAAGGAAAGCTAAAACACTAAATTTACGATTGAACGTGCGAGTCCCATGAGAATGAAGCATGAAGAATGAAACACATAGTTTATACATATTGTTTGTCTGCAGCAATCTTGATGCTAATAAGTTTTCAAAGCCTCACAATCTAGGTAGGAGCGACGACATATATCACCCTCACCTATAGACCAACGTGGACTGCGGGTACTCCCTTATGAACTGTCTACCTTCTACTGGGTCTGGGTAGGCCGCGACACCTAGGACAAAAAAATAAAATCAGCGGATCCCTCGCATTGTGCGAAATGATTGCAAGTGAAACTCAAGGAATCAGAGCTTCGCATGACAGCGGTTCCTAGAGCTTCATGACATCGGACATCAGGAACTAGCTGTCCCCCTATATGTTCCCTGTGGGGAGCATATACAGGAACACGCTATTTCCCGTCGTAGCCCGCCGTGGCGCCATAGATTCAGTCGGCGTCTGCTGGCTACACTGGTAAAACGCTTTATGCCGTGGTCTAATTAAGCAAGAGACTACCACACAGCAAGTTTCGGGAACCCTCTATTGAGACAACGTGACCAAAATACGGAAACAGTACTTTGAATTCCGCGACTTCGCGTTGGCGTACCGGCTTTCGAATTACAGCGCAGAATTCAATACTAAAGCTGTGACTTTCCTTATGTCGTCTAAGAACAATAGTGATCGACATGTAAGTTAGAGACGATATAATTCAGCTGCAGGAATAATTGTTTATTTAGTCTAAAATCAACATTCAATGTTCCACTACAATGCGCTTGGGGAATTACTGATTCTTCGCCGAAATCGATAGGATGTGCCGCGTAATTTTACTAGAAGTATTCGGGCCCTGCCACGGTGGTCTAGTGGATGGCCCTCGGCTGCTAATGCGAAGGTCGTGGGACCGAATCCCGGCTGCGGCTGCTGCGTTTCGATGGATTGTTGTTGTTGTTGTTTTGTGGGGTTTTACGTCCCAAAACCAGTTCTGATTATGAGAGACGCCGTAGTGGAGGGCTCCGGAAATTTCGACCACCTGGGGTTCTTTAACGTGCACTGACATCGCACAGCACACGGGCCTCAACATTTCGCCTCCATCGAAATGCAGCCGCCGCGGCCGGGATTCGATCCCGCGACCCTCGGATCAGCAGCCGAGTACCTTAGCCACTAGACCACCGTGGCGGGGCATGCGTTTCGATGGAGGCAAAATGTTGAGGCCCGTGTACTGTGCGATGTCAGTGCACGTTAAAAGAATCACAGATGGTCGAAATTTCCGGATACCTCCACTACGGCCTCTCATAATGATATCGTGGGTTTGGGACGAATTAAACCGCAGAAATCAAACTGTGACTGGAAGTATTGGGCGTTGCCCATCTTCAATGCACTTCCTAAAGCACATGATCAAAACCATCGGAGACACTATATGTATGGTGTGTCAATAACCTCTTGCTATAGAACATACATTGGCTCTTGAAAACACCGCTGGGCGAATGCCAGCATGTATGGGCTTTTTGTTCCTGTACATACACGCCGAGACGGCAAGCTATCACGCGTCGTATCAGCTGTGGCGAGGCTTATCTTCCCAAGCATAGGCAAGCACTCGAGTTGCTGCCGTATCGGTTTACACGGGCCAAGACGATCCCGTCTATCTGAACGGCTTGCGATCACCACAGCGTCGCGGGAAATACATATCGGCCTTTATTATTTGCGCGCTGTAAACACGTAGTCTCGCGTTATTTCGCTGCAGTATTTCTGCTTCCGTATGCTGGCGATTTTATCGTGACCACGGCCACTGGTATCATGACACGTTTACTTAATGTAGTATAACGTGCAAAATTCGTTCTGTGGAATCGCCTGCGGTTCCTGCGAAACACTTGAATGAACGCAAAGTAAGATATTTTCCGCGTCGGAGCTCTTGATATGCTTGCATTGCGGTTTTTTGAACTGCGGACAACGGTTTTTCTACAAGGGTCCCAAGCAAGCGCAACCTTATCCTCCAAAGTAAGTTGCTGCATAATTTCATCTCATCTCCAGAACTTGTAGTATGCGTGGAGTCGATCCGCTAGCAGCCAAATTCGTGGTTGTTGCTGAAGAAAGGCACAAATGCATCTCGCTTTCCGAACGTTCGCTTGGCCCGTCCGGTGATTTGCCGGGCGCCACGCCCCCTCCCCGCCATGCTGACGCTCTCTGACGTAAGCGTGGTGCGCGGCAAATCACGAGAGGGCGAGTGAACGTTCTGAAGCGAGATGCGTGTGCGGCTTCTGCTTGCGTGTACAGCAGCGCCGCTGGATCCGGAAAATGTTCTTATAAAGACATGCAGTGCATTATAGTGCCTAGAACTCGTCTATGCTCCTGGCTCTTGACGTAGCAAACTCGACCGTAGCGATATACTGGACTCGACATTGATGTCGATAGTGTCTCACAGACGTAGATCAGAACGCGTGAAAGGTCTTGATAGTGAAGGTTCCCCATGTGGGAAATTAAAATCGAGCTTGAACAAGAGTACTCAATGAATACATCTGCTGCACGCACGCTCACAAAATTATCAGTGTACGATTTGTACTGTTTGCCAGTGGCGGCCGCTTTTTGCGGTTTCCTTTTTATCATCAGTTGCCACGCTTGGAGATAATACACCGACATAACCTCGATAGGGACGCGTCTGCGTACTTGAGACAATTGCATTGAAGATATTGGGTGCAAGAGCCGCCACCATGTCTCAAACTTGAAGTATATAGTGTATAGCCCAACGTTACTAGAATATAGCCTACAGGTTGCTCGCAGCTGCTTTGTATAGAGTGCTTCCCAAGTGGACAGAGCCCGCTTGCGTAAATGATATCAGTCCACCGTGGCTCTCGCCAGACCAACAAATCTCGAGGTTTCGTGTGGGCGTCATGGAGAGGTGTAATCCACCCCCCCTCCCTTTTTTTTTACTTATGGTGTAGGACTAAAAATTATCAATCCGCCTTTTGCATGGTCCGAGTGCGCATGCGCCGAATCCGGCGCAAACGACCCGTACGGCATCGTAGCAGACGACGCAAGCGGCGCGCAGTGCGGAACGCTGTACCCTTTACCGAAAGTAATGATACTCGCCGCCAGCTGGGCCGGTACGCCATCCAGACACACATTTTTGGTAACATGAAGTTCTCTCACATCATCGTACGGTGCAGGCAGGCAAATGTCGCGTATATGACACGGCATTAGCCGTGAAGAACGCGCGAAGAACACATCGGAACTTGTAGTTCAGTGAAACCATTGCTCCGTGCTTCCGTAATCAAACAGTATTTAGGTAAGAACGACACGGATAGGCAAAAACAGACATCCGGCAATGCACATGGTCACTCGGATCAACCCAATAACGAAATCGTACCCTGCAAGATAGAGGTGTTATTCCAGCACGCTTCCTGTTGTATCCGATGATGGAGGACGAATACTTCACATAAATCCGTGAGTTGACGTGGAGTTCAACTCACTAAACACTGGATCACGCACACACACCTCACCCGAACATTCCTCGTTCGTTGCTGCCATGAATTCCTTCACATGCGCTTCGCTTAGCGTTTTCATTGATCCTGGCCTCGTTGTACATCCGTTCGTGACTCCGGCCAGGTATGCTGGTGCTCCGTGACTTGAACAAGCACTACTGGCAGCAAACCTTACGCGGATTGAGCTCTAGCTATCTCCCTGTAGGCTTAATCGGAGAGAAACTTCGGAGAGTTGAAAAAGGCACGACACGTTCATTCACTTTCAGCGCACCAGAAGAGTGCACGGTAACTGTCGCTCACTGAGGACACCTCAACCGAGCCAACCAAGACGGCTGGTTCATTTTCGAAGGGAGAAACCGGAATGGGGACGTAGAGAAAAGCAACAAAACAACAAATAACAAAACACAAAATGTCAGAAAAAGCGATCCTGGCGTCTCTCGAGCATGTAGACAGCGTGACAGGGGCAGGTGCCGTACTCTTTCACGAGAAGTCACCCCCCCCCCCCCCACCTCTTTTTCTTTAACGCGCGCGGTCTCAAACAAACCGGATTCCACCCCTCAAGTGACCACGCGGGAAGCGGGCGGCGTCTGCTAGCATCCGTGCCTTTCCCGTTCGGGCGGCATTTTGCGACGTTTTTAGACACCCAAGGCTTTCTCATGGCCTGCTCTTTTCGCTGTAAGTGTTCACCATGCCGGAGAGGCCTCCCAGAAATTCGTACAGCGTTTCAAATCGAAAGAAACCGCAACGATCACTGTGTGTGTCGCTGCCCGATCACGTTGTGCCATAGAGAAACACTGCGGTAGCGCACGACAGGTTTGGCGCGACGCCGTACAGATTGTTTCGTGCCGTGTCCGCGAGAGGCCGCCACACAGACATGCAAAAGGCGGATTGTGCACTCTGACTGTTCACACAAGGAAAAATGGTGAAGCAAACGGATGGATGTGACAACATTACAATTAATTCTTCCTTTTTTCTTTATCGCTTATTTAGGGGTCATATAGTTTGACTATTTGGTTTATGCACATTATTTATTAATTGATAATTAATCATTAATAAATAACGTGTGCAAACAAAAAAAGCTCCACTGTAGTCAACTCCACTGGGGCCACTCCTCTTTGCGGGCATATTTATTAGCTAGTAATTGAGGCAAACACATCAGCAACGATAACGGTGGAAATTGCTGAATTGTATTTTCCTTCTTTTTTTTTCCTTAGCACTCCAGAAACATGACCTATGCACCCTATGTAGTGGGGGTGAGCGTACGTCACCAAGCGCCAATGAACCAATCAGATGCATACCCAATTCTTGGCCAATCCCCCACAGTGGGTGCGATCCACAAATTGTCGGGTGAACAAGAACAAAAGCATAGCCGAATCAAGCAGTCTCTGTGTACTGCACATACTACGCCATGGTTCGTATTGCTGTAGTCTGACAAATCTTTGATTGATTGATTGATTGATTGATTGATTGATTGATTGATTGATTGATTGATTCTGGGGTCTTACGTCCGAAAACTAGCTGATTATGAGAGACGCCGTAATGGAGGGCTCAGGAAATTTCGACCACCCGGGGTTCTTTGACGTGCACTGACATCGCTCAGTACACGTGCCTCAACATTTCGCCTCCATCGAAATGCAGCCGCCGCGGCCGGGATTCGATCCCGCGACTACTATACGATAAGCCCGACTTGTTAATGTCCCTTAATGACAACGCGACTGCGTGCTTCGCAGGCTGCTACTGCAGGAGGAGGAGGAGGGGGTACGTGGTCGATGCGGTACCTGCCGCTGTCCCGGAAGACACCCGTGCCATCGGACCTGGACATCGCGTTCGCCCAGGAGCCCAAGCTGGTTGATGAACTCGCCCGTGAGATGGGACTCCAGCCGCACGAGTGGGAACCTCACGGTCGACACAAGGCCAAGCTGCTTCTCCCACTGCTGAACAAGTATGCGGTACCCGGGCCTAGCTTCTGCCCATGCAACTTTCGGCCGCCTCTTGCCACGCTTGTGTTTTTCTAAACATACAGGCTCCTACCATCAGTGACCATCTGTTACCTTGCTTTTCTTTACATGCCCTACCCATGCACATATCTTCTTAATTGCCGCTAAGATAGGCACATATGTCGTAGCCAGGAATTTGCTTCGGGGGTGGGGGGAGGCACTCTCCCTTTATACGACGTGGAGGTTGGGCAGTTGGGCTGATGCTCCGTATCTCATGCAGTTTTGTATTGTGGTAGGGGCACGTGCCCATTGCACCCACCTCCTGGTTACGCTCCTGACTAGGACATGCAGATACCACTAGGGTAAAGGTCCGCAATATGATGCTGGTCTCTCGTAATTTACGGGAAATAGCCGAAGACCTTGCGGAAATATGAAAAGAAAAAGGCTGTGTTTCTGAGCTATGATGCGGGCGTAGAGTTTTGAGAATCCTATATATGGAATGCAAAAAAGGAAATTTGTCGTAGTCATTGGAGAGATCAATTCTGATTCGAAGAAAAGGTAATGAAGCTAACAGTTTCTTCAGTCATACACACGGACTACCAACCTGAATGAAGCAAAAATTAATACCAGCTAACGTAGAAGGCAATATGAAATGAGGCCGCGCCCATGAACAAGGAGTTATTCTGGGGGCCACAGGGAAACGTTCAGATGAGCCTAAAGGAACACTAAACTTAAACACTAAAGTGGTTAAACTGATAAATCGTTATACGGGAACTCAGTTGTCAATTTCGCCATTCCGTGTTGATTATTATACGAGAAAATGAGGGTAAAATTTTCATTCTTGAATTTGGCACAAGAAATTTGGATACGTGACGTCACGAACCCTATTCTGGTCACAGTGCTT
Source organism: Hyalomma asiaticum (assembly GCA_013339685.2). NCBI lineage: Eukaryota > Metazoa > Arthropoda > Arachnida > Ixodida > Ixodidae > Hyalomma > Hyalomma asiaticum. Next base: position 16,946,833 of record CM023488.1, on the reverse strand, counting down.
CAATCAAATTTCCTGAAGCACTGTGGCGTCATGTGTATCAGTGCAGGAACCTAACAGTCGCCGCCTGCATTTTATTTTCACGCGTTTTCCATCTTACCAACACTTCTATTCACAAGGGTGGTCCTTGTATCGCTAAATGTAACTTACTAGTGAGTTTTAGTATATCGGAAAGCAGCAAACGCAAAGATTTAGCGTTAACGTTAAGTTACCGTGGAACACACCGCGCATGCGCAGAACCTTAACGTATACGATACCCTTACGTGCCTACGCTATTTTCGGAAGATATCGTTCAACGCTAACGCTCGCAAAGGGACCCATACGGCTGCCAAGATGGCGGCGTCAGTCGAAGTGAGACCGCTCGCTTCAGATCTGTCGGGACATCGGCCTGCATTGTTAAGCTCATTCATTACCCGCTGATGTTCTTATTTGCCTCAGGTTTGGCTAATTAAGCTTCGCCAGCCGTGTATTGGTGACAATGTGTCGCCGTTTTCAAGATACGCTCTCAGTAAGCGGCACACAAGGCTTAAAATATCAGTGCACTCGCTTTCACGGCCTTCGAGACTGCGCGTGCCGGCGCTCGAAATCTCAGAGGCCATGTCGCTTTGCTCACGTTTACGATAGTCTCGTCGAGATGGCGGCACTGCCACCGGGGCTTTTTTTCTTTTTGTACATCGGCTGTTTCAAGCTACAAGCAATTAAATAAAGCCGAGACGAGTAGTGTGGTGCATTACTGTATGTATAATGCTTGAAATGACAGTATTGTTTGGCGAAGTATTCCTTCAGTCACAAAGGCGATTTGGATAAGCCAGCCTTCGCAGGCACATGCACAGATGCGCACCCCCTGGGCACTGGAGAAATGTTGCAGAAGCTCCGGGGCACTGATAACAAATGGAAAATCCGCCTTCTCAAAGCGGAAATATCGGCGAAATTTCTCGTATACGGCATAGCCTCGACGACACGGACTGCCTGCGTAGCTTCTCTGGTTTCCAAAGTATAAATTAAGCGCTCCTATGTCATCGCAACTTCGAAATGACAGGCAGTACGGGTCAGAAAGGAGACTCGATGGCGGCATTTTGAAACGAAGCGATGTTTTTCGGGTCTGCCGACACAGCACTAACAACACACTTACACGATACTGGCTCAATGATTTTGTGGCGCACTTAGAGATTTAATAGGAGTTGCTTTAAGGTGTAGTTGTCGCCGTACATGCCTTTGCGTTAGCTTTAGCGTTTCGCTCTCTTCCGCTATACTAAAAGTCTAGTTTGTGCCGCTAAGTGCACCCAGCTTTACCGTAACGTTAACCTTAACGCTAAATCTTTACGTTTGCTGCTTTCCGATATACTAAAACTCACTACTAACGCAAGAAAAATAGTTTTTTTTCACTTTGGTGCCCTTTAAGGCCTCACTGGCAGTCAGGTACTCAATGTGCAACCAGGGCTGAAGGGCGACGCGACGGTACTCACATGTAAAGGGGCATATAAAGTGGTCACACAACAAGCGCACCCATATCCGTGCGCAGACAAGGTGCAGACGGCCATTACGTTCTTGTGACGGGCGTGAACCCAACTCCCCTTGGCGAAGGCAAGAGCACAACCTCGGTGGGTCTGTGCCAAGCACTGGGCGCCCACTTAGGACGCAATGCGATCGCCTGCTTGAGGCAGCCATCGCAGGGCCCGACCTTCGGCATCAAGGGGGGCGCCGCCGGTGGAGGATATGCACAGGTATGCCAACTGAGGTTTCGAACACACCACCTAAGTGTACGTGCTGTTGCATCCAATGTGTCCTGTACTGTGCAAATTATCTACGTGCCAACCTTCTGGACTATAGTGTCTCGGGACTCTTTCCAAGGTTTATAGAGTGCTACATGCTGTTGCGTGTCATGTGCCGTGCAGTTAATCCTGGTGCCAACCTTCTGGACTGCTGTCCCGTGATTCCCTGACATGCAATTTGCAAGGTTATTTATAGAGTCAACTGCGACATGTTAAAAGGCCCTTTACCAGGCCACATAACACATATTGGTTATACGCCGGAAGTTATTGCGTGGGAGCGTTCTATAGAGGGCTACCTGTACCGCAGGAATTTCTCAGGGTAGTTCATCATATAAGCAGAGACAAAAATGTCTGATGTGGCGTTTTCTGCCATATACATCACCGACTGCGAAATGAAAAAGGCAACAGGAACACAGCTCACCAAAGGTGGACACCGCAGTATATACGCTGTCGTTGCGCCTTCGTTTTCACGAATGTTTCGCACATACAGAAAATTTGATTTTTAAAGTAAACGTATTCATCTACATATAGGCGGGGCGCTGTGCAGGTCATCCCGATGGACGACCTGAACCTGCACTTGACGGGCGACATGCACGCCGTGACTGCAGCCAACAACTTGCTGGCCGCGCAGCTGGACGCCCGCATACTGCACGAGGCGACGCAGCAGGACGCCGCCCTGTTCGGACGCCTCGTGACGCCTAGAAAGGGCGCCAAATACTTTTCCGAATCGCAGCGACGCCGTCTCGCACGGCTGGGCTTGCCCGTCGATGCGAAACCCGAAGAGCTGACCGCCGAACAGGCTCGCCGCTTCGCCCGGCTCGACGTGGACGTGGACAGCATCACCTGGAACAGGGGTACGCGAATTCGGCTTCTGGAAGTCGAGATTACGTTCACTAAGTCTTGATGGTGATGATGGTGACGATACCTTGAGTAATTTAGATATTTCTCAACCCGTCCTTGTACGGGTTCCTTTGGGATTAGTGTTAGTGTTAGCTACATTGGGTGGAAAGACTAAATGCGCCTAGATGGCTAATGGCTTCACGAGCGCTGTCTCCGCGTCGCGGGTTCGATCCCGACCGCGGCGGTCGCATTTTCGATGGAGGCGAAAACGCCAGAGGCCCGTGTACTGTGCGTTGTCAGTGCACGTTAAAGAACCCCGTGTGGTCTAAACTTCCGGAGCCCTCCACTACGGCCTTTCTCTAGTCTCTATCCCTTTCACTCCCTTTTCCCCACGCCTACGGAGGCTTAGCCGTGCTCCCTACATGGGCTGCAGAAAGCAGCGGCCTTTCCTAACGGAACCACAATCATCATCATCATCTCCCTGCGGCCACTGTTTTCAGAGAAACAGGGGTGCGCGACTCTTCTCACTTCTAGGGAGCCTACATGACTCCCTAAAGGCAGTCATGTAGGTACTCACTTCTGTTTATGCTGCAAGCGTTTTGACTGCTGTGTGTTTGCTTTCATGTAGTCCGAAGTAATCGCGTTTGATTGTGCGCGAGGGACACAATGCTCGCTGAACATTCGCTTACTAATTGTAAGCGAATGTGGGCCCGATAAAATTACAAACCTTGCATTGCTATATCGCTGTCAGCCATTCGCCTTTCTGGCAGACTTGTGCTGCTCTCATCAAATGCCCTCACCAGTAAATCTCTGCAGTGATGGACACCAACGATCGCTTTCTTCGTCGCATTACAATCGGCCAGGGACCAGCCGAAAGCAAGGCAGCACGACAGGTAAGTCTTCGTTGCCGGCCGAGATTTCATGTGTGCTCCAGAGGTTGCTTGAGGTCAACAGTTCTCGCGTTGTATACTCTAAGGCTTGACCTTTCACGTAGCTTGGCTTACCGGTTATCGTAGGCAACCCTCGATGGTCATTATGTTCTACCATGAAGAGTAGCTGCCGAAATACACGTTAAAGTGCTTCCATGCTTATACAGGGAGTTTGAGGTGGCTTGTGCTACCCTTTAAAAAAATGCACGTGCGCGTTACGGCCGGATGCAACCAACAGTGTTATTTACTCTCGTCTCTGGTAACTACCTCAGGTAATTATAAGTGGGCGTCGCGGCTTCGCAGCCACAAGGAAAATTGCACACCGTACATTTCGAACTGGACCCCGCAATCTTTGCAACATGTCTCCAACGAGGGCTTCATCAGGCACGTGACTTCCGGCGCTGTTGATGTGCTCAGTTTTGTTTCGCCGTGGAAAAAAGGCCGAGGCTCTCTCACGCTGCAGGTTTTACACAACGGCTTTTTCTATGTTTCAAGAACTAATATGACGTCGTCTGCTCCGTGGCTGAAAACTGGCCATTTAGCAATAGCCCCAAATTCCCTCTAATTCGAAATTATCGAATAAGCAAAACGTAACGGTAACTAAGACGCACAGTGGTTCGCGAACAATTGCCTTCGGTCCTTTTGCTTGCGTGGTGTGGAACTTTGTGGGCTGTCAGCTGAGGCACATGCACGCGCGCTTTTGCAGACCCAGTTTGACATCACGCCAGCTAGTGAAGTGATGGCCGTCTTAGCTCTGGCCAGGGACATGGAAGACCTCCGGGACAGGCTGCGGGCCATCGTTGTGGCCAGCGATCGTCAAGGGAACCCCGTCACGGCTGACGACTTGGTTCGTGAATAGTTGTGCTTAAGCTTGTTCATCACGCGTGTATGTAGTGCGGCGTAATTTTTCCTTTCCCCCCATATCGCGCAGGGTGCAGCGGGGGCCATGCTAGTTCTCCTGAAGGACGCCGCGTGTCCGACGCTCCTGCAGACACTGGAGGGCACGCCGGTGCTCATCCACTGCGGCCCGTTCGCCAACATTGCCCACGGAAACTCGTCCGTCATCGCCGATCGGATGGCTCTGAAATTAGTCGGTCCCAACGGATACGTCGGTATGTGCGCGACTGTGCCTATGTTGTCACGAGTCCTATCTCATCACGTTCTTTTTTAACAGCGGAGCAGTTTAAGGGCCGGCATTGTGCGCCGTCGCCGACGTCCCTGATGTCTGCTGTCACGCAGGAAGGAAAAGCAGGACCCTCTCTTGCCCTTGCCCTCAGCCCACACTGCTAAAGTGAGTGATCGTGCGAATGAAAACATTGAAAGAGATGAAGAAATAGAAGAAAGAAAGAAAGTCTCGGGCTGCGCAGAAGGCAAAATCGAACCCGCGCTTATATTCTCGACCCACTATAATATACCCACACCTTTGCGCCGACTGCTACGTGACAATGATAGCGACAGTGACAGTGCTCACATGACAGTAAACTTGACACCTTTGCCCCAGCTCCGCTGCTTACTCAGATTTCACAGGCTTGTAACTGGCTTTGGTTTTTGTCTCCGTGCAGCACGTCTGCGAGCTGTGAATTCAAAAAAGAACATGTGCTCCGTTTTAAGTCACCGAGATTAACAGATAATTATGCAGTCTTCGTGCAGCAGTATAATGAGATGCATTGGTAACAACGGTGTGAATGATGCTACTGCTGCTGCTGTAATGGTGGCGGTGATGATGATGATACTTGACATGCGCTTGCTGCTTGTCCGCCAATGTTGCGACAACACTTTGATCAAGAAGGGACACGTGTATTCTCCGTGCAGTAACAGAGGGCGGCTTCGGCGCCGACAATGGCATGGAGAAGTTCGTGGACATCAAGTGCCGAGCGTCCGGCCTCTCGCCGAGTGCTGTTGTCATCGTGGTCACAGTGAGAGCCCTGAAAGTACACGGTGGAGGACCTCCGGTGAGCAGCGAGCATACGCAGAAACCTCTGTGTAACAATCACGGATATAACAAATTGTCGGATATTGAGAAATTGACATGAAATGTTTTTTTACCTATGTCCTCGTGTGACGAATATATGCTTTCAACGAACGTCGGTTATAACGAAAGGTTTCGCTGGATACAAACGCCGTCCAAATTTCTGGAGTCTGTTGTGCGGATCCGCTTTTAAATGCTTAACGGCATGACGTCGCAAAAGAAAAAAGACAGTCTGCGCAGGATGTCGCCAAAGACCACGCGCTCTGGTCTGCCACATTTACGCGCGTACTGCTAGCGCATATGGTTAGCGTTTGCTAATGTGTGTTACTTGGTGGCTGTGTAATGTAAGCTAACGTACGTACGTCGTACGGAACCACTGTTATTGTGATTATGCCAGATTGCTTTGCATACTGCTTCGCAACCATGCATGGTGAACGGACAAACCCAGGAGCCAAGTCGCCGGCGCCTTATTTGTGCGCCGACATCTCCTGATATCATATCAATAAAATAAAAAAAAAACGTAAGTACATCGGCTAAACTATAGATATGATCAAGTGTGCCGTATGCATAGGTTAAATTCTAGATTTTAAAGAATGCTTACGCACAGTGTGAAGGTTCTCCAGTGGGGTGTTACAGCCTCGGCATTTTTCCTTCCTTTGTGGCAGCTGGGATTTTCCTCCGTTCGCAGAACAACGCATTCTTCTTGCGTTTTTTGTCTTGACGGTGCAGATATCGCTGGGCGCCCCGCTTCCGGCGCAGTACAGCAGCGAGGACGTGTCCCTGGTGCGCAGCGGCTTCTGCAACCTCGCGCGCCACATCGAGAACGCGGCCAAGCTGGGCCTTCCCGCCGTGGTGGCCATCAACGCCTTCTCGACGGACACCACGGCCGAGCTCGAGCTCGTGCGCGAGATGAGCCTGGCCGCCGGGGCGCAGGGCGCTGTCGTGTGCCGACACTGGGAGCTGGGAGGAGAAGGCGCCGTGGACCTGGCGCGGGCCGTCGAGGACGCGTGCGCCAAGCCCAGGCCGCAGGTGCGCGGCTCTCACATTTGCGCGATCTGCCCACCCATGGTTATTGCACAATGCGTGCTATTCTATAGTACCAGGACAACTTTTATTGGGCGCTTGTTTTGTCTCACCTTTTTTATGCATGTCATGCGGTAAAAGTAAGTCGACTATATAACAAAGTCTTGTAATCAATTTGTGAGCAAGTGCTTTACATAATATGAAAGTTCCTTGCTTCTAGTGAAAGGAGCTGACAGCAAATAAAAACCCAAATAATAATAATAATAATAATAATAATAATAATAATAATAATAATATAATAATAATAATAATAATATTATTATTATTATTATTATTATTATTATTATTATTATTAAGAGGATGCGATGATGAAAGGACTTTCCCAGGGCCAAGTCCTGCACAGCACCTTACGTAGAAAATAAACGGCAAATTGAATAAACCAACGCGTAATAAAATTGTCAACGAAGTTCTTTGGGACTCGTTTTTGTCAGTTTTTTTTTTTTTTTCGCCCCGTGTAGGTGATAAGGGCGCTCACTTGCCGGATGGTCGGCGGTCGCGCGAAGCCGGTCAACAAACTATATATGCACCCGCCCCGCCACGGTGGTCTAGTGCTTATGGTACTCGGTTGCTGATCCGAAGGTCGCGGGATCGAATCCCGGCTGCGGCGGCTGCATTTCGATGGAGGCGAAATGTTGAGGCCCGTGTGCTGTGCGATGTCAGTGCACGTTAAAGAACCCCAGGTGGTCGGAATTTCCGGAGACTCCACTACGGCGTCTCTCATAATCAGAGCTTGTTTTTGGGACGTTAAACCCCACAAATCAATCAATCAATCAACAAAATATGCACCTGAAGTGTGTTCTAAGTTTTGAGAGCAGAACGTCATTACTGTGGTTCATGGAATCTCGCCAAACGATAAATCTGAAAGCCACTCCGTGAATTTGAATGAAATCATCAAAACCTTTGCCTATATATACTCTGGAATGCCGGTGAAAATGGCGCTGGGCAACTAGACCTCCTGGGGCAGGGGGGGGGGGACTATACCCCCCCCGCCGCTCTCAGTGCGCCATTGCGGCTGACAATTCATGTTTTGAAGAACTGCCCTTTTCTCTACCCTCATTCTTACATCACGTTGTAATGCCTGCTCCATGCTGTTTTTCCCATCATGTACAGTTCTCCTGAGTTTCTCAGCTGTACGTACGGCCCTTCTCTCTACGCAGTTGCGCTTCTCGTACGACCTCTCGCTGAGCATCGAGGCCAAGCTGGAGGCCGTGGCGTGCACCATCTACGGCGCCCGCTGCGTGGAGCTCAGCGCGTCGGCCAAGGCGCAAGCCGAGCGCTTCGAGCGCCAGGGCTACGGCAAGATGGCCGTGTGCATCGCCAAGACGCCGCTGTCGCTGTCGCACGACCCGAAGCTGCTCGGTTCGCCGCGGGACTTTGTGCTGCCCGTGCGCGAGCTGAGGCTCAGTGCCGGCGCCGGATTCGTCTACGCGCTCGCCGGCGACGTGACGACCATGCCCGGCCTTCCAACGAGACCCGCGCTGATGGACATCGACCTGGACGTGACCACCGGACTTCCGATTGGTCTCTTCTAGACGAGAATCTCGGTGTTTGACCAGCTCGTCGAGGGCGTGCTCAAAGGGACCTGTATACGATTCGATTCATTCTGCTGCCCTGGCGAAAAGGCAGAGAGCTGTGCCTATAAAAGGCTAGTGCCTAGAAGTAGAGCTGTGCCTTAGGTCCGGCAACTGCGATATCGCCTTTCCCCGTGGATGTGACCCGAGGGGTATTTCCTATAACCAACCCGCTGAATTCAAGCTATTGAAAGTTTACGATTTCGTACATTTTTGGAAGAGATCAGGCACATTAATACCTGGTGCACTGAACAGCTCGACAGGACTGTGTCCTCTTCAGCAGCACGCATGCAGGAATTTCGATACAATTCTGAACTTAGTGTGTTAAGCTTTGAACAGATATTTTTGCAATAAACACGTACGTATACGACATCCTGCCTTGACAAGACGAGGAGGACGAAACTCTCTCTATACACCTTTTTGCAGAAGCCTCCCTAAGCGCTGCCATAATTAACCCGCACTTGGCTGTGCTAAATAAGCGTGACCCCCCAAAAGAGCACTGCCGAGGCTGTCGCGTCAGCCCTTGTTACTTCCACAGTACAAAATGGATGTGCTCCCTCCCTCCTGTGAAAATGTATGTATAGTGTTTTCCATGGAATTAATTCACGATAACGCCAACATGTATTTGTGGTACATTTTTGTACGGATACGCTCTGTTTCGAAATGTCAACGTTGAATAAAGACGCCGCGTCGGCGCATTGCTCTTGAGTACACTTTAAGTACTTTTCCTGCGACGGAAGTTGGGTGACAACGTATAGTAATTAACAGCGGAGCTGTTTTAGGGGCTAGCAATGTCCGCCGCCACCGTGGTCCGTCACGCTCCATGTGGAGCATTCTCTTTCGCTGAGCCCGCTGCTACATTGCGAAGGCCAAGAAAGAACAAGGAGTCCATAAATGCACGGCAGAGCAGCGTTGCCTTGCCTTCAAACCACTGCCGCAGTCGACCCATTCTTGGGCTGAGCCCACTGGCACAGTGATTATGTGAGGGCAAGGAAAGAAAAAGCGGTAATTGTCTCGCGGGGGTGGTGAAAAATCGGAGAAAGTCATAGAAAATCACAAGGAAGCACAGGAAAACCAAAGTTCCATTGTTTCTGCAACTTTCACACTCCGGCTGCTTCTATATAGTGCTTCCTGTAGTGCTCTTTGAAGCAGCATGCGTGTGCAAGTGCACTTTGTGTGCATGCCATGGCCGCTGATGAAAGAACGCTTTGATCCAACGGCCGTGGTGGCGCGTCTCGTTTTCAGCTGTATCCCAGTCGATTGTCTTGTACAACCCAACGCTACAAGGCTAGAAAGTCTAGTAACGGCGGTACGACCATCCTCAGCGCTCTGGTACAGGCGCACCAATAAGTATGCCTGCGTCGCGCTGTTTCAGTGCACGAATACCTGTAGTTCGCTGTATTGCCGTGGAGCGTGAAAGTCCGGGTTGAATATGCATGCTTCTTTGCGTACTGAATGCAGCGGCTCCACGCATGCGTCAAACGCTACATAACATTCTGCGTGCGCCGTATTCGTAAGCTTCTCTTGTAGAAATCGGAGTGGACGATAGGGCTAGTTGGTGATACATCCTCGGGGTATACTGCGCCGAAGCAAACACTGACACAAAGAAGACAGAGCCTTCTCTTGAAAGCTGATGCGGGCTTTGCTGTAATTGCTACGTGTTGTAGACGCTCCAGTTGATCCATGCATATATCCGATAAGCAGACGAGTGCATCTTCCAATCGCCAGGCAAGTATAGGGACGGGGCAGGCGTCCCCCCTTCCTTGCTGGAACGTTTGCCTCGGCTCTTTGTGAAGGGCCCTTGTCGCTGTAGCACCGCTGCTGGGAAACTGACATCGCACTATGGAGGCACAAAACCCGTGAGTAATATCGTTGTTGCAGTACGCGTAGTGCATTCATGTCAAACAGAAAGCACAAGCAGGTACGTATATCTGCCTAGCCATTCTATATATTCGATCGTGGCGGCTAGGGGACTAAGTGAGAGTATAACGTGGTTGAGAGCTCCCCTAGCTGTACCAGCGTAACTGACGCTGTGCCCGTCTCGCCGGCGCAAGCCATTTTTATGGCGCTTAGTCGTGTCCCTAATGTGGCAGAGAGAAAGAAGCGACTTTTCATTTCAATAAGCACCACTCTACTAAGCCCCATTTTGCAGCTTCGTGCAGTGAGCGCTCTTCGGTTGCTGCAGGCTATTCATGTTTGCCCAGCCTGCAATGCTATCGATAAGTCCAGCAGATTGGGCAAGTTGGTGCATTACACCGTGAAAGCGCTAATCCTGTTGTCTGTCATTTCCTTCTCTTCCTTCTTGCTTAATCTGAGCTGCGCTACAGTGTTGTCACAGTGCAATGCTATCGTTTATACCGTCTGCGCGATAACATGATAGGACGCGTTTGTCAGTATAATGGAGTGGTATAGTCGTAGGTTTCCACATGTTTCGTGCACGTTTGGGGATCAATGATGCTCTGCCGTGTCGCCAATGATCCAGCATTCCCAGTCAAGCGACGATGCAACAAGTTCGCTAGTTTTCTTAATTGAGTATGAGCCAGCTATTTTCTACACTCGAGCCGGTAAGCCCCACTGTTTTATAAGCTGCAGCAGATTTGATCCTAATAGCTTGCTGCGGCCTTCTACCACCGTGGCTGCGGCTGGCAACCCTAAAGATAGAGAGCGATAGATATCATTATCTAAAACTGGATGAGGAACTGCGACACACCCCATGGACGATGAATCTCCGCTAAAGCTTTGGTTTTCCCCTTCTCCTAGGAGCTGCAGGGAAATCTTTGTGGTAATGCTGACCAGGCCCTGTTCTCTGCAACGTTACTAGATCGGTTGGTTCTTTGCGTATCCACGTAAAACAAGAAACGGCGCTTTCATAACCCGAGTGCAGGAAATATGGAGTAAACCTCCGTATGCTCCTTTTTACGGATTCTGGTTTGGTGTGCCTGCCGCGCTAGCAGAGTGTTAGCACTTAGCTCTTTAGGCCAACGTTACTTGGAACTAATAATGTTGGTTTAGGCTTCGTCCCACGTGGACAAGTTCGTGATAGAGAGCAAACAGTTCTTTGAAGCGCGCGGCTGCGTTTCAAAAAGCTGTTCGGCAATCATCGTGGATTATCACTGCATCATTTTTCTGCAATGCAAAAAATTTACGCCCGCGTAAAGACGGGAGCTTTTCCGAAGAAAACTTAGCTGATTTCAAAAATGGCGCTTACCTTAAACGGTAGTGACGTGAGACTACGTTGCCATGGCGCTCAACATGTGGTTCCGGTCGGGGCCCGTTTGCTTTTCCAGCGCTCGGCGCGTTTTCGGCAAACTTGCGCCGGCTGAATGTTTCGGATGTTTTTCCACCTGTAATTTTCACTGAACGTTGTGGCCGAAATGGAGTCTGAGATAGCCTCCCTACGCGCTCAAGTGGAGGCAAAAGACGCCGAAATAGAGAGACTTCGCCGGGAACTGTCGCGCCAACAGGTAACATTTCGAGCTTACGTTCGCTTAGCAAAACTATACTGCATATTTTCGTTGCAGGCTCTTGCAAGTGTGATTGACGCTGCTCTGAACAAGGACGATGTGTCGCGTTACAGCAGGCAGATGTTGCTGCCCGGATTTGGCGTACAAGGTATTCGACGTTTTGCCACAAAACTTGCAAGCGATGGTGGTATCGATTGACAGCAACTCTGCCTGCGCAGTGTGTACCGTTACAAACCCGAGCGGTTTCCGAGTGGCCACTTCGTTATGTTTTTTCCTTGCAGGGCAGAAAGCGCTTAAATCTGCCTCCGTGCTAATCGTCGGCGCCGGTGGACTGGGATGCCCTTGTGCGGCATACTTGGCAGCTGCTGGGGTTGGTATGTATGCGCCTTAATTGTTCGTAAAAGTCACACATCCTCATTAGACTCAATCAAAGGGAGACATAGGTTCTTTAATGAGTGACTAGTCAGCTCGTTCTGCATTTCCCGCAGCAGGCCTGCCGTGAAACATAGAGTAATCTAATAAATATCGTAGTGTAACGGTGACATCCTTATTGAAGGTGGGTGGAATTGTATTAGACTCTTCCATCGTGAACCATAAAATTTGATATTACAGCTGCAGTGTCAAGCAGTGCAGTACACGTGCCGTCGCGTTTCATTGCTTGAACATGCACCATTAAAATAGGAGTTATAAGAATAGGTGGGTGAGTCCACATTTAAGTAAACGTACCATAAACAAGATCATCATTTAAGGTTCTGCAAGCAAAGGACTGCTCAAAAAAACACTTTAAGGAATCATTATCCCTTTCAGTGGCTATGTACCTGTTTATGTATGCAATATGTTTTTCAAATTCTGTCCATTGTGCTTTACTATCGCAAACTTATACCAACAGACCCAACTGGCAGTCATTCTTTGGTCTGTTGAAGGCAAGAAACAAACCACAGATCTCTGGGTAAACTCAACCGTGCCCCGCCACGGTGGTCTAGTGGCTATGGTACTCGGCTGCTGATCCGAGGGTTGCGGGATCGAATCCCGGCTGCGGTGGCTGCATTTCGATGGAGGCGAAATGTTGAGGCCCGTGTACTGTGCGATGTCAGTGCACGGTAAAGAATCCCAGGTGGTCGAAATTTCCGGAGACCTCCACTACACGGCGTCTCTCATAATCAGAGCTGGTTTTGGGACGTTAAACCCCACATAACAACAACAACAACAACAACAAACTCAGCCGTCTCACTGCTCACTTTACTAAGTATTGCAAACATATGACCATGTTGCTGAAGGTGCTACCATGTGTTATGGAATGATTGAAGTGCTCAGATTTATTAATAATGCTGAACAAATGTTTTAATCCTTCTTCCTTCTAACTCATTAAGCATCTTTCTACATTTCCATTACACCTGTAATTCAGTTAATTTTACTTTATTAATGCAACACGAATACCAAAATGCAGTATAAACACGTCTTTGCAATTATGAGGACTCTAAAAAGTACACAGTCCACTATCATACCTCATTGACTTTCTTCTAAGATGATGACTTTCACAGATTTATTGACTGTTTGTTATTCATAAATGAAGGATTTGTGATGTTCTAGTCATAAAACTGACCGCTTTTGACGGTGCTACTTTCCTGTATTCATTTGCACATGTTCATCAAGTAATGCCTCTTGTGACATTGCTGTTTGTTGTTTCAGGTAGAATAGGAATTGTTGATTTCGACGCCGTGGAAAAAAGCAACCTCCACCGACAGATCCTGCATTCTGAGGCCAAAGTGGGTCTGTCAAAAGTAGATTCTCTGGTGATTGCCCTGAGGGAGTAAGTTTCATGGAATAGTTTTACTGCGCCATTCTGCCTACAGTTTTCCCACTAGAATGCAGCTGGTATAGATTTGTAAGGGACTTGTGTTGCTAATTGGCTTTTCCAAAGGTGGTGGAATTTTGTCAAGCTCATTGGTATGCTGATATTATTTGTCATGCTTGGTGGTGAGCACAGTCTACATTGAAACATGCATGAACAGTCAATTTATGAGTAATCATTTTTAAGACTGCTGTATGTTGCCATATGTCGCATAGTGTGTTGTGCTCCTTACGTAAACCGTGCTTTCATTCTTGCTTTCTTGTCAGAAACAGGCTATGCCTTTTTTTAATGTGGTGTATCATTTATGAAAACATGGATGTCCTATGTAGAAGCATTTAATTAGTGGTCAATTAATGTAAGCAGCTTTATTAAGCTTTAATTTATAGCACATGCGCAAGTTGAGCTGGCTGAATGTTAGCACAATAACAAATCAAATTGGGCACTCTGGGGAAATGGAAACAGTCATAAGCTGCTAAGTGCTGTTTCTATTTGTGGGGTACACTGAGAAATGGATCAGGGGTTTGTTTTTATTATATACAAACCTCTTATTTTTTTGCCATATATGTGTAGGCTCCTGAATTGATAAAAGAGCAATTTAGTCCATTTACATGATGCAAATGACCACTTATTAGCCTGTTTGGAAGAATGAAATTTGCAAAAATACCTTTGTCGAAGCATGTCACCTTTAACATTTTGGTTGAGAGCTTTGTCATTATGTGGTGGTTCAGTATTCAGCTTCACACAAAAACTGGAATTCTATAGACAGGATTGTATAACTGGTACAAACAGTTTCTCGTATTCACATAGAGCCTATCATTGCTATGTAATTTATGTTGTCCTGGTGCTTCATTCAGGCATGTAAATACTCGTGAAACGTGACATGTTCTTCAGCTACTGTGAGCGATCATTTTATGGTTGCTTTGTTTCCATAGGTTGAACTCGCAGCCGGAGTATGTCCTACATTCAACGGTTCTTGACAGCTCTAATGCCGTGGACATCATCGGCAGGTCAGGCAGTCTTTTGGTCATTATGTGGGATGGAATAAAAAAAAGGTTGCTTAGACAGCGATGCTTGTTCTTCAGCATCATCTTTCTCTGGCCTGCTGTGATTTGCCTGATCGAACTAGCCGAGCGGGATAAGGCAGACTTATCCTAATGCAAAGATATTTGTAACGAAATTTGTGCTTTCGTAAGGTAGTTTATGATGGTCCACCGCCAATAGGATTATGCTGCCGTAGCAGAAGAGTGCATTCTATGTAGTGCCAGCAACGATTGCTTGTGTACTCCTGTACGTGCTATGTGCACACACACGCTTTTGAACAAGGTACATAGGTCAGAGAAACCTAAAATGTGAGAAGGCAACAGTCAGTGAACAAGGGAAGCATTCACATAAAGTCAGCAATCCAACAAATAGGCTTGGCTTATCTTGGCCAGGGCAGTAAGCTTTGACAAATCTCCCTTTCAAATGATTGACTGCAGGATCTCAGTCGCTTTGGCAGGCAACAAAGTTAATCTTGAACCCTATAAATGTGGTCCTTTACTTCTTTCTATGCTGTTCTTTCTTTCTTTCTTTATGAAGATCTTTAGGATCACTTTGCAAAATGTGGGACAAAGACTGTTCTGGAAGGAGGCTTTGCTACGCTATAGTAATGATGAAAATGTAATAAACAGGGAATTTCATTAGGAAGTAATTAACAGGGAATGCAATTAGAGCCAGTGCTTTGACGAGTGGTCTTGGCTTTGTAACCAGTGCAGGTTCTGAATTGTGAATAATCATTTTTGACTTGGTCAGTGACCATAATTTCCATTCACTGTAGCATGCTACCTGGCCCGACAAGGTTTCGTCAAATTCTTAACTATAGCACTCCTCCACTGTAAGGGTAACCATCTATTTCATGTGGGTCAGACAAGATGTATTGCAGAATTTTGTACATCTCCTATTGCTTGTACGTTTTGTGTAGCTAAAGCCACTTTTATTTACGAATTTATTTACTTATACTGCTCAGTCATGCTACTAGAATTGTGAGCTGTGTGTGCTTGCGCATTGCTGCCGAGATTTATGGAGACTGCTATCAGACTTGACGAGCACAGTCTTGCAGGTACGAGGTTGTGGTCGACGCCAGTGATAACGCAGCCACCCGGTACCTGGTCAACGATGCATGCATACACCTGGGCCGACCGCTGGTATCGGGCAGTGCTCTGCGCTGGGAGGGCCAGCTGACGGTGTATGGGTACCGCGGTGGTCCCTGTTACCGGTGTCTGTTCCCACAGCCACCACCCACCACCACCGTTACCAACTGCTCGGAGGGAGGCGTCATAGGCATGGGCACGTGGAACACATTAACCATATTTATTAAGGAATTGAGCACAAGGTTACTTGGCTTCTGCATGATCATTGCTAGTTTTTTCTTCTGTATGCTGCAGGCGCATCTGTTTAATGGCCAAGCTTAAATATTTAGGAGTCATTCATGGCTCTTGACAATAAAAGACAACAGCATACAGTAAGTGGCAACACACAGAAATGAACATTTACCATTCCCCTCTTATACAAAAATGCTAGCTGGTTGAAGTGCATATGGTGATTGGGATGTCCTGAACAACATGGTGACAGAACATGCTGAACCTCACCTAAGGCATGAACTTGTTCATGCCTTAGGACAAGTGTGCAGTCAGACCACGTAAGCTACCGCCCCACAGCCAAGTGTTGCTAACACCGTCAAATGGAGTTGACGTCACGACGCTTGTGCATTTTCCTGTTGAGGCTGCGTAACTGCACGACACTGGCTTCCTCAACTGTACATGTGCCATGCAGGGAAACAAACAACATGTATGTGGGTGTAGACTGTTGTAGAAAGATGCATAGACGCAGGAGTCACGCGGTAGCCCCATGTGTCAGAGGATATAAGAAACCGAATTGTTCCTTTAGAGAGAAGGTATTTATTGAAGCACGGAAAGGTTTTGTTGGTGTTTCGTCTGGTATGTTATTTGAAAAGGAAACATTGGCATTTGAGAACACAGATACAGTAAAACCTTGTTATAACGAAGTTGAAGGGGGAGTGGTAATTACTTTGTTATAACCATTAGTTCGTTATAACCAATAACAATTTCATCTATAGGAATTTCAAGGGGAATTGCGATTACTTCGTTATATCCGATAGTTCGTTATATCCGGGTTCGTTATAACGAGGTTCTACGGTAAATGCAAGACCCAGCACAGGCTCAAAATGAGCATACTCTGGAAGCTATAATTAGAAAGACTTCCTGAAGCATGACAGATGTGTGCCAGTAAAGGCTGAAAAGTTGAAGATAGGTAGGATTAGTAGGAGTTCTCCGCAGAAAACGCCTCTAGTAAGCAGCTGTTATAGCACCAAGCCCCATAAATGCCATTGAATTTCATGTGAAGCACATTGCATGGTGCAACTTCGTGTCACGAGATCAACATTGCTTAGAGCTGAGCCCAGTGACTGCCACAATATGTTGTGGAGTGACATTGGCTGCTGGTGTGAGCCATATCTTTTTTTGCATTTCTGACTTTCTGCTCCCTCTGTACAATGCAGTTCCTGGCGTTATAGGCTGTATGCAAGCACTTGAAGTGGTGAAAATTCTTACTGGCTATGGAGGTGAGTGACTCAACTAAAAAGTCATACATACCCTTACTTGTTTAAGTTTTGCATGTAATACAAAGTACTGTCGGCCATTTTTTTAACCTGAATGCACGAGTGTCAACTGCGGAGCTGATAAGCGCTAAAAAGGAGCGCAGCAGCAAAATGAACAAGAATGCGCTCGTGCACGTCATGAGCAGCCTTGGGCAGCTGTCGCCCACTAGGCTATTCCAAGGGCCCGCTTAATTTGAACATCCTTATCGTCATCCCTTCATTTTTTCTGAGTGCTGCGATCAAGTTATAAAGAAAAGCTGAAGTGGTCATGCTTGCATGTTGCATTTTCTGATCTATTCAAACGCGATAACGAGCAAGAAAACAATTGGGGTTGGGTTCGTTTCGCATAACGGCCTGTCAGACGAAAGCTGCAATGGAGTGATCACTGTGCTCATGCGCATATTCTTTTTCATATCCTTGCTGCGGTCTGTGTTTTGCTGCTTATCAGCTTGGCGGTTGACGCTTGTGCATTCAGGTTAAAAAAAAATGGCCGACTGTACATCTGTTGCGACTTGCTGTTGTGTTTCTCTGCTGCTGTCTTTTGTCATTTTGAAAACTGTTCATGTTTGAGCTATCATTCTATGATACCTTCATTCCTTATGCTTGAGCATAGCATATGCTTGTTCTGTTTATTTCTTACGCATAAATAACATATAAGGCGTATGTTCATCATGTATTTGTTGCATATACTTGTACCCCATTTTAACTGTATAGCATTTGGCCATGCTGTCAAAAACTGACAAGAGTGCAAGGAAACCAGACACACAAGGTGAAACGCATACCAACTGATTTATTTTTGTGTCATTCACTTCCTTATCTTTGGACACAAAAAATGGAAAGAACACATAGAAAGCGCACATTGCTCATGTCACACATGCACATCGTCATTTGACATAAACACATGCCAGGTAAAGTATGTACAAGGTGTCATTGCAGTTGCAAGGAAGGCCAGTTTTTTTTTTAAAGTGTTCAGTCAGCTTAGCAAGTTCCTCAGCCGTCAGTTAGCCATGAAAGATGTGAGTACCTGTATATTGCCGGGTACCTACCATTTGCTATGCCTTTAATAGAGCATCTAACTTGTGTCGTCCTTTACCGAAGTGATTACAGTAGAACCTCGTTATAACGAACCCAGATGTAACGAAGCAATTGCAATTTCCCTTGAACTTTCCATAGATGGAATTGATATTGGCTATAACGAACTAATGGTTATAACAAAGTAATTATGGCTCCCCCTTCAACTTTGTTATAACGAGGTTTTACTGTATTATTCATTGTTACATTTGTTCTGATGTGTGCTGAGGGCTGTGTCTAAGAGTTGCCCATGTCTTCTGGAAACCTGAAGACGTCTGCTCTGGGAAACTGCTCCTGTACGATGGTGCGGACGCTAGGTGGCGACAGGTGGCACTGAGGGGAAAGCTTCCCGACTGTGATGTCTGTGCGAACCCGTCAAAGGCTCCTGCAATACGGGACTACGCTGCTTGGTGTGGCATAGGGCCTACCAACAAGGTATCTAGAATTGCTAAGCTTATAGACAAACTATTCTTGTTGTAAAGGCAAATCTGTAATGGCAGCCTGGTTGAATGGGGTGGTACGTTCGTTGCCTGTGATTTTATGTTGTTTGTTTCATTCTCGTGTGATCGCAATTAAATTCACATAAACATCATGCACCATTCCATTCACATGTTTCTTACTTGTGCCAAAGCACGAAAGAGAAAATCAAAAGATAAATGAAGATTTGGCAAACTAAACTGTAGTAGTTGCATCTTTGTATTGGGAAGGACCATGCATGTTTTAATGCTTGGGGGCTTGCATGTTGTAAATTTTTAAGTATGCTCTTTTCTGCTTTTCTGCACACACACATCGGTCCTGGAAACCCATATATTCTAGACTGCATTGCTCCGGTATTGGTGCATGAAAATGTGGAGGCAACATATGCAATAACTGGCTTGAAACAGAGGTTCTTCATTACTAAAATTCCCATGCTAACTTTGGACTGTCACTTGTGTCGTACAGTAAATAAGATATTGATTGATTGATTGATTGATTGATTGATTCATCCCAAAATCACGAAATCACTGATGAGAAATGCCATAGTGGAGGGCTGTGGAAATTTCGACCACCTGGGATTCTTTAACATGCGCTGACATCGCACAGTGCAGGGGCCTCAACATTTCGCCTCCATCAAAATGCAGCCGCCACGCCAGGATCCGATCCCGAGTAAATAAAATATTGACATGCATAGTATATGTCACGGTAGTAAAAACATAAGTGAAGTCATGGGACTATGTATTTGAACGTGCGGGTGTACTACAGTAAAACCTCATTATAACGTAGTTGAAGGGGGAGCTGTAATTACTTCGTTATAACCATTAGTTAGTTATAGCCAATATCCATGTCATCTATCGGAATTTCAAGGGGAATTGCGATTGCTTCGTTATATCCAATAGTTTGTTATATCTGGGTTCGTTATAACGAGGTTCTACTGTATATGGCATAGTTTTGTTTAGCAGTTCTGAATTCATAGGCAAATGCCACTCTTGGTGTGTTTTGGTTCCTTGCTTTCCAGTGTAGTGGGCTCACTGTGCTACCCAAGGAGCTGCGGATTTCGTGTCAGGTGAATTTTTATTCTCTTGGTTACACAGTATAAAAACTACACTCGATAATATAAACCAAAGCAGTCAGCTGCTGCAAATGACAAGACAAACAGGGCCATCTCCTAACAGGTGTGAGTGAAGCACTTGTGCTAGCCTGCCACACTAATTGCCTGGCAACTGGTCATAGTTATCCATAACAGCAGCTTGCTTTGAAGTACTGATTAAAGATGGGTTCAGTGATTTCATTTCATGGGCGCACATCCCTTGTTTGAACAGCGTAGGCCTTGTAACACATGCTGCCGCCCGCACAAGCAGATGAGCCATGAGAAGGAATAACCATAGTACAAAGGAAAAAAAAAAATGATACCAGAACATGACTGCGTTCTGTATTCTGTTATTGTCTGTAATCTTTCTACGCTATAGCTGTTCCTTCTCAATTCATGAAACTGCTTGCCCACCCAACAAAACATTTTACTAAGCAGCACAAGCTAATGCTGTGTAGTTTATGGACATGGAGAAAAAGAGAGAGAGAGGACCACTCTTTATTAGTGTTAACAGTCATGGGGAGGGTGCAGCCTCCCTGTCGTTAGCAGATGACCAAGGGTCCTTGGGTCTCAGCAGCTGCTTTGGCCAACTGTATGGCCAAGACATGGAACAGTTTATGGATAACTTTGCAGTGTCACCTCTTTCTCTGCTTTTCATTCCTCGTGTTTGGCAAGACGCACAGAGTGACTTTTTATATGCAAGATCATATGTTACTATGCTAAGAGCTGGTTTGCGCATACCCACTTTCTGTGGCGCGTAAACTGTACTATGTACAAGGCTGTGACATGCTTTACCCTCTCCCCTCTTTCTTTTCTTTCTTCTCACCCTCACATCACTCCCTTGCTATACTATACTGTGCATGGCTGTGTTATGTTAGGAGCTGCTTGGCACATACCCACTTTCTGTGCCACATACCTATAGAGTTTTTTAAATGACGCCACGATTATGACAATCTTGAACAGCTCTGTTGTTAAAAATCATGTTATATGCTGCGATTATATGCACAGCAACCTGAGCTCTCACGCTGCCAGGATTTCTTTCTATCTCTCTATTTCAGGATTTGAAGGACCGACTTCTGTGTGAGGAGCCCAGTTGTCTTCTGCTCGATGTTAGGCCTAAGCATCAGTTTGAGATGTGCCACCTTCCTGGAAGCCTCAGTATCCTTTTGATAGGCTTCTGAGGCACCTGTGTCAGAGACCATTTGCAGTGTAATCTGAGTAGAGGCCATATTGTTATAAACAAAGAGTAGGCCTACACATCGTAAGAGTAATTGTTGAAAAGTTGTACGTGGGAGTAGCAATTATACAGATTCTTTAATGGTGTTTAGGTTTCGCTGCAGCCTATGAAAGGCACCTTAGTGACGTGCTGTGCTTTGCAGCTAATATGCATGATAATGCAGATATGAGACCAATCCAAGATTGCATGCAGAACACTCGCATCTGTCCCAAAAGTCGCTTTCAATAGTGGATTTCGGGACAGATGCGAGTGTTCTGCGTAGTGAAGTTTAAAGGGTAAATTGTTACAGCCAAGCACCTTTGTTATTATGAGGTACTTGTGGGCTCCAAGATACTCATTGTAAGCAGTTGCACAAGGGAAATATCGCATTAGCATAGCTTAGTGTAAGGATTACTTTATTAAGCAGGTCATTTTTTTGTAGAAGCATTTCCTGCTGAGGCATTTGTGCCCAACCAGGCGCCCGTTAGTGCGGGGATTGCACTTATTCTAACTCACCATGCAGCAATCATCTGTGAATATTATCCCATAAGGATAGAGGTGTTGGCTTTGTTGTGTGGCTGCTGTGTTGATGCAGACTATGTCAGTCAGGGGAATATATCCACCTTAGTACCATGGTATGCATTGTATCACACCATATGTGGATGGTTTACTGTCCATTTGTTATGGTACCGTTACCCATCTCTTGCAAACATCATTGTTCTTTTACTGTAGCAATGCACAGATATTCCTCTTGAGCAGCTGGACAATGAACTTGGCTCGTTAGAGCAAAAACTGGCAAAGAAAGCAGAAGGTAAGGGTGATATAGTTTTTTGATGATGTTGCATGTTTCATGTAACCTGCGTTGTGCTTTAGTGTGGTGTGCATCATGGAAAGTTGGAAGCAATAGTGGACTTTTCACAGCTGTGATGAAAGTTTTGAGTAGTACTTGTGTAACATGCTGAATCATCTGATTAGCTAGGACTAAACGTGTAAATTCTTATAAAGCTATTTTGGAACACAAGTGCTAATGAAAGCTTGTCCAGTGCATTTAATAATAGCAGACGACACAGCTGTGTTTTGTGTGTTTCTTGTGACTGCGAAAGAAGCATGTGAATATTAAAAAACTGACATCACTATATAATTGCATATGTGAGACAGGTATTTCAAGCACATGTCAGTGAATCAAGTGTTTATGTTGGCTGGAATGATAAAGGAATGCATTGTCCTGCTTGGTATCCCGTCTATTGTTTATGAGATGCTGCTTTGTGCTCTTTTATTGGGATAGCTATTAAATGTATGGTGAAGGCACATTTGTAGTTTCAGAGTCATCACATTGTCAGAGTATCAATGCACACACGTCCGTGTGTAAAGTCTGGGCATGCTCTGTTTCTGCAGTGGTTGTAATATGTCGCCGTGGCAATGACTCTCAGCTGGCAGTGGAAAAGTTGAGACAAGCTTGGAGCGAAACGGTCAAAGTGCGCGATGTCCGAGGAGGCCTGGAGGCCTGGGCCAGAACCGTGGATCCGGACTTTCCCACATACTGAGCCCATGTTGCATTTGTCAGATGATGCATTTCTAAATTTCCAGAGCCGTCCACTACGGCGTCTCTCATAATCACAGCTGGCTTTGGGACGTAAAACCCCAGAAGTCAGTCAGATGATGCATTTATAAACTTCCACGTGTTATATAGTTACGTAC
The DNA here is from genome assembly GCA_013339685.2 of Hyalomma asiaticum. Classification (NCBI taxonomy): domain Eukaryota; kingdom Metazoa; phylum Arthropoda; class Arachnida; order Ixodida; family Ixodidae; genus Hyalomma; species Hyalomma asiaticum. The sequence continues at coordinate 16,924,149 of CM023488.1, read as the reverse complement.
AAGCACTGTCCTGTCTTTCAAGCAAAGTGTGGCCATACCTGTGAAGGATACCCATGTTTCTAACAAATAAAATGTTGCAGCAAAACCTTGTTGTAACAAGTTCAGTTATGACATGGGAATAGCTTCCTTGTATACAATAATTCATTCTAAATGTCTATTTGTAATGACTTTCTAATGACACTGTCATTTAATTAGTTTTTACTGGTAATTTAACTCTTTTCCACTGATGGTTGCAGGACTAAATCCTGGCCATGGCGGCTGCATTTCAATGGAGCGAAAAGCAACCGTGCACTTAAATTTAGGTACACGTTATAAAACCACATGCAATGAAAATTACTCTGGAGCCCCCTAGCATCTCGTAATCGTAGCTGGTTTTGGCATGTAAAACCTCATCAAGGATTATTATTTACATGATGCTTGTCTGCCAAAGGTTCCAGGTTCAAAGCCCTTAGTCTAAGTTTGACTACCAAAGGCTTTGGATTTTAACTTGGCACCTCTTACACAATAAGGACTCTTGGAGATATTTTTGCTCTCCGCTCCCTTAGGTGTGTCTGGGAATCAAACTCACAACCTAGATATCCATTGTCATTGAGCACCATCGGCATGTCCGAAGTCCTCATTACTGCATTTGCCTCCTTTCTTTGATGCCAGTGCACATGTAAGAAATTTACTCGCATCTAAGATGTGTTATGCACAGTGTTACGGTCATTAAAAGGTGCGACTGCCTCACATATTTTAATCCCTCAGCGTGAACTGACACCAGTATAATGCAGTCAAAAATCTGCAAGTAAGCCTCAGGCAGTGCTTCAGCAAAATGGAGTCAGACTAAGCAACAGTCTGGAATGTGCCATCCTTTGCTTACTGGAAGCATTCTGTGTGGCAAAACCTGCTTGCAGTATTCCTGCATTTGGATTTTATACGTCGCAGTGCAATGCTTCACAATACTGACCGTTGTTTGGCCTTCTGGCGTAGTCTGTTGGGAGTTTGCTGAAAGTGCTCTGTGTAGTATGCAGCCCCTGTGGAATTTTTGCACAAGAAGAATGTCTCTGAGCAACTGGAAACTTTCCCTTTCTCATACTCCAGGATGCAGCTTTGTACTGTTGTACTCTTTTTGCACTTTTGCCAAGACAATCTATTAAACGCTACTCATTAAGACAATACAGAATTGATTACTTTAGCAGGTAATAACGATTCAATTTAACAGTATGTTATGCTTGAGTGAATCTATGATGGCTTGCTTGCAGTAGTTAGTTTAGGTTAAAGTCTCTTCAAGTCAGGTGCCCATAGAAATATTAAGGTGTTTCGAGGCAGTTCAGAATTATTACGCAACCAGATGAGCAGGAGAACGAGTGGAAAGATGGTATGATTTTTTGTAAACTATTATTCAAATTCAAAAGCTTCGTTTGCTCTCGAGTGTTCTGTGGAGGCTAGATTTTGTGGCGAACGTCAAGAAGCTGCAGCAGGCTCGGTGTGGCATCACTTCAATTTACAATGAAATGCACATTTGATGGGCACAGCGAACCAATTCATGCCATAGACGAGAGACAAATGATGAAAGTGATGATGCTCTTTTATTCACAATAGCAATTTCATGGTACTGAAAGTATAAATTCAACTCTAAGTATAAATTTTCCATAGAAACTGCATGTTTCAACATGTGCACGAGTGAAATTCGTTTCCCTCAACAATATTTATATTTAGTTTACTGATACAGTCAAACCTCATAACATTTACTAAGACATGGAAACAACTTTATTATATCTGATAATTCGCTGCAAATGTATATTTGTAAGACTTCTTTAATGGCAGTACTATTTTGCTCTGAATTCATTATTATAACCGCATTCATTATATCAAGTTTCAACTATATTTCCGCCTGCCTAAATTCACACAGCTTCAGCGAATTCAGGATATGACATGTAATTTCATCGTATTTACTCTATTTACCAAGTGAATTTCTGTGTTAAAAGCAGGTGACTCATGTACAATAGAGCTAAGCCCTCGAAAGCATCCCCCTAACAGCAATTCATCACAGTTTCCTTCCTTTTTCCAAACACTTTGGAATGGCAAACCTGCCTGATGGTTACAAAATGCTTTAGCAATGTTATCCAGCCTTGTACAAGACTGATGCGTGTAAAGCGAGCGGATGGAGAGCAACGCTGCGACACATGCTCTGGGAGTGTGTTGGCAATACTATCACTGAAACCGGCACCGTTCGTGGCACGCCTGTGGCATAGGAAGCCACTAGCTCGCTCCTTTTTCCAGAGTTATTTCTTGATGAAGGGTGCAGAGTGCCTAGCGTAGTGGCAACACAACCAGCACTTTCACGAGTCCTGAAACACCATGCGTAATTGCTTTTCTGTGGTAGTCAGCCAGCTTGCCAAGATGGCCCTACACAAGCACTCCAACACTTTGCAGTCCCTTACAAAAATGCCATATATGGCGATATCAGGAATTGGGCAAATGTGGCTATATATGGCATGTGCCCGTATGTGGCCGTATTTGCCTAAATCTCGATAGAAACATATACGGCATTGAAAGACTCACACGAGGAATGCCATGTAAGACTCTGATGTGTATTGGGTAAATATGGACACGTACGCACATGTATATAGCCATATATGCACATATAGCCATATATACATATATGGCTATATATGGCATGTGTCCATATTTGCCCAATACGCATCAGTCTTGCATGGCATTCCTCGTGTGTGTCTTTCATTGCCGTGTATGTTTCTATCGAGATTTAGGCAAATACGGCTATATACGGGCACGTGCCATATATAGCCACATTTGCCCAATTCCTGATATTGCCATATATGGCATTTTTGTAAGGGATAGCACGTGCTATGCAAATCACTCAACATATTTACAGGTCTCTGCTTCAGACTGCCATCTGTGAACAGTTCATCGAAGTGCAAACAGCTTTCAGCAGAGCTGGCACTCGGCTACTTTTTCTTGTCGGACACAGTGTAGCGTTCGTACGAGCGGGCGGGGTCGTAAGGTTCCCATCGGGATGCTGGGAAGATGTGCTTGTTCCTTTCGTACCACGAGCGCAGCAGAACCTTGCCTGCATGTGATTCTTCTTTCTCGATCGAAGCATCGTTGGTCAGCCGCACATCTTCCCTAGCGTCGTAGGCAAACAGCGGGCCACTCTTACCCCGAGCCTGCGAAATAAAGGCACTCACTCAAACCTTGTTATAACCAAGTCCATCTGAAACTGAAACCAAAGTAGTTTCATTGTAGTACACAGTCATTTGTTGTAAATGTACATTCCTAACACTGTTTCAATAGTAACACTAATCATTTACTTTGTTGCAACTGATAATTCATTATAATCTGTATTTGTTATGTCGAGGTTTGACTACCTGGAGTAAGCCACTATGCCAACTCTCGTGCTAGTGTGTTCTAGAGAAGCCACAGTAAGAAGGAAAGTCAGTAGTGGGTTTATTACTGCTGCCTTATGCATTCACGGTTGATGAAGAAAGCCCTTGCACAAGGGTTCAAAACTGGTGACAAACACAAAGTATCTCGTTTCTTTTGTCTGCTTTACATCGCACTGGAAGTGCAGTTTAAAACATTCATGAAAATAGAAAGCCTTTAGCCAAGCTATCATGCATTCATCGTTACATGGTGAAAACGTAGCATTGAAAGCTACTTGAGAATTTTCAACCTTATCTTGTTTCACCTGAGCATTCAGTTTCAAGAACTTTAGTACTCTCTGGTTTCCTCAATGCAATGCACTAGGTTACCTTGATTTTAGCCTCACTTTAGTGCAACTTCCATCGTGTGTGCGGCCCCGCAGGAAGATTTGCAGAAACTACCTGTGGGCACATGCAATACATTCAAATCTAATGATTTAGACTCTACAGAAAGTACGCGGTTAGCACGTAAGCCTGGTTCCTTTCTCTAGTTTCTCAGTTTGTCAACACAATGCACGCATCCAGCTATGTGCATTTCATGTGGATGCCACAACCATGCTAAGATTTTAGTTTTTGCATGCAATGGAAAGCAAGCAACATTTGCATCCGGCTTTGATTGCAAGTAGTGTCAGAGCAAGGTTCGATTTGCCAGAGTGATCACAACCCAATTATGACAACGCAGTCCCACCTTCGTGACGATGAAGTCGTAGAATGTGTAGTGGTGCGGGATGATCAAGTCCTCCTTGACATACATCAGTTGGTCTGCTGTAACTGCCCGCAACTCGTAGAACTCCTTTCGAAGAACCTCCAGGCATTTCTGCAAGCGAAAAGCAATGAGCAGTGCAGTTTGACTTACCAAACACCTGCAATCCGGGTAACATTTTGTGCACTCCTGCAAGGACTGCGGCTCACGCCTTCTATTCAGTAATGAGGGCTAGGCGTGGTATGCAGATCGCAGAACTCTTTCCCAATTACTATACGCTCCTAATCCCCGCATGATATCTCCACTAAGTTCAGGTAGTGAGGAGAAAAATCACAGGCACCTATCTGGTTCCCTCTACTGATTGGCTTAGGCCATGTACTTGCCATTTAAGCTATGTACAGTGGCCACTGAATGCATGCATTTGGTTAAGGGGTATGCAAACTTAGGCAACTTCCAATTTTGTGAAGGAACTTGAAGCTTTACAGTTTTAGCAGCAACAGGTATCGAGCTGTTCTCTACAAGTGCATGACTGTACATCATCTTCCTTAAACCATTTAGTCCTACTTTATATTAATGCAGCTATCTTGAAACAACGCACCTTTAGCAAAGCATTACAGAACTAATTTAGGGAGGTTGAAACAGGTTGTTTCTGGAACGGATTAGTTCATAAATGTAGTCTGTATATTGGTCAAGGGAAGAGTTGGGATGTGGTGAAATGTTAGATGTAGAAGGCACCAACTTGCCTGCAAGAACTGGTAGATACTGTTGCCCTTCTTCATGCGCACCACTTTTCGATGGCCCGAGCCGTCCCAGTAACTGAAAGTGATCTCAATGTCCTCGTTCTTGAGTTGCTGTTGTTTCTGTACCCACTCCTGCAATCAATGAAATCACACCATTTGCAAACTTCAACAGACAAAAATATTGTGACTTACAATTACTAAAGCTATGCCAAACCATGTCCTCCTTCCATTTCGCCAACGTTTTTGCAGGGATCTAACAAATGGAACACAGAGATGATGAAAGAACAGAGAAAGAAGGCTACACGAACGCTTGGGATCATATTCATCTCTACATTGTGCACTTTAAACATTCATAGAAAATGACAGGAAATGCTTGGGTAGGAAAGATCCGAGTTGAGATGACAACTAAGCAATGGCTAGTGTTACAGGCTGATGTCTTACAAGACGTTCTACACATCAATCTTGCTTTTCTAATCATTTTAGCTTCATTCATGCCAGGTTACACCACGACCGCTATAATGTACTTTTCTAAATTTCCTTCAAGTTAAGTTTGTGGTTTCACTGCCTCAGTCTTCATGACAAGCGAAAGCTGCATGTGAGTGAAGCCAAATAGAGGGTTAACTTGTGGTGCCTCAGTCATCTATCATTCCTATATTATTGCCAGTTTCATATCTATATATGGACACACCTCAGCTGAGCTCTATTTGTTATCCCTATACCGCATGGAACTACAAATGCTTTGCACTGCATACCATGCGAAGCTCTTCTCTGATGCGTTTCTCATCTTCCTCTCGTTCTCTGTCCGGAAGGAAACTCGTGTCCACGTCGGGGTTCTTGCCCAGCTTTCGCTTTACAGGCGGTTCGTAGTCGGGCCCATCTTTGTCTTCATCCTGTTCCTTTGTTTCCTGCGAGTTTCCTTTCTCTTCCTTTTCTCCATCCTCACTGTTGTTGTTCTCTTCTGCATCCTCGTCCTCCTCTTCCTCATCGTCCAGTTTGAATGACAGTGCGGCAATCTGGAAGAACAGAAGAATACAATAGAATAGAAATCAACGATACTCTGCAGCACAAATGCTGCAGCCAGTTGTGACAATGCATTACTGCCACAGCAGGGAGTGGGAGACCCATACCGTATTACGGAATATAGTATACTAATCCATGTTTGTCCTCCGCAATTGGTTAATTCTGCCTGCTGAGGCAGGACTGAGCATTCAGGGATTTGGGATTAGTTGGGATCAGCACATAAAAGTATTCTGTAATTTGTGGTATGGTATAGGCCCCTGGTACATGCTTTAGTACTGAAGTTTGAACAGTCCTACAATACATGCACTGGCAGCAGGAAAAAAGGTACACTTACTGCAAAATCTTTCAAGGCGGTTTTTATGACCTTGTTCTGTGCTAGCAAAAATGCCACTTAAGTTATTTTTTAAGTTTACATTGCAAGCCAAACTTGCAGCAATTCTCAAGGATAGTGTAATGTCCTCAGCTGGGCCCTGGTGGCCACTGTAGGAACTAATGCACTGATTAAATGCCATTTCAGTATGGTTTTTTTCCCCAAATATGCTTTGTGTAAATTGTAATGTGTGAGTACAGGGTGCTGTAGATGACCGTTTGCAAGTGAAGGCAGTGAAGTCTGCAAGGACAAAATCTGGCCCTGACAAAATCGTGTGTTCTTGTGCCAACGAGTTGGAATTCAGACAGCATTAAACGGTGAAATTCAGTGGCAAGTATGTTGATCCAACGAGCCCAATAACAAATTTTTATCCTCAGCACTTGCCTGCCTTCTCTGCCTCTCTTGCTGTTCCCGTTTTTTCTGGATTTCGCGCTGCCGCTGAAGCTCACGTTCTTGTTGCCGCTGTGCTAGTTGACGTTCTCGTTCTTTTACTACATCCTCTTGCTTAGCCTGAAACAAAATGAAGACAGATTGGAGTTCAAATGCTCACAAGCAAGTCCTCCTCATGATTCGTGCAATGGTCTTGTTCACAAAACACTCCTAATAAACTACTGCTACTCATCGCAATGTAAACCTGTAGAATTCTGCGAGACTTCTAGTATTATAAGCTCTGGAAATAGTGCTTTGGCACTGGTCTACTCCATACTTCTGTATCTGCAATTAACATTAGCGGTACAGGCAAACTCGCTTTACAATGCATATGCATGAGTGCATTACGTGCACCTTATTGGTGCCTTGACCCAAATTAATGTTGAGAAAGAAAGAAAACAATGCGGCACAGCTTACCTTCATTTCATCGAGGGTGACAAGCCCAATCGTGCTCGATTTAAGCTGCTGCTCCACGGCATCGTAATGTGCGGCAAACTTGTTCTCCATTGTAGAGAGCTTCAACTCTTCTTCAATCTTTTTCTTTCGCAGTTCCAATTCTTCCAACGCTTTTTCACGCTTCTTTTTAAGATGCATTGCACGGCCAGCCTCGCTGGCAGCTCCTTTGTACATAGCCATGGCTCTGCCTTTGTTTTATGAAGCAACACCGACTGTTGTACCTGCGGACCAAGCAAACGAGCACCTAATGGTCAGCGTCGTTTCTCGGCACTCAACTGAACGTGAACATCGCACTACGTACAGTCACGTTTTGCAAAGCTTGTTCTCGCGCTATCTTGAGCACTTTGACACTTTGAGCACTTGAGGCACTTTCAGAACATAAGGAATTTTACTGTAGCAGCACCATGTTGTACATTCAACGTTCCAGCATCCGTGATCAATCAAGTTAGCTGCAGTTGCGCATGCCAATAAGGGAGAACCAATCTCAAACTGAATGTCCCGCAGTTAAAGAGCTAACACACCTTGACGTGTACCACGACAGAGAAGTCGGAAACGTAAGGGAAAGCACTCTTACCGTAACAGCGACGACAAAAGCTAAAGACCGTAGCGGCGAAACACTGATCAAAATTCGGGTCGCACGACGACGCGCTGTATGAGGGTTTCAGAAACTACTAGAAGCAATGAAGCATATTCCCTTATTACCATTATTACTCCACGCTCTCTTGTAAACAAGTATGGTGCAGTCGCTAGCGCTAAAGGAATAGGAAGCGGGAAAATGTGGTACTAAACCTTGCTTACAAACCTGGACATATGATAATTACATTGTCGCGACGTACCTCTGAAGCGCAATGTCGACTTTCAAGGTTTCAAAGATAAAAAAGAATTTTTAAATACTAGCCATGGCGTAGCACGACGACTAGTCCAATGTACAGTGCATTAATTACGCCAGAAATTTGGAACTGAATGTCCTAAATTAATGGCCCCTGAACTTTACTTCAAGCATGGTGCAGTCGCTAGCGCCAAAGGAATTAAAAGCGGATAAATGTGGTACTAAACTTACCTTTCAGACCTGGACATACGATATGTTGCGTGCGTTGCGAGGAACCTCTGAAGCACAATGTCGATTCGAAGTTTGGAATATGCAACGGACCTGTTGAAATACATGCTAACGGCATAACCGCGACTAGTTGCAACGTAAAGGGAATTAAGTCATCAACCTGGAAGCGAATGTCCCACAAATTACGGCTATCGAGCCTTCTTGCTTCAAGCATGGTGCAGTCGCTAGCGCCAAAGAAATTAAAAGCGGATAAATGTGGTACTAAACTTACCTTTTAGACCTGGATATATGATATGTTGCGTGCGTTGCGAGGAACCTCTGAAGCACAATGTCGATTCGAAGTTTGGAATATGCAACGGACCTGTTGAAATACATGCTAACGGCATAACCGCGACGACTAGTTGCAACGTAAAGGGAATTAAGTCATCAACCTGGAAGCGAATGTCCCACAAATTACGGCTATCGAGCCTTCTTGCTTCAAGCATGGTGCAGTCGCTAGCGCCAAAGAAATTAAAAGCGGATAAATGTGGTACTAAACTTACCTTTTAGACCTGGATATATGATATGTTGCGTGCGTTGCGAGGAACCTCTGAAGCACAATGTCGATTCGAAGTTTGGAATATGCAACGGACCTGTTGAACGGCGTAACGGTGTTGAACGGCGTAATCGCGACGACTAGTTGCTACGTAAAGGGAATTAAGCCATCAACCTGGAAGCGAATGTCCCACAAATTACAGATATCGAGCCTTCTTGCTTCAAGGATGGTGCAGCCGCTAGCGCCAAAAAAAAAAAAATAAGTAGCGGGATAATATAGTACTAAACTTACTATAACCTTGAGAACCTGGATACATAGAAACTACGCAATGTGGTTTACCTCTGAAGCGCGAAGTTGATCGAAAAATTCTAAAATATAACCTACCACTTAAAACACGACCATAAAGCAACAAAATTGGAGTAGCACCCCAGTCGCAATGCTCATAATCACTTTTATTCACTCATTATTTTTGCCCAACCTGGAGCGATGCAAGGGTATGCTTGCTAGCGCCAGAGCAATAAACGGAAGTTTTCCGTACTATAACATTCATGTCATTTTTTTAAAGTAATTATGCACTATTCATTATTGTTCTAACTTGTTGTACAATTGTATTTTTGAAGTGACAAACGTGACTAAGTATTCACAAACTGATTATTAGCAGGTAGCGACGTAAACAAGCATGCGTCATTTTTGAGAACTAAAGCTGTGACGCTGGGGGCTGGCCCCGAACAGGCTTTGACGTTATGGGGTGGTGCCAGCGGCCGCAGCAACGAGCGGCGACAGCGAGTGACGAAGTCAACGAAGTCCTCTACGCATTCGTTTCGTCCCTGCTTGAAGCGATGCGCTTGTAGCTGCTTTGCCACGCTGTACTGGAAGGAGCCCAGACAGGCCGTCTCGGAGCGGGCACAGCACGGCCTCTCCTTGCAGGCGTGAGTTTTCGATCCAGGACGTTTCTTGTGGCGGTGCTCATGTTGATCGCGAGTTCCGGGAGGTTTTTACCCGAAACTACGAGTATCTTTCGGTCTCTGATCTCGCGCGGTTTCTCAACCGACGTCGCGCTTTCTTGTTCCGTACGTTAAGGCGAAGACCCCCCCGCGCTGTATTTGATATCTCGGTTAGATCGATTAGTGTATCTGCATGCCCGTTTTATGGGACTTCTTTTTTTCTTTTTTGGCTTCTACCTTGACTACCGCTGCGATCGCATTTTGACGCGCGCAGTGCAACTGTGTTACAAGCGCATTTGCGGGTACTTTTGCGAGATTCGCGGTTGCGGTTGCTGCCGATCAGATGATCGAAGCACACACCCTTTCGCTGTCTTGAGAAGTGAGGCTGCGCTTGCCTGAAACTTGTCATTCATTGCAATCTCTGCAGGCTTTCGAGGGAAGGCTGGGGCGCTTGGAAAAAGTAAACGAGCGGCTCCCCACAACCATGACGTAGCCAACGATGAGTACCATGAAGTGCGTCTGTCAGGTGAGAAACTTGTCCACACCTTCGTTCGATTGAAATCTGCTGTGCCGCAATTGGATCAAGGCCGCATCACTTGTATTCTCACTTAGCCTGGAGGATGTAACGTGTGAACGCTTCCTGCATTCAAACGCAGCTGTCACTGTTTCGTTTCCGAGGGCTGCTGCACGTTTGTTTCTTTTCAGGGGCGTTGATTAACGCACTGATGTGTGGACCAGGTGTTCTGATGTTAGTGTGATGTTGTAGTAGTTGTCACCTCCGTGAAACTATGTTTTGATTCGGTGTACTTTTCTGCGAGCTCCTGTGTTTGAACAGGCCATAAAGCCGTGGAGTACGTGGAGTCGATTCAGTTACACGAGGCTTGATTGCATATGCATTAAAGTGAGGTAGCACATAGGAACACATATGAACCGTCGACTTGATAGAGTGCTGTGATTTGTGTAGGGCAGCTAAGAAACCATATTACAAAGAAATACTGACACAGTGTCTTTTTTACTTTGTTTCCATGTAATCAGAGGAACTTACAACTTCTTTAGATCTAAGAATGCTGACAAACATCAGAGCTCTTGAGAGAACTTGTTTCAATATTCGTTCACGTCAGACTGTAATTTAGATTTTTTTTTATCCGTAACATCGTGATACATTAGCTCACTTTGTTCTCGGCAATCGCTGCAGCTGCTGAATGAAATTGCAGCTGCAAGGAGCACTTGTAGCAGTCTTGTTAATTTCTTTTGAGTATCGTCGGCGTCAACCTACACGGGATTGACATATTTAGCTCGGCGTCATGACACAGTGGTGAGAAAAAAATATTTTGGGGATGGTTATGTGCCAAAACCGCAATATTTTATGTGGGGGCACTCTAAATTTTGACGTCTGGGACTCTTTAACATGCATCTGTATGTCAGTGAGCAGCATTTTTTCCCTTTTCTTGTTCCTTCTTTTTTCATTCTTTTTTCTTTCTTTCATTTCGTCACTTTCAAAATGGTGCAAAACTTGCAATCTTGAGCTAAGCAGCATAACACCGTCATGGCCACCGTACTGCTGTAATGCGTCATCACGATAATTTCAGCCACATTGTGTCTTACATTGCATGATTAATTTTAATGTAAAAGCAGTTTTTAAAGCACTTTCTAACCTTTAGGCCACTTTCTAACCGAAAAGGCAAGCAGAATACCATATAGTTTCTGAAACTTTAAAAGGTGTGTCCTGCAAATTGTCGCTTGGCCGCAACAATTTCCTTGAACTATGCTGGTCGTTGCTTTAACTTGCTTCTGCTTCATTCATTTCATTCATACCATATTAAATGAGATAAAGCGGAAAATGTTTGTCAGTGACTGACAGCCTCCCCTGCGTTTTAAGTGCCAGTCAAGTGAGCACCGTGGTTGTTTGCCATTGTGGGAAGTTTCCACAAGGTTTCTTGGACTTGAATCATTCCATGGTGAACTTTTGATTATGAGCATCTAATGCTGTAGAAAAAAGTCTGCTATCTCAGCTCATTTCAGTTTTTGAGCAATGTGTTCTGAATCTCTAATACCACATGATAAAAGCTTAACTGATAAACCCATTACCTCCTAGGCCTCCCATTATCTGGAGGTGAAATGCTGAGGCCCATGTACTGTGCGATTCCAGTGCACATTAAAGAAGCCCACATGGTCGGAATTTCTGGAGCCCTACATTACAGTGTCTCTCATAATAGTATCGTGGTTTTGGGGCGTAAAATCCCAGAAATTATGATTACAGTAGAACCTCGTTATAACGAACCCGGATATAACGAACTATCGGATATAACGAAGTAATCGCAATTCCCCTTGAAATTCCTATAGATGAAATTGATAGTGGTTATAACGAACTAATGGTTATAATGAAGTAATTACCACTCCCCTTCAACTTCATTATAATGAGGTTTTACTGTATTAGAAGCTGCCAATTACTGCACACATTTTGTATACCGAGTGAAAAAACAAAGTGACTCGGTCCTTCGGTTGTGCCTTGGTGTTATGCAGGAGTGCGGCTGTGTGTGTGAAAGCTGCGTGAGTGGCAGCAACAGCCTGCACCTCCACCAGGAGATAGAGGCCCTGAAGCGGCAGCTACAGGAGCGAGACTGTCACATTGTCCGCATGGAGACGCAGGTAATGGCAGTGGCTCAGATGGCTTGCTAACAGCCGTCTGTTAACATAATTTCGCTCTGTTGACTTTACCATATGTTCCCCTGTACATTTTATTTTCTCTATTGTAATGCATGTACTTACGGTATTGTATGTTCCCCAGTGTGTAGTAAGGTCTCTGCATTGTTTCATATTTTAATGGTGTGTCTCATGTTGCGTGGTGTATTGTGTTTATTTAGCGTATCGGGGTATGTCACGATATATGCTATGAAAGTGATATGAGCAGAGTACTGCACCTTAAAAAAAAAAGAAAAATTGTTTTACAGCCCACCATCCAATGTACTGAATCCTCATATCCCTTCTTCTTCCCTTGCTAAGGATTACTTCAATTTCACACATGACTAATTTGTAATTAGATTTAATAATTTCCTGTTTATTAAAGAAAGGTCAAGTTATATATGAATGCTTCTTGAGCACATTTAAAAAGGGTATTGCATCTCTGTTCATTGCAGCGAAATCACATGTTTCCTTTTTCCACTCACTTTAGAGGCAACTAACAAGGGGGTATGCTAATCATGTGGTTGTTTTGTTTTTATGTTTATTTTGGATTTGATCTATGTGAGACAGTAATGTGTATGGTTATTAATGCATATGTGGTTCGAGTTAAAGGCCACAGTGCATTATGGATGTCCATATTTTGTTGCTTTATGAGCAGATATGTCATGCATAACACATAAATAGTATGTATATGTACGTGCATATCTGTGCATATGTGTATGTAGGATATGAGCAGTTTAGATGATTGTTTATCTTGTGGTTATGCAAGTGCCTAAACCTATTGGGTAAGAGCAATATGCTCTAAAGAAAATGCTCACCATTGTTTTTAACCCTTTCACTGCTGCTCCCAAGATAACTGTAGCAACTATATGCGCAAAAGCCCTGCCTATCCCGAGTATACTCATTTGTCCATTTTAAATTGCTTTCTGTGACTTGCAAAACAGCCCTTGTAAAAAAAAAAAGGTAATGCAGCTGTGTCCTATCATCTACGGAGAGTACGTATAAGCAAATATAATTTGTAGCACAAATTTTCAGCAACAGATGGAGTGCATGTTTCTTAATTCGTATTAAGTCATGTCTCTTGGCCAACGTCTCAGTAGTACAGCCATCACGAGCAATCATGCCATGTGTGAGCACTATTTGACAGAGAAAGAAATTGTGACACTATACAAATAAGCTAGAAGCACTTACTAAGCACTTTTGGCACCTGAATTAATGGTTAATTTTCTTAATTAGGTATTTGTTAATTTGCTTTTAATCAGTGCAATTTCTTATTTGATGAGATAATCTTCAGTAAAAATATTTTTACGTCCCAAGGAGCACCCTACTGCATTCCTAGCACAAAATTCCCACATAACATACAAAAACAAAGAACTAGAAGGGAGTGTGAAACGATGCCTGAGAAAACCCGGCAGTGAAAAGGCAACGTATATGTGGGGGTAGGGACGTTTGTCAAACACATAAGCCTTTATTCCTTGCCTCCTTCTTGACTTGTCAAGTAAATAAAAGGAAAATTTTAACGTAGCTGATCTTAAATTTGGTCTCAGTCTGCATGATTTGAATACAAAGCTTCTGCTGTTGAAGCTGCACCTTGAAGGGTTCTAGTAGTGGCTGACATTTTTCTTTCATTGCCTGTTTTTGTCTTTGAAAGGTCATAACAGGGCATTGTATTGTCCTTAATGTACCTTTCTTTTTTCATTTTTGCTCACTTTTTATCATAAGCTGCCCAATCCTCAATATTGTGCCCCTTTATGTCTGTCCATTTGAAAAATATTAATTATAAATTTATTTGTACGTTGAATGAGAATGTACAAGTGTCTGTACAAATAAGAGCTTGGTGGTGGCCCATCTTGTTCTCGTATACTGATGTTAGTGATAATACGCCTTTTGTGCTTTGGCTTGGAACACTGTGTGTTCAGTAGTTTCAGAAAGTACAAAGAAGCACTACTACATTACTTCAATATTAAGTGCATTCAGGTTGAGTTTCTCTGCTGGAATTTTTTTGTTTACAGTAGAACCCTATTCTTATGGTTCTTAGGAGACAATCTGGAAAAGAAGGCATGATTCACGAAAGTCTAAAACCCAATATTTTTTTTCTTCCTAATTCCTTTAGTGTGCAGAACTACAAGGAAAGTGAAGCGACAGGGGAGAGCACGCACATTCGTAAAGAGTTAGCTTTGTTCCTCAGACAGCAGGATTATACTTGATTTGGTGAAGATAATCAATCACATCAAGAAGGAGTGAACTTGAGGGATACAGATGCATGCCAAAAGTGAGGGGGCAGACACAGACAAAAGCAGCAGATATGTGGTTTTCACAGAAGAAATAACTGCGCATGTAGGCGTTGAAAAGGAGGCATCGTCATAAATCAAATGTTAGGATGATGGAGTTGTTCATTGTGTTGTCGCTGCTCTTTATAAGGATGACGCCACGAGGCAGGTGTTGCGACCGTTTTCAGCGATGACACGTAGCAGTCAACATAGGCGCCGTCGTTACAGCCTTTGGATGGAACAGCTGGGAAACAACTATAAAACGTGGAAGGCCAGTACACATCACAATTGGGAAATAATTGGGGCTGGTGTTTCAAAGCATATGAACTGGGAAGAACACAACGAACAGGAACTTAAAGTCAATGTTTTACTTTTAATGTCTTTTGCAAGCATAATTTGCCTATACAGTTCAACATGTTCTCTTGAGCCATGCTGGCTTGGCGACAGGGTGTTCTGTGTGTAAGAAACTTGCACAGTCATAGCACTGAGGACCTGTTCGAAAGCAGTAGAGGGAGAACAACAGCTAGGAGAGGGCATCAGTGCAGCACTCTTGAAGCCTGGTCATTGAAAATTTCAGGGAGGAATCATGACAAATAGACTGGGGTCATATGATAGGCTAGCTGTAGATTCTTGTATGGCCAAGGTGCCACTAAAAGTTGCTGTGTTCCAAACAACCTTGAGCCTTCTGGCAACCATATGGGCCTAACCCTACCAAGGGGGCACTGCGCTTAAGGCATCAGTGGATGTTGGCTTGCCAAGGCTAGCGGAATAACGTGACCTCACCTCCTAGTGTTTTCTTGCTCCATGTTCACACGCCACACCACTGTAACCGTTGTTAGCATGCACTCGCGTGTAACGATAAATGTAGTTAGATTTATGACATCTAAATCTTCCCTCCGATTGTTGTGGCATTGATCTGTAATTTGTTGAGGTACAGTTGAACCACTTTATAAGGGACAATTCAGTGAGAGGCACATCATTCACCCACATGGCTGGCTAAACTACCTTTCCCGTTAATTGGACCTCTTTTGTAACTGACATGCTCCTGAGGACAGTTGGTTATAGACGATTTTCCGCAGCTAGTTTGTCTAAGCAAACTAGATGGCGCCACCGCACCGAAGCACCATATGGCCTTCCCCTCGGCGGCGCGTTCATGATGTGGCGTGTGGCGTCCGTTGCCCTGGCCTACGGCGAGAAGCGGGCGGCCGTCGGCGACGGTGAAGAGGAAGTAGAAAGGGGAAGGCCATTAGATCACGTGTTCAAACATGGCAGCGCCCGTTCGCCGCTGCGGAAAAGCGTCTATAAAGGACAAAGTGTGCTGAAATTTTGGTCAAACTCTTGCTCACAACAAATATTTTTACTCTGAATGCAGAGCTGCTGGCTGTTAACTGCACTTAATTCATTGTGGAATCGAAAAGGAAGGGATAACCAAGTAATGTGAGGATTAAGTGTTTGCAGGAGCCTGTGGCTTTTTGGTCAGTTTAGTTGCAGCATACCCATGTCCAAATAAAGGCTGATCAGAAAGTGAAAACATGGTGCCCTGCTTGACCCCTCGTATGAGGGACAGGAACTGCTGGCTGGTGCGTGTATCTTACAAAGGGTTTCAACTCTACTTTGTCCCTGCTATGGTTGATGCAGGTCTTGGAAGGCCCCCCGCAGGGCAGGCCTCCAGAGCCCCTGCAGCCCAATGCCCCCTGCCGGCAGGAAGCGTGCCAAGACAGGTGGCAGAGGCTCCAGGACGGATACCGTAAGCTCCAGAAGGTGGGCGCAAGCACTCCTTCGTACATTTGTCGCACGGATTTATTCGTTTGCTTGTGCTTGTCTGTGTGTGTGTGTTTTGCAAGTGAGACAGTACTACTACTAACTTGTGGTAGGGTTTGAGTGGAGCAATCTTAGAGTTTGGTTGAATTAGAGTACTTGGGAGGCACCACCTCTGAATGTGGAACCACTGCATGTGAGGTAGAGGGATGCTTATGACACGCAAAAAAAAAAAAAAAAAGTTGTCCATGCACTTGTAGCGTGAAGCTGCAAAAGAAATCCACACTCAAACCTCATTATCTATGCACAAGAAAAGCTTTGTTATGCTGATGGTTCACTGGAGACGTATGTCTCTAACGCTATGTTAACGACAGTGTTGTTCTTTATTTACTTTGTGATAACCAGCAATTCTTTGACCAATCTCTCTGTTGTTTTGTATCAAGGTTTGATTGTGTTGGATTTCTGAGGGAGCTTTGTAGCAACAAAAAAGTTGGCCTTTGTCAGGCTGGATTTTCCATCAACTAGGAAGATCTGTTCAGGTTCTCTCCATGGAATCTCGCTACTAATGAGTGGGTCAAATGTTTTTGCTTTATTCTGGACATATTTGTAAATGCCATTCTTAAATAGTGTTCGTCCAACTGAACACTTTGTAAATAAGAAACTATACTACTTTCATTCATATTGTGCACGACGACACCAAGCAAGAATTGAATGGTCATTGCTGTTTGAATTGGATTGAAGATTTGCCATTCGAAATAAAGTTTTGTACTTTGCATTTCTTTGAAACATGCAAGAGGTTACACAACAGCTTTCGGACCTTGAAGTAATAGAATAAGAGGGAGGGCTGTTGCAAGTGGCTTTCCTGCGCAGGGTGCCACTGCCTGAGTGTATGCACAAGCTAGATAAATGCTTCCTAATAAATTAAAACATTATTGTGAATTCCTTAATTGTAGGTAGCTTGTATGTGACTGTATCATGATTTAGGCAAAGCAGTCTCTTTTTGGCTATTTCCACCGTGTCTCTAAGCCCTTACAAGAATGTTTTGTGCCTACCATATTTACTCGAGTCTAACGCACACCTTTTTTCTGATAAAACTGGTCTGAAAATCGTATGCACGTTAGAATAGAGTGCGAACGAACGACACCATTACCATGTCGCCGTCGGCGTCAAAATGGCCGCCTTCTATGCGCTTCGGGCACTGTCGAACGGTCACCAGCGGAAAAACGAACTAGTGGTGCGGTGGCCCTCGGCGCGCATAGTTTCTGTATTTTCTATGTCGCCGCCGGTCCCACACGCAACGATGCCACAACGCACATGATGCATAGGCCGATGATACTCGCCGCGCCAGCTTGAGCGCATGCAAAACGGCTCATCGTCGCATTTCTCCCTCATATCTCTGATGAACCTGGGCTTCTCTGTCGTGTGCGCTGCAAGACGTTGCAGCTTGCATCACGGCAATCTCGGAGACCACACCCCGACAGCTTAGGCTTAGCTGCGCCAGCCTACGCAGCACGTGGCAGCAGGCGTGAGGGAACTGCGATAGCACGGAGGAATGCAGCACTGCGAGTCAGTGATGTTACTGCCACTTGCACGCCCACTGAACGTGCACTGACATTGCACAGCACATGGACCTCAACATTTCGTCTCCCTCGAAATGCAGCCACCATGGGCGGGATGCGATCCCGTGACCATCTGATCAGTAGCTGAGTGCCATAACCTCAAGACCACCGTGGCGGGGCGGCAGGAGCCTATAAATTAACTCAGTATGGGACGTGAAATAGGTGGTGAGCCCGATGTGATTGTGTGTGGATTGCTGCCACAGTTCCGGGAGCAGGTCTTGTAACTGTTCATGAGCCAGGTGTAAAGCTACAAGCTTCTGTAAAAAAATGTGCTTCTTTACGGCCATAAGTTTTGTGGACCCCCTTAAAGTAACTTTATGGACCCCCTGAAGTCTGTGTACCCCCGTTTGGGAACGTTGGTGTTTGACAAAGGGCATGTGTGCACATGAGTACACGGCCCAGAAATGCTTTTGCTGAATGAGTGTGAGTATTTCCTTACACTGCCGACCTGCGCTCCCAGGTGAACCAGGGCCTGGAGGACAAGTTGTTACGGGTGGTCGACCGCTGCGAGACGGAAAAGAATGCGCTCAGTCGCGACCTCCAGGAGCTGACCGCACGGCTCGTCGATGCACAACTGGCGCTGGCGCAGCTACGTGAGGAGAATGTGAGTATCTCTCATTATGCATTGGCTTACAGGTCTCAAGTTATTCACCTTGTAAATAACGGGTGTAGAGCAAAAATCCAGGAAGTATACAGTGCCATGTGTCTCCGTTTTAACATCTCCACTGGTTTGTCCACATTGAGGGATTCAATGCTACAGAGACTGGAACATTCCGTCAAAATTATTTTTTTGGTGGATACACAGTTGTGTCTGCTGGTTTTTGGCCAGTGCTCAAAGGTTTGTCACCACGCTGTGGTTAACAGCACTACTCTCTGATAACGACCAGTTGCACCTTACTTAAAAGATCCCTGAAACTGTTTTTTGATGTAGCCAAATCAGTGTCACTGATTTGGCTACATCATTATCAAATCATTCACAACATAGATTAAGCTATGGGTTGCCACCGCTACTTTCTAACATTAGTTGGTCATCCTTGGTCTACATTTACGCAATGAATAAACTTTACTAGGTAAACAAGAGCAGTGCATTTTGGTTTAAGGTATCAGCTACAAAAATTCGATTAATATTGAAGGACGACATTTCGTCCTTTATAAAAAATTATCCTCAGGAGCATGTCTGTTACAATAGCGATCCAACTAACGGGAGAGGTAGGGCAGGCAACTATATATGTAAATCATGCCTTTTATACCGAATTGTCTCTTATATCAATGCCTGTTATAAAGGAGTTCAACTGGGAGCACTTTCATGGTAGCCAACATTAATGTTCTCTGGTGACACCCTCATTTAACTGGGTGGAATTTGGAATTTCATCTTTGTCCGGCTGTGTGCATGCCCCATAATGAAGTTAACTGATTAGCTGTCATGTGACTTCCTTGCAGGAACAGTACCGGAACGATTGCAATGTGGCAGTGCAATTGTTGCAGTGCAAGCCTTCCAGCTTCGTAGCCTCCAAGTACAGCACGGTATGTTGCCTCCCGTTTCAGCCATACCCATTCTACTGGGACTGTACAGTCTAACCTCGACATAACAGTGCAAAATAGAGCGATCCAAGTTATTCAGACATCCTATTTACTCCAGATCAGTGCATTGTCATTAGAAGAGTAATCCTCATTAACTCTTGCACTTCGTCACTGCATCACGACTCTATCGGCACCAGCATCCGCCCTCACTTTATCTTCCCCTGAGCCCGCATGTCTCACTGCGCCGTACATGCCTTGCAAGTTGCCCGGCCATGCCGCTGCACATCAACATTCTCCACTGCCTCCTTTCCATGCACAATATCCGAATGGGATGACCTTTCCCAGAATACTACCGTCATCACCTGCCCAGATATATTTGCCCAAACTGTCATGAATTGCCTGTAGCACAATTAACTCGACGTCATCATTGTATTCTTTTTTCTTTTGTTTATCACTATTCTGTATATCCACCACTTATGTAATACCCCCTCGTGGGGTCCTTGAGGAAATGAATTGTCAGGTATGGCTAAGCTATTTCCATTTCATGGTGAATTTTGGTTGAAGTGGCTCTTTGCAGTAAGAACTCGGGAATGTTCATTTCGTAAATGTTAGTTTCAGATTCTGCCAACACTGTGGTGGGGCAAGGGGATTTCCTTGCAAGCCTCGCTCACATTCTAACTGCATGGTTTTCCGCACATGACAGCTTCCCAACGAGCTTCAGGAGAAAGTTCGAAGCCACTTGGGCAGCCGGGCACAGCGAACTCCGCCAGAGGCACGGGTGATCCGGGTGCCCATGCCAACATTCCCGCCCACCGCCATGGTGTACTCGGTGTCACCAGAGGAGACGACGCCCCCCCAGCAGCAGGACGGCAATGGCCCCCTGCCCGACTACATCAGTGCAGCCGTCATGGCCAAGGTGAGTCACTACAAATTCCAAACTGGGATAATGTAAGCATTCTGTGCCAAGTCCCATTCCTTGCTATGCTTTGTCAGTGATGAGAGTTGCATAGAATGAGCAAGTATTAGAGAGGTTTAGCATAGTGTAATACACTTGCATTAACATGTGTCGCAGTGCCAGTGCTAACACGTGGTGCGCTGTACAGTGTAAACTTGTCTTTTAGTACAGTAGAGGAGAGTGAACCATTAACGTTGGCATGAAAACATTCGGTGCCATGTAGCTGTAAAAACACCAAGTACTAGCAAGGCCAATCCATACCACTGTATTTTGCTGCACAAAATGTGACACATGCTGGCTGACTTGTCATTATCCTTTCCAGCAATCAAATGAAAGAAGAAATCACTGCCTCTCCCACTGTGGTGTTTGAGGAGCAAGGAGTTAAACCAAGATGCTCATCCCAAATAGACCGTCCATTTTATTCTGTTTCTTTCCTCGCATTGTGTCTGTCTTCATTTTCTTGTCGTAGCATGCTTGACCAACTACACTAATTGAATGCTTTGCATTAATGTTGAGTTGGGGTTTATTAATGGCACCTCAGTGTGTACACCCAATCACTTTTCTTTCTTTTCTATTCTTGAGGTTTAATACTATCGAAATGCACCTGCGGCTATGGGGATTGAGTCCCCAATTTTCAAGGTAAACACACACAAACACAGACATGCACGCTCACTCCCCTCAATGCCTGAAATTTTCTGCACGTCATGCAGTGCCCTGTACTGACTCTGGGATTGGCCCACTATCATGTGTACAACTGCATGGCATCGGGCAGCAATGGGTCAACCCAGAACAGCCTTGCTGTTAGAACTATGCGCAGGTAATGGCACCATGCCAATGCGGTCACAGCGAGCTCTCTTCTTAAGCCTTCTGTGGCACAGCTGAGTGGTGTTGTGCTTGCTGCTTTTCACTATACAAGTATGTTGGCTCAAAACAGTATATAATTTCACGCATTACAGTAGTATCTAGTAATTTGTTATACTGAGCTTAACACTAGGTAGTACTTTTCAGATTCTAACATTAGCAGGCCTTGTATGTATTCTACCACTGTGTGCCTCATTGTCAAAGCATGTTTGCTGAAGCTTGACCCCACAACGCAGGTGCTCGAAGAGCGTGCACGTGAGAGGCGGCGGTCTCATCCTTCCAAAGGCACTCAGGCCTCCCTGTGCTGCAGTCGGTCCTCCAGTCAGTACTGTGCCGGTGACGGCAACACAGTGCAACGCACCACAGAGACACTCATCTGAAGAAACAACTTTCGAAACCACCACCAAACCATGCAGAGAGAGAAAGAAAAAAAAAAAGAACCTGTGTTGAAACTAGTATTATGCTATTTATTTGCCAGAATAAAAGTGCACGAAGCCTTTAGTGCCATTGTGAGTGTTCATCAGTGCTAGATAAGATATAAGTGATCTGCCTGCGACTGTTGTGCATATGGTGACAATCAAGGCTGGTGACAAAGTATGCATACCTTAAATTTAGTTAACACAATCATGGACAATGAAAAACTATCAGCAGTGAAAATTGCTGCCAGTAGGCCATGAAGCACAATATAAAATTTACTGGAAAGGATGTGTTAGTTGAAATGTTATCAAAATCATTAAAATACTGATGCAGAAACTGGGTCGGAGGGCTCTGGAAGTTGTTCTGAAATAAAAAATATTGTCCCAACTGTACTGTGAAAGCTAGTGTGACTGCACACTGCTTGTAGCACACTAAGGCCAGTGTTCATAAACCTGCCTTATCGCTTGTTTTCCTTATCAGCCCTGTGACAATTAGGCACATTTATGGGACTTCAATGGTAGTCATTGTGAAAGACTATAATAAGGCTTGTTTGTAGGTACTGGACTAAATTGTTCATGAAATGTCATAAGAGCACAGGGAAGGAAAACAAGTGATAAGGATAAGGTAGGTTTATGAATATGGGCCTAACTGAAGCTTATCATTTAGGGAGCTGAGCTGTACCAGTTATTTAATCAATTAGTTTAAGTTGCTCTCGGCTCCTATTCACTACAAAAAAATTAACTGCTCCAACCTTGCCTAAAGCCAGCACACTGCAGAAATGCACCTGCTGTCTTGGCTGCTAACATCCATTCCTAGCAAGATCAGGATTTGACTAGTTGACACAGATTGCAAAACTGCATATGTGTAGAGATGTTAATTTGCTGGTTTTATGTTTTTAATTTGAGGGATAAAAATTGGGTACCTTTTTTTTTTTTTCAAGGTGATAATTGTGGAGAAATGAGGTTCTTTTTTTTATAGAAATGTCCCAAAATTCGGGTTTTTTCAGGTTAAATCCACAAATGCAAATTTACAAATGAGGGTCGTGCAGTGCCCACCTTGCTGTGCACAGCTTGTGAAGTTGCCTATACGTCATTGGCATTCGCTTCAGCCAACTGGATGTAATTTTGTTGTCCCAAGACTGTGCAGCTAATGCCTATGCTCTGTTACCACTGCTACACCGCAGCTGAAGGCAAACTTCGTCCAGCCAGAAGGAAAGGCTAGTACACAGTTTCAGAATTCAGGGAGAAATTGGATTTGACCCATTTCCCCTGAAGCCTGTCTGGGGTATAAGAACTGGGCAGCATTCTAAATGTAAGATGCATGTCGCCTCTACATGGATGGATGAAAGGTGCACACAAGATGCTCACTAGCAACAAATACCATTTAATTTATAACATTTAGCATATGAGGATGTAAAAAAGAAAAATCAGTCTTTGAATAACAATGTTTTCATTTGTTGGAATAGTTGATGCATCTTTCTCTCCTTGTGACTTTCAACAAATGTATTCGCATTGTGATGCCACGCGACTGGATGATCAGGAGCTAACGGCACAAGTCGACGTGCCCGTCCGCGCAACCGACCAGCAACAAGCCAGGTCGGCTGGGATGCCAGTCCGGGTGCGTAGCGGGCGTGCCATCGCCCGCCATCGAAACGACACCCACTGTGTTCACATGGCGCGCCGAGTAGATGTGCGGCACACCGTCCGCGTCACCGCTGCAGATAAGCGCACCATCCGGCGAGGCGCTGCATCTGACCGGATGACCGGACACTTTGTGGCCTTCGAAGCGTTTCCGCTTGTTGAGCCGATAGGGTCGCTCGGCATGGAACATGGCAATGTAGTCGCCGTTGGTCTGCGCCAAGATGGTGCTGGGAGACAGACTTTCCAGGCACGGGATGGTATACCGCTCCTGGTACAGCTGGCCCGACAGCCGGGCGCCCGAACCCACGTCCCACACGGAGAGCGCGGCTTCGCACGAATCTCTGGTCACGAGGTCGCCGCTGCAGGCCAGCTCTAGCCCACCACGAAGAGGCAGCAGGTCTAGCACCTCGCCGCAGCGTACGGGAAACGTCCGGACGGGCTTTGCCGCCGCCGGGCTTTGACGCGTGTCCCACAGCTCCGCCACATCCCTGCTCCCGACGAAAAAATTCGACTCGTTTGACGGGTCCGTACGCACGCACGTAGGAAGACCCTGAGTAGGCCTGCACGAGAACACCACAGCGTTAGAAGTCGGGTCCACGACTACAGACAGCTGGTCCCAGCCGCACCGCACGAACTTTCTGCCGCACAGCGTGAAGCGAGCGCTTCTGATGCCGTCTCCGCTAGGAAGGTCGTAAACGCAGTTTCCAGACGTCGACTGCCACAGCTTGACATGGCCGTCGTGGGACGCGGTCAGCAAAAGTTTGCCGAAGGGCTCGGGGGCCCAGGAAGCGGCCACGAGTGCTTTGTCGTGCGCTTTGATGCGCCGAAAGGAGCGTGTCACTATCCTTGCGCTGTACTCGGCGGCGTCCTTCCTCTCTTCGTCAGACAGTACGAGGGATATATCCAGGAGGCCCCGCGGTGAAGCAGGATGGTTGACAGGTAGAGGATCATCTCGCTTAGTTTCTAGCTTTGCGTGCTTAGCCTCAGCAATACCCGCGCTACTTGCCGAGGTTCGCTTCAAGTTGGAAGGCTGCAAGTTGCGCAGCCGTTTCACACTCGCTGTTTGGGGTTCGGGCTTTATCTCCGGGCCGATGTCGTTGCTTACGAGTTTCGTTGCTGATTCGCGCAAAACTAGGTCGGCTTTTAAAAACTCGTACGCCTTCTCTGAAGCTTCCTGCAGTCGCAGATCCCAGTCCGAGTCTTTTAAGCCAAAGAAATCGCTTGAATCACCGTCGTCGCTGCTCGATCCCGATTCGCACATGGCAAATGTTTACGTTGCTACTGGTAGAATAAGTTGTGGATATCTTAAGCAACTCAGACCATTCAAGCTTGAATAGGATAGGGTAACTAGCGCCGCCGTAATGCTTTTCAGCCAACCAATAGCAATCTTGTTTTTTGAACACGTCAGCGAAAAATGCCGCATATGATGTAAGACGTCATCAGGGATCTGATGACGCACACAAAACGGGCGCGCTTTTGCTCATAGGTGGAGACAGCATTTCCTCTCGTTCCTCTTCTTTTTCAGCAATGCAAATGAATTGTTGAGCACTCGTGTGTTTTAACTGGAAACCACTTATACGCGGTAAGAAACTGCGCGCTGACAAAATGACGCTGAACGCTCGTAGCGGTGCGTTCAGTTCATTCTGAGGGGGATTAGTTTAATCTTACGCAACCATTGGTTCATCACAGCAATAGCCGCAACGCTGCTCACTTTATTTGATTTATGGTGCATTCTAATCCTCCATACTATCTCTATTCCCACTAAAGAGCGCTATTTTACGCACGGCACAAAAGGTACAGTTGTCAGGGCTACTTTCTGACCAAGCGCATCTCTGTACTCTTCCGCATTGCGCATTCAGACGTATTCGCAGGTGATATCGAAAACACTTGATATACTCGTTTCCATGGCCCAGTATTAATTGGCAAGGTGTAACCTATGCCTGTGGGTACAGTGAAATAAGCGGAGTTGCGTGCAAATATTTATTTTGCTGAAAGCTCTAGGAACTCTTTTTCGCAGCGCGTTGGCGTATCATTCAGCGGGAGTGCGCACGAAATGCAACGCAGAGGAGAGAAAAGAAAACGAACGCAAGGAAAAGAAAAGTTAACAGTAACCTCGATGGCGGAAAGTTGACAAGCCACCGCGCCTACGATATCGTTGCAACAACTCCTCGGCAGACCGCCCTTGCCCACGCGGAGGACGCCAATTCATCCCGAGTGAGTGCAGCGGCGATTTGCAGCCGACAAACTCTGTAGCGATGCCATGACGCACTCGGGAGTTGCACGGCAGTCCGCAAGCTCACACGGAGGGCGGGAGGTCCGTGCTACCACTGCTGGGCTGCTGCTGCTGCTGAGCTGGTACTTCGGCGCGCGTCAAGGTTAGCTCCCCGATTGCAAACGCAAAAGTGCCATGGCACACGCGGCTTGCACTTGCAACAGGCTGCAAAAAGCTGCCGTGCGGGGCCCTGCGCTTACTTGCGTGCGGCCGGCTTGCAGCGACGCTGCTTCGGAAAATACCGCAACCGCGCAAGCTTCGATATCGTACGCACGAAGATAGCTCACGATCGCTTGCATATCGTAAGGACGTGTGCCGTGTAGCTTCCGAGCGCCTTGCTACGGCGTTGCCCGGCGCGCTCGCGCATTTTGCGCTCAATTGAGTCGTGTGCGCGCGCGACTGCGGTGTCGATCGCGTGCAGCAAGACGTCCGCTCGTGAGTTGCGAAGCACGCTAGCGGGCGGGAGGTGTCGTAAAGAAACGCTATAACCTTGAATTCGCCGTACGAGTAGGGGGTAAATTTACGCGAACCCAGCGCGTGCGCCTCGGAGAAGCGATCGCGCGTGTTCTGTTGCTGCGTGCGTGGATATCCTCGCAGCGCCAGTTGTTGTACGGCGTGCAACCATCGGGTCTTTCCTGCCGTTACACAGGAAATCCTCTGTGCCGTTTGCTTGTTTAGGACGGATTGATTCCCGGGCGTTACGAACGAGCGCGCGCCGAGCACTAAACTGCAGGCAAAACGGAGCAACACCTGCGATCGCCTAGCTGTGAATCGGAGGCGAGCTGCTGTTTGCACGCTCTGCTAGAAAGGAGGCGTGCATGTGTACTTTCGCCTCTCGTGTTGCAAGCAGTGGCTGTAGAGTACTTCACCGATTCAGCTGGAGAGTGGGGAAGGAGGTTACGTAGTACTCCTTACAGCGAAACAGCGTACTCATGAATGATGATGATGATAGTGAATGTAAGAAAACCGCAACCAACCTGTTGCGGTTTTCATTCGATACATAGTTGTAGATAGTTGATGCAAGTCCTGTATGTTGACTTTCTGTATGCGCATGCACAAAGGGAAATAGAGTATTCATGTTTGTGAGAGCTCATTTCAAACTGAAGGCATTTCATGACCATTCATTGGATTACATTAGTTGTGGTGACGGAACCACTGAGAATACTTTGTTGGTGCACTATATTAAACAGTTATAAAGTACAGCATAAATTATACAAAAGCTTGTTTTACCTGACTAATAATTATGAAAGATTTAATCTGACTAGTATAGAAAAAAAAAATGCCTCGTTGCCCACCTTGCACATTTATGAAGCAAATCAATGCTAGCACAGTCTCAGGCAAGCATTTCAGTTTACAGGAGCGCACCATACGTCGTCGTACACCACAAAAGAACAGTTTTTCTTTGCATGTCCTTCAAGATAGACATTTATAATTTTTATATGGTTTGAGTACATACTAGCTGACATGGGAATGGGTTTTGTCATGACACTGGGTGTGCTTATGGCCAGTGGGGTGCTAGCACATATTATTGTTCTTGGTAAGAGGCAAACCTTTTGCTGCAGACATAGCTACCAAAAATATTTTGGATTGTAGCATAAGTTTCATGAAAGTTTAGCTTTGGTGCTTAAGTAAGATTGAAGGATACCTCTTAGGATCCTCAGTGTTACCGGTTCCATTTCAATTCACGTGGACGCAAGGATAACACATTAGTCAAATTTATACGAGGACACGTACGGGGATGGCGGAATATTGACTCAGAATGGCGCTGTATATTTGTCTTTGCATTCTCTTGCAGACAATAAAGCATATTGTCTCAAACGAGTAGAGCCATAAAGGTAGACATCTGTTATGTAGCTCATTGACCCTGTTTGAAGCAAAGGAGCAGTGCCGTAATCTGTTTAAAATCTGCTTGAATGAGATCCCAGTATGCTACAGTGCAGCTAGAACTAAAGCCTTACGCTTTTAGTGCATGAACATATTTGCTGATGCTTTGATAGTTCTTATCACCTTTATTAATTTTTTTCTTGGCATGTTGACTTCCATCTGTCAAACTGCATGTCAGATCTGCAGTACAATGCAGTTTTGCCTGTAGATGTGCCGCTCATTAGTTGGATTTGTGTGATGTTTTTTTTTTTTGTCATGCAATGCATTTCGAATGTGTAGCATCATTTCTATTGCACAAACATGTAGATTGCAACAATTGCAGAAGATAAAACTTTAGTCACATAATAGCTATGGTGTATGGGTGCTGTTTTTGCCAGCTCTGTGCCGTGGTGTTGTGGGAGGAAAAAAACAATGACATTAAGCTGCAGGTAAACTTAACCTTTAGCTTTCGTCTAGTGGAGCTCTATTTCACTTTAGTCTGGAGAGCATTCTTAAAGCATGACCACTTTACTGACAGCACTACCACATTCGAAAGTATCTTAGTTATCTTGTGTTTCGTTAAAGGAACTGTCTGCTGTCCTTGATCAATTTCTTTGCGATGTCAGTGCACGTTAAAGAACCCCAGGTGGTCGAAATTTCTGGAGACCTCCACTATGGCGTCTTTCATAATCAGACCTGGTTTTGGGACGTTAAGCCCCACAAATCATTTGATCAATTTCTTGTTTTTTATCGCAAAAGAAGGTGCACCATTTGAAGTGTACAAGCTTGCAATGGTTTCGCTTGGAAGTAATCAGGAATTTTTAAAACAAAATTCTTTTTATTTTCGTGGTCACCCCTTTTGTGTGTGTAGGGATGCCAGTAACACTGGTTTCTGGGTTCTTACAATGTTAATTTAAAAATGAAATTGCTCTTCGTCATGTAGGAGTGCTACCAGATGTGTCAAATGCAATTGTAAGTAATAAATCTTTGCTTTTAGGCAGAATAATTGAAACTGTACGGCTGTTATTTTTTCATTACACGTAGAGATTGACACTCATCACCGAGGATGGTGCTACAGGTCATATTTTTCATGACTTTCAGGGCCAAGTTAAAAATATGATTCTTTTTTAATGAGGTACAAGCATGCTTGTTTCCATCAATATAAGGAATGATTTCATTTTCACCACAACTAAAAAAATTTTCTGAGCAGTAGGCGGATCCTTTAACAATGAAGAAGGAATAGCTTTTGTTATACTGTAACGTATGCAGGCAACAAATGATAAAGTGGTACAGGACACATTTCTCTAGTTGCTGGTAGGGGTGTTGACTTAAACTAGAGATACCTGCATTTCTGTGTTAATAGTTTAATTAGAACCAGCAATTCAGTGCCAGCTTGTCCACGCGGCTTTTATGGTGTTTGAGATACAGGCATTTTGTTTGCCATTGTGAAGTGTTCCATGTTCATTTTAATGGAGCAGGTTCTAGTGGTATAAGCAAGACACATTTTTGTAATGGCCAAGCTGCAGTTGTATGTTAATTCTGCATTATCTGAAATGCAAACGCACCAGTGCTTAAATCGATCAAGGAAGGGCAGCTACAGGCTTTAACTGGGCTTTTGCTAGATTCATTAAATCTTAAGTTGAAATTAACTTCACTTGAACTTTCACATGATTTAGCACTTCTTTTTTTGCTGTGCTCCCCACTTGGTGGACGTAAGTGCGCTGCATTTTGAGGTTGAAATTCCAGAGCCTGTCTCTGTGGTGTGTCTCACTCCCACAAGGAAGCGTCAGGTTGTGAAACCTCCATCAGCATTTAAAATTGGCAAATGTGCGGTCCCGGCTTGAAGTATATAACACACAGCAACAGGTAAAATTTTTCTTTCACCCACTCAAGTGTTTCACATTGCAGGAAATTTTAAAGACAGCCCATATTGCTTATAGGGGCCGTGAAAAGAATATGGCGATGCCCAGTTGTAATTTTCACTGCTTCAATATGCATTCAACATGCCGCCGAAATATTTAGGTGAAATATTCAGTGCACATTTAATAATGCCCATTTCAAACCCCAGCATTCCTGCACTCCCAAAACGACTACGCAGCACTACGGGCCACTATTCAGGGACGTTTCAGTAAGATAGCTTTTAAGTGTAAAATTATATTGAACTCACGTTTGCTACAAAAGAAATGATTTACTCTAAAGTTAAAAATAAAATCCTTAGAAACCGTGCGGTGCCGCCATTCGGAAGCAAGGCTGTGGCACAGTTTGTTTTCCCGTGGCCTCCGAGGGCATGCCAATCTCGGAGGCCTGGTGGCGACTAACAAGACGTCAACTGCCGAGTTGAGGGGAGCGCAGTAAAACCGAAACCGCATTTTTTATTGCTCTGAATCAATCAGCACGATGCAACAGAATAATGCGTATTGTTGATTGGAGGGTCAGGATCCCGAATACGCACTTAGTACAAAATCTTCAGAAAACGTTTCATGACCCCTTTAAAATTTGCCTTTGTCCATGTGTTTTAACTGGCACCAATACATACCTCTCACTCCATAAATTAGCTGCACCTTTTGAGGTGTATTTCCATTTCACAACAATAATTTGATCTGTGCTGCATTCTTTTTCTACTTTAACCCCATAAATTCGGTACTTCCAGGTCACACTGTGCATTCTACAAATGTGGTAAATGTGGGGATGAAGCTAAAGGCGGTAAATGTGGGGATGAATCTAGAACTTAATTTTGTTGCCTTGGAGCTGGGTTCTAAATTTCTGCCCTTTGTGCTTGCAATAGCTATATTTAACGGGCTTCCACTAAAGTACAGCACGACTCAGCGAATTTCTTGAATACAAAGCTTACGGCCTTCGAATATGTTCAAGACTACAAATGTTGCATTGCGGGATTGAATCCCAGCCGCGGTGGCTGCATTTCGATGGAGGCAAAACGTTGAGGCCCGTGTACTGTGTGATGTCTGTGCACATTGAAGGGGAACTTTGGCGGTTTTTTTGCCGTGTTCTGATATCTGTGATTTCCAATAGTACTGACAGTCCTGTGATAGCCAGGGTGATTCAGTTTGCTCAGAAACGCACAAATAATTTTTAATAACCAACTGAACCGTCTGTTCAAACCGGAACCAAAACAGGTAGACACTTCGAGCAGCATATGCGATGATGTCACAGCCTCCTCGCCATCAGAAATAGGTAGCTGGTCTGTCGCCAGAAAAATGAGTGGTGAGGTCATCCGACAATGTATTGGGTTATGCTAGCTTTTCTGGACATTAGAGCGATGATTTGCTTGCTGAAGTATCGCTGTTTTGGTTTTTATGGCTCGCCTGCTTTAGTAGGCAGCGTTGAAGGTAATGATGTCAGAAACACAAGATGGCCTACGTGGGAATCCACTAAAAATTTAAAAAATTCATTTTCAGCGAAACTAAATGACTTGCAACCGCCTGACTTGGTATATATTATCACATTACTGAGGAGAATATATATTGAAAACTTCATTGAGATTAGCGGACACTGAAATCGCCGGAGTTGCCCCTTAAGGAACTCCAGCTGGTTGAAATATCCGGAGCCCTACACTACAGCGTCTCTCATAATCATATCGTGGTTTCGGGATGTAAAACCCAGAAATTTTTATTATTACAAATGTTGTGTTTAATATAAGGGGCTCAGGTACTGTGTGCATGTCCTAGTTTTGGCCTATCAAGAGTACTGAGCAGTAGAGCCTCAATGAATGCAGGTATAACAAGTTACCGGTTATAACAAAATAAATGAAAAGTACTATTGCCATTAGAATGGAATTATGAATATACTACATCTATAACAACCTACTGGGTACACTGGAGTTATTTCCATATGTTGAATTTGTCATAATGAGGTTTGATTGGACCAGTACTAGGAGAGGTGACACTGCATGACTGTGCGGTCGTCTGCTACCGGTGCAGGGGGCGCGGCAATGGGCGACGTCTGCTGTGGCTGTGGCTGAGGTGGCATGTCCAGCAGCCTGGAGGCTCCCTCTCCGCCCCCACCCTCCTCCTCTCCTCCCCCGGCCCCACAGTCGGCCATGACGGTGGACTTCTCGGCCTTTGGGCTGTCCTCTTTCGTCGGGGGGACAGACAACGCCACCCAGGTACTGCTGCAACCGTGAGGACGTGCATTCATACTTGAACAAGATGCACAGTACAGAACAGCAACATGCGAAGGAACCATATTTAAGCTCTTCTAAGGCCTGTATTGTTGCACCTAAAACACTGGAAAAAAAGAGGAACTCGGTGACCCACACATGTGCTCCATGTGTCACCATGTTTTTGTTTCTTTTGTATCTGTTTTAAGCACAACAGTGCACGTCTTCACGGAAAACCTTAATGATACTGCGTCTTTGCT
Source organism: Hyalomma asiaticum (assembly GCA_013339685.2). Taxonomy (NCBI): domain Eukaryota; kingdom Metazoa; phylum Arthropoda; class Arachnida; order Ixodida; family Ixodidae; genus Hyalomma; species Hyalomma asiaticum. The sequence goes on along the minus strand of CM023488.1, from coordinate 16,892,235 downwards.
TTGCCAGCAAATTTTCTTTCATCCCTGTTCAGATATTGTGAAGGTTTATCTGTTGGTGCATTGATGATACCTGAATGCTCTTGCAAGTCTCAATGTCAAGCATTCTATTGGAAGCAAGCTGGCCTTTCAGGGGCAGTTATTAGGTCCACACCAAAGAGTATTTTCCGAGCTAAAATTAGGAAGAAAGAACCTGTATTGAACTAAAGTACAATGTACAAGTTAGCGTGCGTAAATATTATGAAGGCAAACTATACACTAGAATGTAACTTTTAGCGAACAGATGGGCTGGTTGGCATTTCATGCATTGACAGTGTTTTAAGAAGAAGAAGAAAAAAAGAAGGAAAATAAGAAAGTTGAAAGATCTGGTAGTTCTTTAGTCTCTTCTTTCATTTCTGTCTTCCCTCTTCTATTTTTCCTCAGGCATTGGAAATGCATGAAAAATTAGTTAATCTTCAAGAAAGTATAGTTATTGCAAAGCTGATATTTACTACTTGCATAATACTAGCGTTGGCAAGTGTTGGCCAATCTAAGCTTCTTGATGTAATAAGAATCCTACAGATCCCCATGCACTGTGGCAACCGGTGTTATGTGAAGCAGTCAGCGTGGTTATTGCTTATGGCGAATAGGTGTGGAATTCAATGGAGTGTTATGTTTATGATGAACTTCTTTGTGCAAAGTGCGTGAGTGTGCGTATGCTTAACATGGGCTGAGCAGGAAACTCGACTGCACCGTGGCAGCTGAATGGTAGCCTATGGTGGGATGTAACGTAGGCACTTGCATTAGTGCATAGCACTAGACGCATGTTTTGTTGAAAAGAAATGCAGGGTGCAGTGTGCTGATGTGTGTGTTACGAGCGTTGTTCATTGAAGTATTCCTATGGTATCTAGCGAAGTTAGACAAAAACATGCTGATAGTAGACCATATGTATCATTTATTACATTGCTAAGGTAGTGCTTAACACACATTAGAAGCGCAGTTGACGTTACAGAAGCACAATCATCACGACTGTATTGAGCATGTGGGAGGAGTCGCCATGGCCTTGTAGTAGAGTGCTTGCTTGGCACCTCGGGAGTCTGGGTTCAACACCCGCCTAGCCCTTGGTAGGTTGCGTTCGGAGATTATAGCACATTCTTGTGTGTCTGTGTGTTTGTTAGGTCTAAATTTCAACCCCATGCTACACCCTCCCCCTGATCACCTGAAGGGGCTGCCGAACATGCCCCATAGCTTTACTTTCACTGTGTTTTGACAAAAGTGGCTAGAGGAGGGCATGCCACTGTGAACACCCCCTCCCCTTCCAACAGAGAGCCCTGCGCACACCCATGTCTACCTTGCTATACAAGTTCTGTGCACTACAACAGTTTTCTCTTTGGGGAAATTTACCCCCGATGTTTTCTTGTACATTTGTTTCTTGCATCTCTTAGTGCTTTTGTGATCGTGGGTTTCATACCACTTCAGGCTCTCTACCTGTTTCCTGAGGCTGCAGCCTTTTCTCCCAAGGACCAGACAAAGGGTCCCTCACCTCCGACCAGCCGAGCCTACGACCATGCTGGTGATGCTATGCTCAGTGCCATCAATTACGGGTAAGTAATAATGTGTGTTAACTCGCAGAAGGACCAACTTATTGCTGTAGCTTTCTTAATTCCATTTTGGGAGGTAACCAGCATGTACTAATTGTATATTTGGCTGGCATATTCAGGGTGGCCCATTGACTTTGTTTGTTAGCATTCCAACGTTGAGCTTTGCTTCCTAATTTACATTTGGAATGCAACTAACGCCAGAGCATGGCAAGAGAGAACGAACATGCTCTAGCAAATCCAGTCATACATCAGGGTACCCTGTCATCGCCTCTCATTGTAAATACCCATAATAACCCATCTCCTAATACAGTTTAGCAGGGAACCTTCTTGGGTTGGGTAATACAGTCAGGTGGCTTGGCTGATAGTGTACGACACACTTAGTCTGGCGGCAGCGAATCTGGCTCCCTGTGCCATCAAGGGTGTTTTTTTTTTCCCATCCTTGTTTTTATAATTCCTGCACTTCAATTAAGATTTACAGATAAGGAATACCTCTTATGCTTTCCTTGGTTCAACTTGATAGCATCATCTGGTACTGTTGAATGAAAATGGGCTCCTTGCCACCCCTTCTCGTACGTTCCAGGGTAACGTGTTGGCATTCATTCCAACACACCGCCACAGATGGGGTCCTTTAGCTTAGAACCGTCACTTTTGGCTATTCTCTGTGCAGCGAGGATGAGGTGCTGCACGAGGGCTTCGAGGTTCCATTCGGCTCCCTGGACGGTCTGCTGCGGTTGCCCCCTCGCCCAGCCACGGCCCCTGCTGATCCTTCGCCGTTTGACCTGCTCGGTGACAGCGAGCTGCAGTTGTCGCCACCGCAGGCCTTCGGTGCTGCCACTCATGCACCAGATTCAGGTTGGTAGGCGAGCACAAGGTGCTTGTCACCGCTTAAAAGTCTTTGGCATGTACGGTATTCGTGCATTTGCAGGTGCACTTTGCTCAAGTACAGACTTTATGAGCAGAGTTCAGACACTTGTCGGCAAACACGCCAGTTGGCCACATGTCTCCGATAGAGCACCTCGACATTGGCCCATCTCAATAAGGTGGCCATATATGCGCATTCTTTGCTATGAGGATTGGTCAGAATTGTTGCTGCAATGCCAAGCTAATTTGATCAATTGAGAAAGGAATATGAACTTTCCTGTACAAGCATTCCAACACAGCGAAGAGATTTCATATAAGATTTCTTTTTTTTTGTAATGGTATACAGAAAAAATTTAATTAGTACTGTCCTACTTTCTGGCATTCATTTCCTCCAAAATAATCATTCCCCCCTCCTCCCCAAAATTGAGTGCATCCATTCTGCTGCAACAATACTCTAATAGTGCTGCCCCTGGACATTTCGTGCTTGTTTCTGTGTATGTTCATGGCATAGGGCGTGGTTCTTCACTTATGCAACTCTGCCGTAGGTGTAGGGAGCAGCAGTGATCCATCTGGGGCATCCCTGTCGTTGCCGTGCATCAGTCTTCCATCGGACAAGGAGCTGGGGCGGCTGTCACCGGCCCTGTCTGCTGCTGCCACTGGGATCAGGCCCATCACCAAAGTGGGTGGCAACGGTGGCAGGGCTCCCTCTGCACAGCCTTGCCCCGTCTGTGGCAAGGTGGGTGGCTACTAACTTGGCGAGAGTCTCGCCTTCCACTGTCCTAGCTCGTCAGTGTATGGTATTCAAGAGCATCTTTCTGACCACCGGAATGCTTCTGATGTCTTCAAATAGTTCATCGGGAGATGTTAAAAGTTGAGGAGGTCGAATTAGGATGTCTTCTTTTGCCGAAAGGAGAAGCAAAGAAAAATGAAAATTGCACCAGGAATGCACTGGTGTCCGTTATTATAGTTGATGCAAAGAGCATAACAGCAACTCGATGTTGCTCTGCCAACATTGTTAAAATGCACCAAGCATATCAGCACACTGCTTTGTGTAAAGGAAATTTTTTTAGGAGACCATCAGCATTGTAGAAAACATTGTGATCATCTGCGTGCTCTGCTTGTACTTTGTGAGCTCTTCAGTCTCCTCAGCCTCATCAGGTGTACACCTGCAGTGTAGTGGTAAGTGCTCCAGACCCTGTCACTAGAGGCCCAAGGATCAAACACTATTTTATGAACATCTTTGAGTGTATTTAATTATGTTTATTCGGTGCACATATTGTCACGCGGTCATGACGATGGACACAGAATTCGAAATGTTGAGGATCAGGCTGTTTTATTGGGGCAAACCTGTTTCCAGCAAATGAGGTGTAGCGTCTGCTCGCATTTACTATTTTTGGTGAATCAGCTGGAAGAAAGATGACGACGACGACGTCGGGCATGCTTTATAAGTGCTGTTCTTTCCAATCAGTATGTTTTGGGCAAGTGAAATATATTCAGCTGTGTAGTGTGACTGAGTCACTCGGTTACCTTCAAAGATAACTATCACTTTAGCACAAGTGTGGTGAGTGCAGTGGTTGGTCATCTGTAAAACTATCACTGGCGAAATGCATCAGCTTTTAAACCTGTTATGGAACATTCCAGCTTTCACTTATGCATGTGCAAGATCTGGAATATATTCACACATATGCATCATGCATGCGAAGGTTGTAGCACAGTCGGCAATGTTCACAAGCTATGCCAAATTCTTCCTCCCATGCTGAGCGATAACATGTGTAACAATGAAAAAAGGCAGCTCCCCTTAAAAAATAGTACCCATGTAAGTGCTCCCCTCTGAAGAAGCTTTGCCCCTATGTTAAAACATGAAAATGAAAATAAGTACGTGGCAAAAGAAATTTATGACGTTAATAAAGTCTCGCAGTTCATTAGTGTGCATATCAAGGTTTAAGTTGCACTGCATGGAAATATGCACATTCTGACTGGCACGTGCTTATTTAAATAGGTGCACGTGTGCATGTGTTTGGATCTGTGGGTTGTGTGACTTGCTAAATGCACCACCCATCTGAAGCTTGTAACACTAGCGAAAATGCTGTTTACGTTTGGGAAGGTTGCCAACGTCTACTCTGCAGCAGTCGTAATTGCATAGCCTACTCCAGGGTGGTTCCCTGTTAAGGATTTCTAGAGTTGTGCTTATGCATACTAAAAAAAAAAAAATAATAATGCAGCTCTGTTGCTGTTGCAGGTGTTTGGAAATTCGAGCGCGTTGACCAAGCACAAGCTGACGCACTCGGACGAGCGAAAGTACGTGTGCAGCCAGTGCCATAAGGCATTCAAGCGGCAGGACCACCTCAATGGCCACCTGCTGACGCACCGCAACAAGAAGCCCTACGAGTGCGACGTCGAGGGCTGCGACAAGAGCTACTGCGATGCCCGCTCCCTGCGACGCCACAAGGAGAACCACCATGCCTCGGTGGCGCTCACCCTGGTGCCCTTCCAGGTGAGGCTGTGGCTGGATGGCCACTTGTTTTCACCTTGTACTACAGTAAAACCTCGTTATTGATGGGGGAGTGGTAATTACTTCGTTATAACCATTAGTTCGTTATGACCAACATCAATTTCATCTGTAGGAATTTCAAGGGGAATTGTGATTACTTCGTTATATCCGATAGTTCGTTATATCCGGGTTCGTTGTAACGAGGTTCTACTGTATAATGGAAACCTGTATGCTAACGGAAACGGCTGAAACGCGTGTATGGAAACGGAAACGCATGCACGGTAACGGAAACAGCCGTACATGGTTGCAGGTGTGTGTGTGTACAGTGGTAATCAAATACTTAAAGAAAAAAAAGGTCCTGCTCCCCTCCATGAATTGTCAAGAGAATCCCCGCTGTGCTGCTGCATCTTGGCAGTGTAGAAGCTGGGCAGCTTCATAAGGTTCCATCCTTTTGAAAAGGTATTTAAAAATTGTGAATACCAAGGGATTGAAATGGAGGACATGAATGCTTACTCGTAGCAGAAGTTTATGAAGGGAATCGGACGCTTATAAAATGGGACAAAGCACCAAACCTTAGCCAAGCAAGGCAGTCATGATGAATCATTCGCTCGGTCATTATGCTTGTAATTTATATGTTTATGTGCATTTGTTTCTTGTAGTTAGCTTCAGCTGCAAGTAAGTACTTACATGTCCCTTTCTTTCTGGTAGTATTTGTAAGTGTAGCTGTGCCTTTTGAATGCCATTGGCTCTCATCCAATTTTTAATTTGCAGAGCTTTCCAAAATGCCTCCTTTTGCAAGCTCATGCTGCTGCTGTTGATTGAGTTTTTTTTTTTTCTTTTATGAGCCATCTGTTACCTTGCAGGCCTCTGCAAACTAAATCTGCCTTATTCACTGTCCCTATGCTTTGACTGGTTAGTTAATTTGGCTATCTATGCAATTTTGTTGGCCTTGTTATTGTGGATGGCGAAGCAACTGACCCAGAAAAACATTAGTCATTGTTTGAAACATGAATTATATCTAAACTGTGAAGCTTTCTCAAAAGTCCATGCAGGCTGTCTTATGTTGTTCATATATCCTTGCCTTTCTTACCTTTTGTCATATGTGTAGATGTGTGCACATGGGGGAAAAGGCGGCAGCTGCTGGTTTGACTGTAGATAACCTTTTTCTGTGGGCATTTCAATTTATCCTGACGGTATGGATGTGCACGGTGCAGGCAATCCCTTTGCCACCGCAGTTGCAGCTTGTGGCATTCCCGTCTGAAGACGGAGGAACGTCGGTGTGGGCCCCTGTAGGGGGAACCGCCCAGCGCCCTCTTCTGGTGGCACCACCAACTCAAGGAACGACTGTGCAGCAAGCCCCAACACAACAACCGTCGCAACAGGAAGCTCAGCAGCAGCAAACTTCTCAGCGACAGCCTTCGCCTAGACCGCCATCGCAGCCAGAGGGTCCGCAGCTTTTGCAGCAGCTCCTAGAGCCAAATAAGGCGTGGACAACTGTGCCAGCGGTGAGTGTGTAGCTTTAGGATGGCTGCAGAAAGCATCAAGTTGAGAAGTCAGTCATCGTAAGCAATGTGCAACATGATGGGGAGTACAAAATAAGGAAAATGTGAGATGAGTGTTGTCAATCTCCAGTTGAGCTTGTTGGTTCGACATAGTGAAGTGAAACAGTGCAGAATGGACTGGTAGGAAGCAAGGCACAAAAGGAAGACAAACACGGCATTCACTTTCAGCAACAGTGGGATGTAATTGTTGAAAGTTGGTATTGTCTTTGTCTTATGCGTATACCTTGCTTCGTTCTGGTGTGTTCCACGCTGTCTGTTCATCAAAAGATACTTATGGGAGCCTGGATGATTCTCTTTGTGCTATTAGTACATCTTGCAGTCTCCTTTGTTTTAAGTATTGTGGCACATATCACTTGCAAAAGCTTTCGATGCAAATCAGTACCTTTTTTGGGATATGTTTACTGACTGCCTAGAAACCCAACTGGAAATTCTAAGCAACAAAACAAAAACTAACATACCTTTTTTAGAGTTTGTCATTTGTATATCAGCACATTTGCCGAATGCAATTTCAGTTGTTACAGCCCTAGTCCTGTATTTTCTCAAGTCGTCCTCAGCAATGTGTGTGCACGTTCGGCACTTAACACTGGCTGACTAACTAGTTCATTGACTGATTGATTGATTGATTCATTCATTCATTGCTTGTACGTTTCCATTACAGGTCCCATTCCCCACAGAGGCAATAAATGAGCCAATGTCAGGCCATAGTGGCAGCTCACTGCCATCGTCTGGCTTGGATGCTGTGCCAATGGCTGCCACGGAATGCCTCTGCAGCCTCTGTCACCAGAAACTCACCAGCCTGTCCGAACTAGAAGCAGCACATGCGACTCCACCAGCCGCCCACTACGACTTCCACCACACAGAGCACAGCGATGTTCACGCAGGTAAGAGTCTCGTCAGCTGTTTTCCCACGTAACTGAGAAAGTCATAGAAGATTAAACTGCCAAGCCTGAGCTATGCTTATATGAAACAGCTTTTATCGGTCAGTGTGGGATGCATCACATCTGGCTTGGTGCGGTTAAGCTCTCCTCCGAGATGTCTAAATATTTCTGGCAGTACTTGCCGCTGCTTGCATAAGTGTCTGTAGTTGCGCTGAAGTTCTGATGTCCTATCATTCCAGGGCCTACAAGCAACGTGCCAGCCTTCGATGGAGCGCGTTGCAGTAAGCAGCTCTAGCATGCCCATTTTGCAGCCAGACGAAGTCGTCACATCTGCTGCACCGAGCCAACAAAGGCCCGCGCCATTGCTGCCGCCTCTCAACACGTGGGCAGTGAGACCCGCCCGCCCGTCGTTGATGAATACCAACAACGAGCGTCGGCGCCACTCTGATTCGGACCACTTGGCCTTTGAAGGCGGTAGTGGTCTTCTTGCCGACCTCTTATTGGGGCCTCGTCGCACCTGTCGGGTGGGCTCCGACCCTGGACTCGAACCTCTGCCTTCCTTCGAACAGCTGCAGGGGCTGGTGGCGTCGTCTCGGAGCTCGCTCGTGCCCTCGCCCGACGCAATGCAGGCCGGCATGTCGTACGGCGACTCTCACCAGCATGAGGACGTGTTTGCCGCCATTAGTGACGCATTTGACGAGGAAGAAGAGGAGAAGCCAGGCAAGGACGTATGTGGTTTTGTTGACAACCACTCTTCGCCACACCACGGAGGACTCGGCCGTTCTCCGGCGGCGGCGACCCTGACACAGTCCCCGGCGAGTTTTGATCACGAAGTGGTGTGCGTGCCGGACTCTCCACCGCTCGTCGAAGACAAGGAAGTCAAGACGGAGCCAACGTACGAACAAATGAACGTTCAGCAATCCACGGAGACTTCGAATGTGCACAGGACTGTGGGTATGGCCGCTCCAACGACAGTGTCGACTATAGTGCACTCAAACCCCCCAGCGCCAACCAGTGGTCCGGATGTGCCGCATGTTAGTAGCACTAAGCCTGCTGAAGCTCCAGAGGGCTCCTTGGAGGTGAAGAAGCCCCTGGAAAGCAGTGGCGTTGAAGATGTTCAAGTGTCTTCATGTCGAGCTGCAGAATGTGATGATGACGATGTGTTTTTAAGTCCTATTCCGACGTGCCCTTTGCGGAGCCGACGAAAGCACAGACCAGAGGTGAGCTGTCCACTTTGTTCCAGGAACCTTGCTTGTTTTGAGTGTGTCAGGTGCTGAAATAGATAACAAAGGATTTCAACAGGGGAGCTGTTTAAGCTTGGCAGAGCTTTGTAGTAGCACTGATTTCTAGCACTGATTCGCTCTTGTTGCGTTGTCAAAGTGGATGTAGCATTACGACGGGTTAAACCTACTCTCTTCAGGGCAGAAAAACGTAGGGCGGGCCGAGTCAGAAACCGAAACCAGGCGAAGTGGCCGTGAAAAGGTTGTTCTTTCCACTGCAACTTCCTTATTACAGCACTTTGCAAAATTCTTGTGGCCCCATGTCCACATTGTACAACTGCACACACTTTTCTCAACACAGAGTTTAGACCTTGTGACTGTTTACTGCTGCTTTAAAGGGAGCTTTGTTTTAATTATTTATTTTTGTGTATGTCTGTTTATTTAGCTATTTATAATTATTTATTATACCTTACGGGCCCCATGGCACATATTGTGTAAGAGGGGTACTGCTCGAAAGGATGTGCTCTGTGTTACACTCTGTCACAGTAACATGAATACTTACGTTATGGTCTGTCGTGGTTTGCTGCAGCCCCTGTACATACCACCCCACGTGAATGCCATTGGCTTCCCGAGCCGGTTGCGCTCTCCTCGTCTCTGGGACCCGTGCGGGGAGACCGGGGGCTGCAAGGGGTCTGCCGGAGTGACCTCACCGCCCCCATATACTCCACCTCCCATGCTCAGTCCGTTGCGGTCGGGCTCCGGTCTCTTCTGGCACGTCTTCTCGGGACCCCGGTCCGCCGGACCAATGACGCCTCACGCTGTCACTCCAAGGGGTGAGCGCACAGTACACACCGTCATGTGAAAAAGTGTAATGTCTTCGTGCGGTGTGGAAGCATGCTAACTGCAATGCCAGTGTATATCACAGAAGGTTCACGAGTGTTTACTTCTTGCAGCTTCTGTAGTCCAAGACAGCTTTGATGGGGAAGCTGCTGGAGTGGAGCTTTTTTGCATGTGTTATAATCTGGCTGCTTGACAGCACTTTTTGTCTAATCGAATCGCAGTTAGTTAATGCAGTATTCCAGCTTGTTATGCAAAGAAATGCAGCAGCAGATGTGGAAGAAGAGAGTGATAAAATTACGTTCAGACATAACACTGAGCAGTAGATATTGTCGTAATTGAATGTAAGCAGGCATGATGTGTTCTTTGTTCCCCATGTTAAATTTACACGATAATGCCTATTTATATAAGCACGTAACATGTGCATGCTTCACTTTTGAAGGTTTCTTTTGATATCTACAAAAAGCTGCTCGCAGTGCTTGGACTTTGTATTGAGTAGTTATACTTTTTCTGTTGGTTGCCCCTTATGCTTCCTATGCACTCTGTGGCTTCAGCTATTTAATTTTTTATTAGTTGACTAAAGAAATGATTGCGTTGTGCCATCAAAAACATTTTGCCCCTTATTTTGGCAGTGCACCATATTTATACACAAAGCATGCGATCTAAGGGTTCTGTTGATGGTTTACTACCAATATTTCTTGAGGCCACTGCAGCTGTACAGTGGTTACAGTGCTTGGCTGCTGACTGCTGGTTTGATCCTGGCTGCAGCAATTTAATTTTGATCAAGGCGAAATGCTAGAGGCCTTTGTACTGTGTGATGTCAGTGCATGTTAAAAAGCCCGAGGTGGTCGAAATCGCCAGGACACTCCATTATGGCATGTCCGTAATCATGTTGTGGTTTTGGCTGCATAAAACCCCAGCAGTTATTATTGTTAATCTTTCTTGTGCTTCTGTGTATGCAGATCGGGTGAGTGCAGTTTACCCGCCACCTAGTGGTGGAGGTAGCGGTGGTGTGCCCCAGTCACCTCTGGAGAGTCCATGTGAGGCACCTCTCTCCGAAGAAGAGGGCGAGCTAGCCCCAGAGACGGACATCCTTCCGTAAGTAAAGCTGCTGTGAGATTGTGGGATAGCATGTCTTTTTTTTTTTTTGCATGCTTGGCTTAGGCTGCTTGAAGTCACCACTTTGGTGTTGGTAGCAAACTATAAAACAGGCAGAGTTGATAGGGAACTGGAAGGTCGCTCTGTTCAGCTGATGATACGCGATTTAAAAAACGGCACAGAGCTTGCTGTAGAGACGGACATTCTTCCGTAAATGAAACCACTGCAGTACAGTCCGTTTTGTTGGTTTGTTTAGCCTTGCCATGCTATGGCAGCATAATTCAACGCAGGTAGTGATGATTGAAGACTGGAAGACCACTACGTTGAGCTGTTGATTTGTTAACAAGAAGTGTAAAGAAGTCTTTGAAGAAGTGAATTGTGGACATGTATTGAAGGTAGAAACGTGCATTCATAAGTTTCAACCGCATTGTTCATGTTGCTATCTGTTGATGTGCCAAGCTTTTCTAATGCCGTTCAATGCACAACATATGGCAATATTGCAAGTGCAAGAAGCATAATGTACAAACATTAGTGTGGCATGCTGAATAAGTTAACATAGTGAAACAAAAAAAAAAACCAACCATATTACCTGCTCAACATTTTTAGAAACAGCAACAGCTCTAGGCTGCAACCAAAATGTCATGAAAAAAAAGATTGAATGAAAATGATGTCATGGTGTCTGCTTCACACTGGAGAAAAATGCTTCTTTGCTAATCCTCTCGTGCTGGTAACACGTCGGTAAAGCACTCCTTTGGGCTATTGGTACATGTTGAACATAAGTTGGGAAAGGTGAACTGCGTAAACAGTACAAACACTGTAGACAAGAAGACATAACAAAGTTTCAGTGTAGCACATCAGAACAGTGCACCCACTTGCGATTAGTAGTGCATTACTGAGCATATGAATGACTATGAAATTTCTTTTTATGCCTTTCATTTGAAATCTTTGTGTTATGCCATTTCTTTAACCCAGGCATGTCAATGTCGGTCCCCAGTTTCAAGCCCGGTTACCCCCTTTAGATGGTGAGTTTCTAGTACCTGACGAAAAATATTTTGTTTAGCTTTTATTCCAGTGTGGGTGAGGTGCTGTTTGTAGTGAAGCATATAAGATACAGTGAAATTCTTCAGTGTCACATGTAAGTCATGGAACCATATCAGTAGAACTTTCTTTGCGACTGTGCCAAAACATAGTGCCATTTCGTACAAACCCTCATTATTACATCCTAGCATATTTCATAATGACATGTTCACTGCTATAAAACATGCTAAGGATGTGTAAATGATGGTCATCAATATTTGTGCATACTTAGTTAGCCAACGACTGTCCATCAGCATAGGTTCTTATCAGCATATCTTTTCACAGGACATTGTCCTATGGGTTAACTCTTTGTGATGTTTTTAATGTCACTTGTTTGTCACAGAAGATATTTTGTAGCCATAGGAAGTTCAGGTCTGCTGGGTTTTGCATGTCATGACCCAAATTGTATAGATTTTTGGGATAGTTGGTCCAGTCCAAGGAATTAAGTCATAGCACTGACACGACAAGGACAAGGAAAACGACAGGATGTGTGGTGCGTCCTGTTGTCTCGCTTGTCATTTCAGCATTACGGCTTTCATATACTTTTTCACTTTGCTAACAATATGTCTTTCCTTGTTTCTTTGTTTCAGTTGAAGATGCATTGAAGTCTGAGCACCGTGCTGACCTTGTCTGGGATCCGCACATTGGTGACCACTTAGCTGATGATGAAGGTTGGTCATGTTAATAATGTGTTCTCTGGAGATTTGTCCCCTGCACTTAAAAGTACACTGTCCCTTTTGTCACTGTGTGCATAGTGTCTTAAGTCTTGTAAATTGGAAGTAAGTGTGGTTTTTGCAGCTTGATTACCGTATTTACGCGAATCTAGGCCGCCCTCGATTGCAGGCTGACCCCCCAAATTCGCAAGGCCAGAAAAAAAAAAAAAAAAACTTACCTCGAATGCAGGCCGAATAAAAGGAACGCCGTTTCATCGGCACAAAACCCAGCATTTTTATTGCATAAGCGCACACTCCATAGACACGCACGTTTATTCGACGTCGTCGTCATCGTCGTCATCTGCAGCATCGTCATCATCTGCAGCATCACTGTCCTCTTTGTCGCTGAGTTCATCCCAGAGGGCATCGTCCTCACTTCCGTCCATCGCGTTTGATATACAACACTTTTTGAAGACTGACGTCACGCGTGACGTATTTCTTTGGGACGCCGGAGCGCCCGGCTTTCCGACCGTTGACCTCGCTCCCGCCTGTTACGCCTGCACGCACGCACGAGGAAAGGAGGAGGGGGTGTCAAAGTGTGTGGTTGGCATGGTGATCGCCGGCGCCGTAATCACGTGACACGCTCCACCCTTGCCGGCGCGAAACCGTGAAACCTCGCCTGCCTCGCCGGCGTCGCCGGCTCGACGATCCTCACTGCATGAACGTGGGAGTGCGAGGTTGGCCTGTGTAGCTGTGGGGACCACTACTCCGCCGCTGAGCCTGAGCGACCATGTCATCGTGCAGCGCGCTACCGTAGGATGTCGCGAAAATGAGCCTCGGACGCGCATGCAGAACCGCCTGCACACGGCAGCCTGAGATCGGCGCATGGCGAGCCGTCATGCCGCTAGCGCGGCCGGGCCTTTACGTATGCGGCGGCTGTGGTCAAACCATGGTACTTGAATCTAAGCCGACCCCCCCACTTTCGCACTTCGTTTTTTCAAAAAAAACATCGGCCGAGATTCGAGTAAATACGGTACCAGCAGGTGATTACTTTTAGCATACTATCTTGGGAATCCTGCTGTGCCAACATGTTCACTCTTGCTTGATATTTGATAAACGTTTCACGAGTTCTCCATATATGCGTGTTGCCTACACTCAAAGTGGCAATTGTGTCACAACATGTGTGCCACTATATTGCAGTTGCATAATTACATTGTCTACTTCCATCACTGAGAGTGTCGTGTGCGGAGAAACTGAGCATGGCAGGTGTGAAAGCTGTGAAGAGAACACTGAGCGTCTCCACAAGATCGAATGATTCCTTGCTGAAATTGACAGCACATTTGAGACATGACATTTTAGACAAGGAAAGACCGGTTGTGTCTGTCTAATGAGACTTTCTGTAATTGTGCGATGATTATTTCACTAACGTTGTCGCAACCTTTGTTTTTGGGGGGCCACAGTGGAAAACTACCTGGAGTTTGCGTGCTGTGCGGCTGTGCCCGGTGGAGGTCGGAACCGAGAGTATGCCTTTCATGTATTGGCGCTCTGCCAGGGAAACCTGCAGGCAAGTGCAATTCTCTGACATTGGTGCATAGTCTGTTTAGTCTAGCAGCTGCCACCGAAAGTACCAGAGCTAGAAGTTGCAATTCCACTTCGCAGTGCCGTAAGCCACAGAAATTCAGATATGCCAAGGTATTTTAAGGAAAGCCTTGTTTAAAAGGACACTAAAGATAAAACAATTTTTTTTTGTATTAGTTGATTGATTGATTTCTGGGGGTTTTACATCCTAAAGCCTGTATTAGTAGGTTACCTTTTCAAAATACCAAAAATGCCGCTCTTCCCAGGAGGAGACCTTCGGTAAGCCAGAAAATGCGTAGAAAGAAAATACAGGTGGCAGCTGCCGCTATGGAGTTTCAGCACTAATACTCACAACGTCGTAGATCTTTGACGGTGTCTGCTAAGGCATACATAACTATTTAACGGCAAGAAAGTTATTGACACGTGCACTTATTTTGGTTTGTACGCAGGGGTCGCCCTTGTAATTTTCTTGTGACGCGCAGTGCAGGCCACGCTTATCTTGCATGCTCTTTTTTTGCAAGTGGTAACGACATTGTGTTCTAAGGAAGCTTCCACAGTGCTGCACGGAAATTCTGAAAGAAATTAAAGGCAGTTGTGAGAAATGCTATGGAATGTGTGTATCCCCACGTGACGCCATGCCTAAACTTAAATGTGATGAGCAAATAAATACAGTCCACCCATTTTCTTGATGATAACTGCTGTTCTCCACTGTAACAAAAAAAAAAAGGAGAGAGAGAAAAAGGCAGTTAGTGGTCTGAGGGTGCCTTTTGAAGTCCTTGCAATGTGGTGCACAGGAGGCGACATTGCGATTGATGGAGCGGGAACCAAGGCTGCCCGGTGGTCACCCACTTCTGACGTACCGCTATCCTGAGTGCCACCGTTGGAGCCGCGAGGAGATGGAGCGCTTCCAGGAAGGGCTGGCCACGTTCGACAAGGACTTCCTGCACGTGGCTGCCAAGGTCTGTCGGGCGTTCATTTCGTAGCCGCTTGACATCTGCTCGTAGTGAGCCTTCATATTACAACAGTGCACCAACACAGGATGAAGTGCAGTGAGCCTTGTCTTTGTGGCCACTTGGCAGCCGGTGTTCATGCTGGTTCTAAAGTAATACTGTTATGAACACTGTTCTAATGGCAATATACTATCTTTCGTACAATTCGTTATATCTGATCATTTGTTATATCGAGGGTCGTCTTATACTGAGGCAGCACGCCACGCTTTCGTAATAGTTGACGCTCAGGCGACCGATGTTCGTGCAGGTTGGCACCAAGAATGTACAGCAGTGTGTTGAGTTTTACTATGTGTGGAAGAAAGTGGCGCCCGAGGAATATCGGCGGCTGCGGTGCATGCGGCGGCGGCGGGAGATGGACCAGGCAGCACCGGAGGACGACGACATGGAGGAAACGGCCGGCAGCCCCTCGGCCGTGCCTGCAGCCGTAGCCAAGCCAACGGTGCCATCGTCGGAACCTGTGCAACCCTGCGAACCACCTCAGGAATTTCCCTGCAGACTCTGTGGCAGGTAGGTCGCATCACTCAAGACGCATTAGCGTAAAAATTTAGATAATCCCGAACAGGTCTTGAGGCATGCTTTCACAAAGCTCAGCTGTGGATGTCGCAGAGATCCCAAGATTCCATACTCGGAAAAAGCTAATTCAGACTTTCTGGGAAATGGCGGTGACATAGTCCCAGTGAAAGAATTGAAACTAATAAGCATTTTTTTACTGTACACGAAAAGATTTTCATTTCTGTGGTTGTACTGCTGGAGCAACAGGCTTGAAGAAGCAGTCTTTATTTTTAGCTGCTTGCACTCACCTGTTGCATTGCTGGCGACTTTATGAAACTACAAGAAAGCTAACTTGCTAGACTTATGAATGTACAGCGGCAACTGAAATTCACGGCACTGTACCGGGTGTTATGCATTCTTCGGACATGCGTGCACGTGATTGTTAGAGAACAAGGCCTGTTAGCAGCTACATGCATAGCACTTGTGTTGCAAATCACGACATGGTTATTGAGGTTTCATATCTTCAAAACAAAGATCAAACATGATGCAAGCAAGAAAAAAAATTGCACATTTGGTAAAAAATACCGACATCGTAAGAGTTGGTAATGATGATGATGATTGCTTGGATGTTTCTGCATGTACGCGCATGTGCCACAGTTTGGTGTGTGTGTGCAATGTGTGCAGGGTGTTTGCCAAAGTAAAAAGCCGCAACGCCCATATGAAGAGCCACGGAGCTCCTCGGTCGGTGGCTAGCAGTCGCTTCGAGTTCTGAGTGCCGGCGGCAGCGTTTCCGACGCCTCCCTGCCGCTGTTGGTGCTGCCCACATTTGCTGCAATTGCTCAACGCCCTGGCCCACCGTTTCCCCTTGGCCTCCCCCCTCGAGTTGTTCGTCTTCTCTGTACATGGCTTGTAAATACTAGGTTCTTCGTCGTTCTTTTTAATTGGGGAGTCGTAACGATCCCATTGCCAAGGCCGTCCGGCGGGTCTCGTTATTTTTGTACTCGCGACGCGCATTCTCCACAGATTAAAGAAGAGAAGATATGCTGTTGACCACTGTTGGCTCCAAAAGAGTGACTTTCTTTCCTGCACCATTGAGGTGTCGCCCACCTCAGAAGTTGCCTTGGTGTAGTTACCTGGGGAGGAACAAGAAAGGACTAGGAGGTAACGTCACATGACCATGTTGAAGCCAAGTCATGAAAAATATCTGGGAGAAATTAGACGGGCAAGCAGTAGCTTCTATAGTAGCCTTGCTGTGGTTGAAATGCCATTTCCAACGTGCAAACAGTCATAATGTATGAGCCCTGAGCTCAGGTCGTGTATATGGCTTGCTACATAGACCATAAAATCTTGGAGGCCATGTAAAGCTCATGGGCTGTTTTTGGATCCAGAAATTGAGGCCCTATCAAGCTTTGAAAAAACTGACAAGCTGTCATTAATAGCACTTTGCTCTTGAAGCATTGTCACTCAGATCTAAAGCAAATAATCTTTTGGGAACAATGGGACCTAGTAATCAACAAAGTGGCAAATTATTATACATACTCGAGTGCACAAAGCAAAAGCGGCACAGGATGACAACAGGATAAATCCGAAGTGATAGACCAACAGCCACAATGAACCAGTCTCCTAAATGTTCTGGCAACAATGAGAGGTCAGATCGGTGCTGAGAGATGCTTCTGGATTTCATGCTTCCCCGTACTTAATTCCTCCCTGCATTCATTCGCCACGGTAACTAAGGAACCTACTGTTATACAAGTTTATTTGTAGTGATGCAAGGTACTTCATCTGTCTCTAGTGAGCTCACAGAAGCCCGTAGATCTTGTGTAGTCTGTGATTGCATCAGTGACCTGTGTTGTATAAGTGGCCTCCCTGAGCTTGTCAACTCCTGTGTCATACTGTGTGGGCCGTTTAACTTCAGAAAAACTATGCATTAAAGGGACCCTGGAACGGTTTTGGTGATTTTGTACAAATGCGTTGCACCGATAGCCAGAGTCCTTCTGATCATTAGCGTAACAATCAGCACTCTGCATTAAGCGTGTAATTTACTACAAAGTTTTAAATACACATATCATGAGAGATCGACGCGACTCGAAGCATTTTCAACTCGCGCGCCGTCACGAGCACTGAAGGGCAGCCAGCGGTATCGTCGCGGCATCTGGCAGCGCACACACGAGTCGCCGGCGCACTATTACAGAGGCTAGCACTGCCGAGGTCAGCGACCTCAGTAAAGACATCGCGGCACTATGTCGCTACGGAGGGCTCTGCACAGCGACTGACGTGGGAGGCGCAGTCGTTGCTAGCGCGCACTCCGCAGCTGTTCGAGTTGAGGAGGAACAGCAGTGGTAAGGAGGAAGGCGACAGAAATAAGCCCATAGCTACCTCAGCGCAGGGTGCTTCGCTTTATTTATGGTGTGAATGATTTCACAATTGTGTTGCCTAATCAATGACATAATGTCAAAAAACGTTTCAGGGACCCTTTAAACTGTGCACTCTGTACAGCACACTTTAGCGAGGCTTGCCTGTATGCGGCACTCCATGTAATTCTTGTACGGTCTCCCATGTTCACCTGTGCTAATTTAATGCTCTCCATTTAACATCTGATTTGGTTTCACTTCGCAGTGGAACTTGTTCGTTGCGCTGGAGGCAGCAGCTGTTCAATTCCTGTCTGAAGTTTCGGGGCATCTAAATCTATCAATAGGTTCTACGTCCATGTTATACACCATGCAGTTGCACCATGATGTAGTACATAATTTTGGAAAGTGCGATTTCTTTCTCGATCAAGTAAACAATCCCCTCAGACAGGTAATCTTGCAGAAATGCGTTAGAGTAGATGTTAAGGTCTGCATCAATGAATGTTGCAGCAAAAGACATTCCGTAACGTGACACTCATAGAAGCCATTACTGGGAGACACAAAATATAGAAGAAATTTAGAGTAAATGCACTTGTACATTGATGACAAAACATTTTCTAATTTTTCTAATGAGTTAATAATACTATGCATGTGCTTGGCTACCATTACATTTATATCATTTATATTTTAATTATGGTTAATTATACTGCACCCTTGTTTTAACTACGTCAAAGGGAGACCTGGAATTACTGAATTATATTTATATGTTGTTATAACCATCCTTGGTTTTAACTGCAATATCTACACTTGGGTGCAGCATATTTATGTGCAAAGAACACAGCATCGCAGCCTGCTATAGAATAACGCTATAGAGTTGTGGATGCGATGAAATTTTATAACTGCATTAAAAAATTTGCAGCATTAGTACCATCCAACTTGGCAACTGGCGCAGCAGCTTATATGGTGGGTCTGATTTGTTCCAATGCGATGGCCTTTTGCTTCCATTGCGTTTGGCTTGCCCACATTGCTGATATAGTTAAGACACGTTATTTGGAGAGCAGACAGCCGATGGACAGTGAGAACAACAGAATGGATACCAAGAGAAGGCGAGAGGTTAGATGAGGCAATGAAATAAAGCAGTTTGCAGGCACAATGTCGAATCAACTGGACGAGGACAAGGTGAATTGGAAAACATTCAAAGAGGCCTTTGTCCTGCTGTGGACTTAAAATAGGCCAATATTGATGATGCTGATGAGGCCTCAGCACAGCATTCTGGCTTCTACAATTATTGGAAGGTTTGGCACCAGGTTGGTATGTGTGAAGCTGTCAGCCGAGAAGACAAGGCGTCCTGGAAGAACAGCCTGGCACATGGTAAGCTTGCAAAACAATTTTCTGGCTGTTGAACTTGTACATATATGGAAAGTTTGTTGAAGGGAGTGTTTAGCTGTACTGAAAGATGGTTGTTAAGTGCTGGTATAAAGGTGAGGACAAGGAGGTTAGCTTTCCCTGCCTGCTTTCCCGTTACATTATTTCAATTATTGCAAATAAATTCAATTAGTTGCAAGGTACAGTGGATGCACATGCATCTGTGTGTCCAGTATATGTTGCTTTGTCCTTGATGAAGGGATCATTGAAAACAGTGAAGAATGGGGAATGCCGCTGGAGCCAACATGTCTACAAAAAATTTCCGAAATGTTGTTGAAACGTTGGTGACATTCCCTGTTCTTCATTGTTTTCAATGATATATTCATCAATTCAAGCCTCCGTATTCCACTGAACTTTTGTTCTAGTTTGTTTTGTTCTTGCCTCTCAATCACGGTCATTCAAGATGCTTCGAAGTGCCCACATCACACCTTTGCCATACAGGAAGGGCTGCCCGTATCTGCTATCACGTAGACCTACGTATTTCAAAACTTATGCTCACTCTATCGTGTTGCAGTTTGTGGATTTAACACTATGTCAGTCTATATACAGTGAAACATCGATATGACTCCTCTTAACATGTTTTTTGGCAAAATCTTTTTTTCTTCCCTTCCAACACCCCATAGGTGCAATGTATTTTTACATGGTTGATACGATTTTAGGATGATAGAAATTATATTTTCTGGTTCCCTTGAAGATCGTAGCAATAAGATTTCACTGTATATCTGTGCTTCTGCTACCAATAAGAGACATACAGTCAGACACAAAAGTTTAGGGACCACGCGAGCACGTGGCCAGCAGTTTCTTCGCGACACTTCCACCACTACACCTGCGATCGACAGCAGTGCTACATTCAAGAACCATCCCTCCTCAAATCTATGACCAGTCTCTTTAACAACTGTGCACAATTATTTTTTACCTTTCCCTGTTTAACGTGTTTATGTTGCCGGGTACACTGGCAAAACTGATACCTCTTCATCGGCACACCTGTCGATGCAGGCTGTGATGGCTGCAATACCGCTATCGAGGCAGATTTTTGGTGTCCTTACTGCTGATGAACACTGTGTGTTGAGACAACGAACTAACAATGTGGTGTGTGGCCCTGAAAAATTGACATGCTAACAAGTAGCAAGGGAACTCGATTCCAGTGGAGCGCTCCGATTTCCACCAGGTGACGCAGAATCCGGTTTGGCATGTGCTCGCATAGTCGGCAAACTTTTGTGGTTGACTGTACATTTGTCAGCAATATGAAAAGGAACACTGAGTCTGTGTTTAAGAAATAGTTACTCTCAGTTCAACGAATTTTACTTATTTACGAGCGACACCTTTCTGCCTCCATATTCAGTGTTACAAACACCTTTGCACTTCGCAGCTGTGTATAGCTGCTATGGCATCATGAAGGTAATTGCAATGTTCCATTTCATATTGCTCATGACTGTGCAATGCTTCTTCTCAGGCGTTCAAGCAGTGCACTGTTGTAGCTAGTCAAAGAAACATTTCTCATCTGAGATGCTTTTCATGTTAGAATCACGTAGAATGTTGCGACTTAACATGGCGGGCCACCATTTGCTTATTTATGGTATAGCATGTAACGTGCGCAACTTCACTTTGTGTCAATGAAAAAGTGGTATAGTATTATGCATGTACAGATGCACGGACTGCTTCAAAACACAAACGATTTTAATCGTATTGTGTGTGTTGGCATGTTGAAGCACATAATTGGGAGGCTGAGAGATTCGCCATAGTTTGCAGCAACCTTTGCAACTTATTTTTTTTGGTACTACGAGGGATTCTTTGAATTTATTTTCACAACCAAAGTGCCGTGCTTATGTGGGTAATTGTTTGCAAATGCACCCATTTGCGACTCGTGGAAGACAGCAGTAATGAAAGAAAATGCTTGCATCTAATGACAAGTCCATTTGGCACGCAGCCCTACATACACACACACACAATCTGTGGGAAAGCCCACTACGAAGGCAGCAGTTGGGCATGCATGGTCACTGCGTGTTCCCATAAAACAGCAGTCATGACACACACGGGAAGGCTACAGCAGTTTTCCTGAGACTATGCAAAATGATAAAATTGCATGGCAACAAAAATATGCCATCGTGGATGAACGAAGCGTGAAACCCTCTTCCAAATATTCGCTTGCTTGTCTGTTGCTCTTAATCGATGGATTGAGGGTTACTGGGGAGGTGTAGGCAGAGGTAACAGATACAGAAACCTTTTGTGACACGTTTGTTGAACAACTTGCTAGACTGTTTTGTCTGCATGGCTGTTCTCAGTGAAGAAAATTTTAAGATAATGTGAACTGATGATTATGACAGTGCCGATGCTTTACACAAGCACCTATGAACATAATGTAGTAAATAAACATCAGCCGAACATCCTCTGTCTAACCTTAGAGGTTACCCAATACAGCTGTTGATGTCTACTTATTCAAGAACAATTTATTCTTGAACGGTAAAAGTCCTTAACACAACAGTACGATTTCATGACAATGCTATTCAGTCATCAGAAAGGGTACAGGTGACTGTGCTGGTATTGTGCATAGCAGCGGTGGGAGAAATTGTTCTAGTTAATTCTAGTTAATAACTTGTTTACATTTCATCCATCCATGACAGTACACATTTAGTTAATAACTTTGTTCACATTTCATCCTTCCACGATACATATATAGTTGCACATACATTGATATGTGATATATATCTAGCACATAGCAATCATGTTCTTAACTACACAGCGTCACCACAGTAACAAAATAGTAATAATGATAACAAACATGTTTTTTACAATAACATTCCTAAGTGTTAGTTTTGATCTGTGAACTGTGGTATATGGGAAAGAGTAATAGTGGGTTAAGTATGAAATTGTGGGAGTGCATGCTCAATTTATAACCAACAAAAGGCAAATGAAGATTGAGGCTAATTGCACATTCTTGCATAAGTTGTTGCAAAGTGCTCCTAGTAGCTGCACATACGTTGGTAAACCCTTCTCTCACATATTGAATGGAAAGCAACAACCACTGCAAATCATCATTTATCTTTTGCGTTCCGTAAAAAGAGTGAATTATGTCCTTACTGATTCTGAAAACCAGAAGTGAGACGTAAATGTTCACGCATTTCGGCCCAGTTGCCATGAGGACCTCAAGCCCTGCTACGAAACTGCACACACACTGAGTCGCTGCAATGGGTCACGAAGATCAGTTAATCTACAGGCGTATCTTGGCTCTTCATTCCACAGTATAATACTTTTCTGTGACATCTTCCAAGACTTCTGGCACATCCTCCTGTTGAAGCAGCAACGTTTAGATTAACTTTTTTTTTTCTTTTCTCACTAGGCCACACTGCAAATTTTAGCTATAAAATGGAAGCTGTAAGGTGTCGTCTAGCGATGGTTTTACCAGAGGGTTTTTTTTAATGCGTTCTTTATTGGCCACTTTTAGAGAAATTGTTACTGGACCTCTGGGAAGTTAGCTTTACTGCAAAAGCTCCCCCTTCCTTTACATTGGCTAGCGTCTGCAAACGGCATACTACCCCTGTGTTCTCCCAACTACTGCAGGCAAGAGAGCATGTTGTGTTCACATAAGCTTGCTTTTTTTCTTCTTCTATTTTGTTTCACAGCACATATCCAGCAGCGTAATTGCATGCTCTGGGTTGAATGCCAAACCAAGAGTCCTGTGCCATGGTCAGCAATGTTCTGAAGAACACGTGCACCTTCCCCAAAAGGAGCATTCCGTTTTTAAATTTTGACTACTTTCACAGCACGGCATGCTTGTTTTTTATGCATAAACCTGGTGAAGGGCCCTTTAATGACCAGATTCCTGAGTTCAGGTAATCTTTAGACTTGTTCTAGACAATTTGTTCTTGGCAGTGGTGCCTTGTACTATTAGTAGAGGACGTGGAAAACATCACCATTTTGATCTGAGCCACTAAATCATAACGCGGAGGTAAATGTAGAAAGAAACAGCCATGTATTCTCAAATGAGTGACCATTGCTATGGAAATGATGACGGTGACTGGTGCCAAAGATTCAATGCTAACTTTGCATTGAGGAAGATATCTGACACTGAGAAGCTGATGTGGAAGAGACTGATCGATCGGGCCTAGTGGAAACTATAAAGAATGTCGACTGTACAGAGAACTGGTGTAGCTCATGAAATAAGAATGCAGAAAAAAAAGGATATATAAAAGTAACTGTGCCCACCACCAACCAGTTCAGTGCTGTTTATATTATGTTAAGAGAAAACATCAGTGAAGCCTACAAGATGAGTTGGCCACTTGATTCTGAGGCATTGTCCATTCTGGACATTTAACACGACTGCCACGTATAATAATGGAAGCGGAATGCGTGGCACAAAATAAATTTTTCGTTAGGCTCACTGAAAACAGACACTCCGATACAACTGCGGAAGCATCCAACACAACCGGGGAAGGTAAGAGATCATCCAGCGGCCAGACCAGAAATAATATTCTACATATGTTCTTTTTGATTGGCTGGGTTAAAGTCCAGGCCTTCTCTTCTGGACCATTAATACAGTTCTTTATTCATCCATCTATCTGCCCTTTTAAGCCATTTTTCTATACACCATTACACCAATGTACTCAAAATAGGCCACTTCAGCATGACACAATTCAAAAGGAGGATATTTGCAAGGAATTAATCATGAAATAGTTTCCACGAATTGACTCGGCTTGTTCACAGGACTCAGATTTAGCAGGCAGCCATACAAAGCTGAGAATAGGACTTCGAACAAGTTCATTTCACTTTCTATTTCTTAAAAGACACTTCATTGGAGGTATTACATACTCCAGTGAGTTGTCACATAGACTTTCCTCATAGATCACAACATTATCAAAAAACATGACATTTTTTTTTTTTTTTCGTTGTATGCTTTGAGTTCGACCAAAATAGCCTAGCCTCTCAACCATTCCAAATGATATGTCTCACAACTACTTACACCTCACCACACACAGTCTTGGAATACAGGACTTGCAAGAAAGCTTTACTTTGTGACAACTGACATTATAGCTCTGGGATTGAAAGGTGCAGTACTCTCTTGGACATGCATATATTATGCTGCACATTCAATTTCTAGGATGACTTGCACAGCAGTGACAACATTCTACCTTTTCACAACTTTGACACTCCAGCAACAAGAGACCGGTTTGGGCGACTTGGTCCTTACCGAATACAGTGGTTACAGTGCAACAGCATTAGAAGAAACATTCTTCTTATTCTGTTGTGTTGTAACCACCATGTTCAGACACACCCGAAACTGTAGCAATTGGGCGAACACTGTAGAGAGACATAAGCCTGCATTCAAATATGTTCCTGCTTAAGCATGCTGACTTTGGCAAGCATTTGCCGAAGATTTAGCCACAAATGTATTTGCAATGACAGCAGATTCAGTAAATGCATGCAAAATATTCGCTGGCACATCAGCACCACTGAACCAGCAAAGACAACAGAGCTGCTCTATATATGATGCAGCTCTGTTGGGATGTGCTTCACACATTCTCTCGCCTTCATCTATGTTTGATAAGTTGCCGTTGGAAACCTTCTCAGTGTCTTCCGATTCAGCAACCACTTGGTCCAGTTATTGCAGCAGGGAACTGACTGGTTGACATTACTACAGCTACTTGTGTCCAGCTTAAACTTGAAACTCCTGATGCGTACTGATCACATAATAGGTAATATGCAAAACATGACTATGATGATGTGCTTATGCCATCTACAATCACTCCATTAATGTGCCTTTAGTTAAGAAAGGCATGCCTTGGGTTACTCTTGTTCGTTCAAGGGAGCTTTTGGTGACTGCAGTCATTTTGACAACACCTGTAAGAGATGTAGCTGGTTCCCACATGTACTTAAAAAACTAAGCTTGCAATGTAAACACTGCTACAGCACACTCTAGGCCTTGCATAAACAACTAGACCTGCGACATGAACAATCCTTGTCGAGTTATAAGGTATCTCACCAAAGCTCAGCTAGAGTTGGCCTCCACAAGTTTAACTGATGTCTACTCCACGACAATATATTACTCAAGCAGCTTTTAAAATCAAATTATGTTAAACAGTGTGTTCGCTGATGACTGACAATTGCAACTGTCAACCTACAGCAGCAAAAGCAAACTACGCACATAAAGGGCCCCTAAACCATCCTCCAATATTTTTTCCACACGTAAACACCCACATCAAAACCAGAATGCCTTCACGATCATCGATGCCAAATGCAGCAGTGCTATGCACCGCAGGAGTACCGCAAAACCAAGAAAACAATACCCTGCGCCTCTCCTGGCATTTGCGGTACCCCCTGCTCATCGTGATGTGGTGAGTGTGCATTTGGCGACGTCACAAACTGTAGGTGCTGTTGATTGGTCAAACAAGAAAATACTACTGCTGGTAAGGTCTGCAAGCAATTAGGTGTGCCCCCTCCTCTTTCTCATTATGTTGCTCACTTTTGTCTTTTAGCTAATTCCACTGGGATGACAGGAGCATGGGGGTTCTTCAACATGCCCTGTCGCCATATCGAACCACTATGCTGGTAAGGTCATTAGCGGCATGCATCGAACGACGACTGGGCAGCACAACAGTAACAGAACCCATGGGCAATGGCACGTCATGTGACGTTTCAAGAACTTGGAGAGGAGAAGACCAGACAGGCCAGACGGCGTGTGGTGAAGGGAAGAGCAAAATGAATGGGCACCACATTTCCATCACCAAAAATGTGTGACTCTGCTATAACTACACCTTTTCGAAAAATTCTCATGGCTACATGTTTCTTTGCAGACGTGTACAACTGTGACACCTCAACTAAATTTCGACCTCTGGGTGGTTTAGGGCCCCCTCAAACCAAGTTTTTCTGTATAGAAGCTGCATTTTATAGTTCAACATTCCATAGAGGTGTACAGCTGTATTGAGGCTGTGGAAACACAAATTCACAGGCATAAATATGCATGTACTACGTGCACTTGTATATAAGCAGTGCCACGGGCACGTAGCGGTATCTCATGTTTCCTCTTTTGCTATGTACCACTACAAAAAACACAAATTTTTTCAGGAAGCAAAGGAATGAGAAGTGTACACTGAAAAATACGGTACAGCCAAAGCACATCATCACCAATGAAATCCAATGTTTCTTTCTAATATAAGCATCTAACGAATCGTACAGTTATAACGAATACTGGATGTAACAAACACACTTGTGTTGGACACGACACTGTTATAACGACATTCAGTGGTACACATATTTTCAAGGCCTAGTGTATAAGTACTTTGCCAAACCGACAAGAGATGTAGCGATACACCCGTCACAACCACAGTCATAAGTGTCCCGAAGTAACAGCCTTGTCCAGCCCTAGGATGCCGCTCAGGGGGCCAGCGTCCACCGCTGCGAGTGGGCAGCGTGGCGGCACGGCTGGGCCGTCAGACGTCCGTTGTTGCCGTCCAGGCACAGCTTGCCGCCGGGCTGCTGAAGCTTGTGATCCAACCACAACCACCTCTGCATAGCCAACACAACGAGATCATTACCATGCTACATAGCACAAGTACAGTAAAACCTCATTATAACGAAGTTGAAGGGGGAGTGGTAATTACTTTGTTATAACCATTAGTTCGTTATAACCAATACCAGTTTCATCTATAGGAATTTCAAGGGGAATTGCGATTACTTCGTTATATCCGATAGTTCGTTATATCCGGGTTTGTTATAGCGAGGTTCTACTGTATTTCGCAGCTACAGAACAGATCATTGAAAATGATGGAGAACAAGGACTGTCGCTAGTGCCGACGTTTTGACAAGTAGACTTGTCGGGACAGCAACTCCACTTGTTGAAATGTTGGCTCCAACGTCATTCCTTGTTCTCCATTGTCTTTAACGATCTGTTCATGGATTCAAGCCTCCATGTTCCCCAGAGTTTCTTTTCCGGTTTGGATTGCAGGCACAGGGTGACAACAGTACATGAGGTGAAACTCTGCACCTGCAACTGCATATGTACTGTTGAAAGTCACCTGCACCAGCATGAACGTGCATCACGATAATGTCATGCTGGGTGAGGAGACATGGAGCTTCAGATTTACTATCACCGGTTAGAGAATAGAGGCGCAGTGTCCTTGTGGCAACGCCTAGTATTATTGTTTTCTCCAGTGTTCGAACGCACAGATGCAGCCCACACGGTCACTTCAACCGCTTATCTGTGTTCAGTGCGACAGTTTAGTCCAGATACGGTAGGCACCACTGTCACGGGGTCCATCACCATGCTCATGTGTAACATTATCATGACACAGGAAGAGGCAGAGATGTGTCTCCTAAATTATTCTTTCTCCGTGCTTGCAGGCAACTAGATCTGGAATTTTTCGACTGAACAGGATGTGATCAGATTACAGCAGAGACGTTACACAACTGTCCATCAAAAAGAATGCTACCAGATAAGCATAAAATACAATTGTAAGTAATATGATTTTGTTTGTAAGCAAGACAAGGGAAAATGTGTGGGTTTTTCTTTACACTTAGTGTTTGGCAAACGTGACCAATGACGGCGCCACTGTTCATTTTTTCACAAGTTTGGGGCCAAGTTAAAAATGTCATTCCTTATGAGCACAAGCACGTTAGTTTCCATCAATGTAGGAAACAATCTTCTCATTTTCATCACAACCAAACAAATTTTTTGAGCGATAGACAGTTCCTTTGAAGGGACACTAAAGAGCAAAGCGATCTCTTTTTTTTGCATTAGTAAATTACTCGTTCAATATACCAAAGGCACTACCCTTGTCGCATGAAGATGCTTGGTAGGCAAGATAAAACGTGACAAAATACAGCTGGCGGCACAGTCGCAATGTTTCCACAATACAATCTTTGTGTTTTACACCAAGCCTCTGTGATGTCATAAATCTTAAGGTGCCTGAAAGAGCCCGCATAATTATGCATAGGTAAAAATACACTGCGTTGCTTCGTAAAGGGGCCAGAGACTCAACGTAGCAAGTTTTATATAATTTCATTGACCCTATGAGGCCAAAATTTGAAAATAAAATTTTGAAGTCCATTATGTCATGCTTACGCTTATGTGCTAAGGTTTCAGCACAAAATTCAAGAATAAGATTTTGACCTTCATTTTTTTTATTTTAGTAATCAACTTATGGTGACAAAATTAATGACAATGGAGTTCTGAAAATTGAATCAGTATAAACTGATTTAACGTCACTCTTTGGTGTGCCTTTAGGAAAGCTGTGCACAACTATGTCCTAGATGAATTGATCCCGACCTGCGAGGGGTGTCCACCACAGGGTCGAAGCAGCAGCAACCCTCCTTGCTCCTCGTCGAGCGTGACGCAGAGGCCTCCGTGGGCGATGAGACGCGAAGCGAGGCTCCAGTGCTGGTTGCCACCAGCGCCGTGACATGCAAACAGGCCGACTGGAGACCCCTCGCTTCCGCCGAGGGTGTCCAGGCACAGCGACCCCTGCCGCAGAGATGCCAGTCGCTCGCCCCCGGCCGCTGGCACCCTGTGATCGAATACAATTTTATTGGCTGACTGATTGGATGGGTTTCACATTCAAAGCTGTAGAAATGCTGCGTTAAATTAATATTGTTTAAATGTAATTACTGCTAAAGCCCATCCATTGTTATATTCATTGTTAAAGTGCATCCATAGCTGATGTGATATAAAGGGCAGCTACGGCTAAAATAATGATCTAGGATACATGACAATTGGTAAAGTCATGTATCACTAGTGGCAGAATGCAAGATATTTCAACATCTTTTTTCTGCTAGTTTTGGCTCAGAGAGCAGTTAAGAGAGTGTATCACATCTGCACACTACAGTAGGCTGAATTTTTTTTTCACCGGAACACATTTTTCTGGCCCTTAGAGACGCTTAACAAGATTCTACTTACAGTAAATGGCTTCTGAACAATTCTCACCAGTGGTGCTTTCTCTAACATGCACCCAAAGCATCTCTGTGTTTTACTGATGCTTAAACGAGGCCGCCATGGCTGGGAGGTACAAAAACTCTGGCTCATACTTGGCAGCATGATGCCACAGCCAACAACCCACAATCAAGTATGCCAGAGGGCTCTTGAGGTATGGAATTCTGGGTTAGCTGATATGCCATTATGAAGGAGAATAGCACGAGCTGCAAGAATTGAGAAAGGAATGTACGCCTGGGTGGTGGTTCTTTCTTATCCTTTGTGCTGACACAAAATAACGAAGCT
Organism: Hyalomma asiaticum; assembly: GCA_013339685.2. NCBI lineage: Eukaryota > Metazoa > Arthropoda > Arachnida > Ixodida > Ixodidae > Hyalomma > Hyalomma asiaticum. The sequence continues at coordinate 16,862,924 of CM023488.1, read as the reverse complement.
TAACCTTCGAAATGAACGTGAGAACCATATGGGACGCCACTGTTGAAGGGCGTGATAACATTCTTCAAGCGACATTGTTACTGAACACAGAAATAAAGTCCTATGTGTTATCTAAAGCCTTGCTAAGTAAGCAGCACCTGTCGTAGCAGCAGCTTCGTGTAACTGCTAGTGTAACATTTTGAATTCGCAATGTCACTGTGATTTATGAGTAAATATCACGGTGGAGCCACGGCCACATTTCCTGCGTGCTGACTCATGACAAAATATAAGAATGCTACTAAGCAAGTCAGATGATTACATGTGGTGCTATAGATGAAACTCGCTTGTGAACAAGATTCAGGAGCAGTAGCTTTCAAAGAAAAAATGACAGTGCTGTGCTCTAAGAAGTCGTAGTATTATAAGCTATGTCTGTTGCTTTAACAGCAATATAGCTAAAAGAAATGACACAGTAGGGATTATTTCTAACCACGTGAGCTTCTCTAATGTGAACCCAAATATCTCTGCGTTAGTATTTTAGTACACCTGACATAGCTTTGACAATTCAAGACAGAAAAAAACAGTATGATGTCCAGCATATGAGCAACGAAATGACCTGAACGGCTTCAATAGAAGTTTGGGCCCCTACGAATGTGTAAAAATAAATAAGGCACTTTTCATTAAAGCGAAGCAAACAATGCAGGATGTAAATTCTTGAATTATGCGATGAAATGTGGCTGGGAATCCAATCCTTCGCTTTTTTGCTAAGCAGTTGCTATCTCCTAACTGCAGTGTAAATGTATTACAACAATTACATGTCATTTATCAAGTTGTGGTGCAGCTGCACACAATTCAAAACTTCATCTGCACAGTGTACAGGCACATCCAGCCTTTTAAATCTTTCCTTTGCTCTTAAAAGTTGCATTGCGCAGACAAAAAAGAAAAAATCAATTATTACATACGATAGCGCTTACAGTAGAGTCCCTTGATCTGTAGTAGCGCATCTAATGTGTCTGGATGTAGCCACAACAACAGACCATAGCAACAAAGATGTACAGTTACTAAGCATACACAGTCTTTGCTGCAAACATTGAAGTAACACCCCCTACACGTTTGTGCTCTAGCACATAGTAGAAGTTACTGACTTTGTGAATTATTGATGCACTGAGGATATGACATGTTACGTCATGTATTTAAAAACACTGTGGCCTTTGTTGCCATTGACAACTCGGTGATAAGGAAAAAGAGCTTACTGTGGTGCACATGCATTGTGAATATAGAATGAATATGTGCAACAAGATGAGTAGGCACACGCACACAAGATAGTTCCAAGACGTCTCTGCCAAGACTCGACAACCTTTCACAAACAGGCAGCCTGCACATTAACTTGGGAGAAGTTAACTACCCATATTCTAGTGCTTTAAATCCCCGTTAAAGCTAAGATGAGATGACAGGCCTCCTGGCAGTTGATAGCTTTCGATATCACTCCTGAAACATGATTTCGTGGTATTGCTACAGATGGCAACCACAGCAGCTTCGTCGTGGACCTAACTGGCAAGCAATGCTTGTAAACATATTAATCTTAAAAGGCCCACAAACCACCCAGAGGTCAAAATTTAGTTGTGGTTTTGCATTTGTGTTGGTGTCCACAACAAACACGTAGCCGTAAGAATTTTTCGAAACTGTGTCAAAATAGTGGAGTTACACGCGTTTTATTTTAAAACGTGCTGCTTGCTTGTTTCGCTCTCTCCTGCACCATGCAACGGCCACTTGCAGTTGCCGGTGCCACCTCCTTGCCGAGTGCTCCTCCGAATGTCACGTGACATACATCGTCGATGATGCACAATTCAAACTGCCCACTTCCGCTTGGCGTGCCTCCGCTGGGCTTCCTTGTTTGCGTGAGTGTTTTGTTGGTTCTGTGCCAATGCCCTATGCTATAGTGCTCCTCGTCGTGTTCTGCTCACTGGTACAGTTGTTACAGTTTATAGTCCACACAAACGACACACGACGACAAAGAACAGACAGGCAAGGAGCGCTTGCAATAGCTAGCAGACTAACCGGAAGTCGGAGTTCTCCTTCGACCAATCAGCAGAGCTCTACCTCTGTTGATGTCACCGAAAACCACATTGCTGTCCCTTGCTGTCGTCACGGCTAACTTTGGTAAGCCGGAAATGCCCGGAGAGGCACACGGGATTGTTTTTCGAGTTTGTGGCACGGCCGTGGCGTGTAGCGCTGCCACATTTGGCATTGTTCATCGTGACGGCATTCTCAACTTGATGTGTGTTAACTTGAAATGTTCAAAAAAAAGTCGGGTGTGGTTTAGGGGCCCTTTAGCTTCCTGTGAAATGGTGTCTCCACACAAAACTTGAGATACCAGCCAGAATTTAAGCAGCAAAAAGTATTGGTGCAGCCGATGTAGTATCTAGTATTTATATAGCACTTTAGCAAACGACATTCTTTGTGCTTGATGCTTATATCTGACTTTTTCATTTTCCGCTACAGTGTTCGCACAGCTTGTGAAAAATGCATGTTTTCGTAGAACGGTGAGTTTAGCATGAACACTGCATATACTATTACATCAGTTCTACATGTGACTGCAGTGTCAATGTGTTTGACAATTAACTTCACCTATATCTAGCATCTTCACATTCGATTTGCCATGCAACCCCACCGCAATGGTCTGTGGCAATGGCACTTGACTGCTGAGCTGAAGCTCACAGGATCGAATCCCAGTTGCAGCGGCCACATTTTGAGGGCGGTTCGATTTCGTTGCATGTTAAAGAGCCCCAGGTGGTATAAATTTCTGGAGCCCCCCACTACGGCCTCTCCCATAAACGTTGTGGCTTTGGGACATACAACTCGAAGATATTATTATCAATTTGCCATGTGGTACCACTGAAGTTCACAAAAGTGAAACATCAGCATGTGTCCCAGTCCCACTTGTTATAATGAAGCCATGCACCTAAAGAGTAACCATGATGGCGAAGTGATATAAGACATCATGTTATTAGGCTGAAAGTGCCATGCATTAAAGGTAACATGTAGCAGTCACAGGTTTTGCTGTGTCACCATGCACTGGTGGTGGGACTGATAACTCGAATGTGTCAATGAAACCCATGTTAACATGTTCAGAAGATGCCATGCCATGCATAGCAAGTGAAATTGATAACTCGTGACAATAGCAGTATGTGCACAGTTATTGTGTTGCAGGTGGCATGCGACTACTAAAAAAATTCAGGCACTAAAAAGCAAGAGAACGTGCTGGGTGCAGCTAATTTATTCCAATGCGTCACCCAGAATTCAGGCGCCATGCAGGTTATTTATTGCCTTCTCAGCGGAAAGGGTGATGCTAGCAAGAGAACATGCCAGGCATGCTTGGTGCAGTTAATTTATTCCAACATGTCACTTGGCATTCAGGCGACATGCAGGATTGTTTATCGTCTTCTCCGCCGAAAGGGCGATACTTGCTTCAGTTCGGGAAACACGTTGTCTAGATACCACTGGAATGACTGGCATCCCAGACGCTTGCGTAGATTCAGCCGCTCTTCAATGCTGTTGAGACACAAAGAAAACGTTCTGACAGTGAAACATGAAGCAGTGAAAGGGATCGATGCCCAATCAACCCTTTATTTCAAAAGTTTTCACTGCTCTGTAAAGTTCATAGGGTGTATCAACAAACCATATGAAACAGATTACTTAGGCTAACGGATGTCCTAAAGAAACAGCTAAGAAAATGGCGAGATGTAGTTGAGGCCTACCATATAAGCATTAATATAAATATGATAAATTTGGCATGGTAACCAACTATGGAGCCCTACAAATGAGAAAGCATGCAACACACATAGAGTTAAACATGAGGATAAATTTTTAAATAGTTGTGCTATATCTTTAGTAACATAAAGCAGCTTTGAAAGTATGTATACAATATGTTAGCTACTATATGAATCAGCATACATGCCATTACAGTGAAAAAAAAAAACTGAAATTAATACACTAATCACATGTCTGTATATAATGCATCGCGAACATTTACGCCAATGCAAAATGCACTTAAGCCTTTCCTCTTGTGTTAAAAGAAGTCAGACACCCAATGACTGTCTAGGCAATTTCAGACGTTGATCATACATTTTTACAAAGCCTTCCCATCAAAAGGCATCTTATATAGCGATAGACTAATGTAACAGGAAGGGCCCTTAAAATTAACATAAATACATACCTTCCCATAGGGACATTGCGAGCAACAGGCACCATGGCATAGTAGTATTTCTTGAAGTCATCCATCCAGACTTCGGCAGCACGGCGAGTATTCCTTCAAATGAGAAAGAATGAAGCACAGTTGCAGCAATGAAGTGTAAATAAGTGCGTGAGACAATGTTCTTAAGTAGCAACAATTGCCATGGAAAAACATCCTAATGGTTTCAAATGAACTCTTGGACCTCTTCCGTGTGCCACATGTAGTGGTATGCCAATCGTTGCCGTTGCTTCATTTTAAACTTTTAAATAAATGAACAAAGTCTGACAACACTCTCAGGAGCCTTTTTTTTTAATGGCATAGTAAATGATGGACATGTATCCATAGCAACACTGTTACATAGAGGATTACCATTATAATGCCAACTTGTGTCACTGCAGACTCTACATCATACAGTGAAAAAAAGGGGTGAGGAAATATTCAAGTTTTCGAATATTTTTTATGTTTGCTGTTCGATTCGATTTGCACCCATCTTTTATTATTGAGACTATTCAAAGATCGTAATTAAGGGGCAAAATATGCTATGTCCCACAACAAGTAGTGCACTGCCATGTGCAGTACACTTCACCGCATAACACTTGTGTACTGCGGCGTAGCGCACACTTGCGTGCTGTAGCGAAGCTAGTATTTGTGTACTGCAGCGGATTCGTGCATTTGCACAGTTCTCTGTGCAAATACACTGTTCAGACTAGGCTATTCTCTTTTTTTTTATTCTAGGAATGACACTGTGCGAGTACACTAGTCAGGCAGTAATTTTCTTTTTCTTGCACATGTTTAGCAGTACACTTTTGTGCGTAATTGAACATGAAATTCCTTGGAAAATATTTGAACAATATTACAAAGATACTTAATTCTATTTGCACTCAAACACTGGTATTCAAATTCACTTTACACCCAAAGTTTTGCTATTCGCACAGCTCTAGCAAAAACACAAGCATTACATTTCTGAAAAGCATCCACTGCTTCTTCCAGAGTCCACAGCATGGGTACGCACGATAGTCACAGTTGACATATCAAATGTGTGTCAACAGTTGCCAAGAAGTTTTCACATAATGCTATTCTATGCACTTTAATAATGGTAGCATACAGAAAGCACAGCTATTCACTACCACCTACCTCATGCATATACTACTGCAAATGCCTCAAACTGACTATGGTATATTTTAACATTGCAGTGCAACTTTGGAACACTTCAACAGCTTAATATCGCATCACCACCACCTTACTTAAATAATCGACTTGTTGATGCTCACCTCTCTAACTTAGAAAGATGACTTTTATGTTAGAGAAGGAAAAAACATTTTGCTTTCCACAATATCTATCGGTGCCTATTTTTATGTGTATTGTAGTTTACTTAATGTGGTCAGTATAGAAGTGCTAATCCATTCGGCACAAATCAAGCTGTTGTGGTGTGCTGTTAATTGCTTGTTATTAAACAAAGCCTTCTCACAACCCTAGAAAAGGTCCTGAGGTTCTGCTTGTATGAAACTGATATCAGATGTCCATATATGTATAAGGAATAGTGGGATTGATATACTGCTATTGCTTTGACACATTAGCAAGCTGCTGGAGCAGCTGATACAGCCATGCTATAAAAGAAGTGCACTGAAACAGTGCACATTAAAATTGGGTAAACACGGTAATCCGATCAAATTTGGTGGTGCGAAACTGTCAGTCGTTCAACAAGAGAGCACTCACCGAGCAAAGACATTGCCGCTGCCCCCAGGAAAAGAGTACGGGTGCTGCTTGCGGAAGACGTGACCCACGCGGCTGCAAGGCAGAATTTCCAGGCTACCTCCGCACTGCCAGACGCGGAAGGAGAGCTCTGTGTAAAGAAACATTGGGTCATTTCATATCAAAGGAACTGTGCATGAAATCACACGCAGTCAAGCCTTATTATAACTTTGTTATTTGGTATAAACATCATGGCATGGTATTAATGGTAAGATTGTCTTCGTGTACCTCCTTAGAACATACAATTTTTTTTATCTGCAATCACTGTATTAAGCGTCAGTTGTAAGTTGTGCACAAGTAATGCTTCATATGTGAAGCTGCATTTTGATGGAGGCAAAATGTCGAGATCTGTGTACTGTGCAATTTGAGTGCTCATTCAAGAACCCCAGTTGGTTGAAATTTTCGGAACCCTCTACTACGGCATCTCTCATAATCATGTTGTGGTTTTGGAGTGCAAAACCCCAGAAATTGGTCAATTAACTCGGGGTATGGGAATATTCCAATAGTTTTCGAATAGCACTTTCTATTCGATTTGCACGTAACTTCAACATTGAAGCTATTTGAAGTTTGTAATTTAGGGGCAAAATATGTTGTCTGGTGACAAGTGGCCCTTTTCTGCATGTAGTACGCTTCGCTGCATAGCACTCGGGTAAAACGGGAGAGCATGTACTGCGGTGAAGCTAACACTGTTGTGAAAAAATTACTGGAACATTATTCAAAAAATGTTCTATTTGATCCACACCAAAACATTAATATTCAAATTCACTTCGCGCTCAAATTTTGCTATTTACACAGTTCTACCATAAACACTTTGGCTTTCCCTTATGACACAAATTATGATGAATTATTAATGAATGCACTGAATCACCTATAATTTACCTGCACATGTACTTGTTACAGGAAATCTAAGGTGGTAAAATGTTGCTTTGTGCATGTTTTAGTGAGCTGTGATAAACGTCTATTTATTGCACAGTCAATCATACAGTGAAAGGGAAAATTAGCATCCACATGTTTGTAGCACAAAGCTACAGGGAAATCCATACGGATTTCTCAGAAATGAAAGCCTTGGAAATGAAAGCGGATGCTGATTTTCCCTTTCATAAGCATTACTCCACCTTGCGTGTTTCCACAGAACTCATCTGCCTCAATCATACAATGTTCAAATGGCTTTCCTAAATTGTTATGACACCTTCAATATTTTGCATTTAGTAAATCGCTATCACATCTTCCCATCAACATTGACAACAAACCTATTGCTTTTTGTATGTGACTGATTCATGAATGGATGCACTATGATAGGAAAGAAACCACAAAATGGCTGTGATTTCTTAACCAATTCAGAGGGACAAAAGGTAGAAACTGCTCACCGAGATTTTCACCACCCCAAATGTCCATGGCTGTGTCATAGGTGCCCAACTTCTCAAAGTTGGCCTTGTCCACAACGAACAGGCCTCCTGCTATCATGGGTGTCCTGAGAAAGATTGCACATGCCAACAGTTTCTAGTGAGCAGACTAAAGAAAAATAAGGCAAGAACCCTACCTATTGAACAATGCCTTGTTATGAAACAAAAGCTTTGCATTTATACCACCAGCCTTTGTTAATTTGGCTTCAATTAATTATCAGACACTTCAATCAAACTTATTTTTAAAATATAAGTGCCAACCATGTGCGCTAGACACTGAATTAACTTTAAGTGTTGCCACAGTGGTTAAGGTGATCAACTTTTTGACTTGAAAGACGTGAGTTTGCAACTGTGGCAGTTAAATTTAAATGAAGGCGGAATGCTAGAGGTCCATGAATTTAGATCGAGGGGTACATTAAAGATCCTCTGATGGCTGAACTTTCCAGAGCCTTCCAATACGGCAGGCCTCATAATTGCAGTGTTGTCTTGGCATGTCCAGCAATTATTGCTGTTAATTAAATTAAAGACATTGAACCAATCAAACAAATGTTTGAGGTTGTAAACAGTGCAATTAACTGGTGTCTTACATGTAGTGACTTCGTATTTCTTTCATTTCACAAAAGCTACTAAATGACAAGCTCTAGGCAGACAGAGGAAGTTTGTTTATTAGCAAATAAATATTTGTTGTTACGAGCACAACAAATCATGCCGTTAATTATGGCAGTGTCATTATGAAAGTGGTCGAGTTTAGCAATTCTAAGCCCATTGGAGAGAAATAAAGCCACACTGTCTCTTTTTAGTGCCCAAGGAAATCTTTTTCTTTGCCAACATCCGAAAAGTGTGACGGAACAAAGTAATTCACGTATGCAAATTTTACATTAAGACAAATAAATGCACTACGACCGGACACATAAAAGGTGCAATGAAACACCGCGTTCGCTGAGCTGTCAAACAGCATTAACGACATACCTGATGGGTAGTGTTGGATGATTTGCCCTCTCTTCGCGCTCCTTACTTGAAAGGAACTCCCACTTGAACACTAGGTTCCAGTCAAAGCCTGCACAGCAAGAACAGACGTGAAACTTGAAACATGCCTGATTTCAAGCATAGCAAACTACAATGACGTTCGTACGCTTTAGTACTATAGCATATGAGCCTTTGCAAATGGAAGTAATTTAATAACTGAAGTGACCACTGGTCAAGAAAAGCTCCATGAATAAAAATAGTTATTTAATAGGAACTAGCAAGGCTTATGGTGCTGAAATACATTTAAATACAGCTGTATGAAGTCAACAAACGACAGAGCCAGGGGAACCACTGAAAGAATAAGATGTAGAATTTAAATAAAGTGTACTGGTTCTTAAATAAATGGAAACGAAGGACAAAAATGTCAGTTGCCATCAGTGGAGACCAAATCCAACATCTCCGCATGCTCATGAAACATTGGTCTCTCGATTCAATCCCCCCTTTTTCATTTTCATTATTGTCAATGTCCTGAGAAGGGGCCACTTTGATGCCATCTGGCAAAAGCAAACGAGAATCTACTACAATTATCATCATGGATAAGAGTGGTGCTTGCTAGCCCTCCCAGAGCTGCAGATGCAAAAATACCCAGGAAAGCTGGTGGGGTAGTGACTGCCATGCAGCTCAGCTGGTATAGCACAACACATGTAACGTGAGGCTGCTGGGTTCATAGTTACACAGTTTCATAGTTACTACACTTCAATTAAGCACCACAACGGCACTCCCTGTGCTTTCCTACGCTTCGGCAACTGCTTGCTCGTATAACTCCCTCGACTGGACGGTCAGTTTACTTTTCACCAAATGCAGGGAAACCCAAGTACTATGGCCTGCCACATACCACCGCGCAGGTCAGAAGAGGCGCCAAAGTATTTGAAAGAGTTGAGGTTGATGACATCGATGACGGGACAGACAATGCGATGGGGATCTTCCTTGACACGCCTCAGCAGCGGTGGCAGCCATCCCTGGTTGCACTCGCAGTGACTGTCCAGGAACGTGAGAACTGGTGCCCGTGCTTCATGAGCACCACGCACACGACTGCGCACCAGGCCTGCATGTTTGATCGTGGCTCATTCGGTGAAACACTCCCCACAATTCTTGGCATTCTAAAAGCATCCTTCATCATTATATCTTAAGAAAACAAAAACTTTACATGCCAAAGTATGATTCTAGGGCGCACTGTAGCGGTGTGCTCCGAATTAGCTTTGATTGCCTGGTGCACCTAATCTAAGTGTATGGGCGTGTTTTTGCATTTTACTCTATTGAAATGATGCTGTCTTGGCCTGAAATTGAATCTACAGTCACAGTTGGCAATACAGCACCTTCACTGTTCAAGCTGCCAAGGCGAGTTCTTTACTTTGACAAGTGCAGAGTTGCCTTGGGGATTGGCACAAAGAGTTGAAAAGTGTGGCTTAGTGCCTATCCTACAATCCCCCTTCTGCTGACTGATCCTGCTTTCTCCAAAGACTTGTGACACCCCTCTGAATAACCAGACAGCACTATGTGGAAGCAGACACTGCTGCTTCTATAGTATAAAAAGAATGTTGCAATAATAGAATTTTCTTTCGTTTTCGAGGTCATAATTTCAGTAGAGCTCTGCAAATAGCAAAATTTTGAATGAAAATCTAACAGTACATTTTTCAAATAATGTTTGCATATTTAGGAAATAATGCCACGTTAAATTACAGAGAAGTGTACTGCTAAACATGGGCAGAGAAATTCACTGCATGACTAGTGTACTCGCACAATGTCATCCCTACAGAAAGAACAGTCAAGTACTAAAGAACAGTCGGTATGTGGATATGCATGAGTTAACTTCACTGCAGCATGAAACTGTCAGCTTTGCTGCAGTACACGTGTTAGTTTTGCCGTAATACACGTGCTAGCTTCACCGCAGTACACGAGTGTTATGCGGCAAAGAGCACTACATGCGGGAATGGACCTGTTGTCACCAGCATGCATATTTTGCCCCTGAATTGAAAGCTTCAAATAGCTCAAATAGTTTGAACAGCAAATTGTATTCGAAAAATATTCGAAAATTGGAATATTTGCACACCCCTAATTTTTATAAATTTCTGCTGCATCGATATTGCTTCATCACTGTGCCACTTCAATTCAACCAGTGCAGCTTGCACTATAAAATGCTTAATTAAGCTGCTCATTAGTGATATTTCATTAATTACCTTAAGTCACTTGGCAATTATTATTGTAACTATGATGCCTGCATATTCAAGCAATCCAAATACAAAAATATTTTTATGTCCTTTAAATCAGCCCTTTGGAGTCTGTCTCCATCAAAATACATGTTCTGGTGTAGTGTATCAGTTGCATTTCCATAAGCAAACGTGAATGAGATGTTTGTTAGTTATTTCATAAGCTTAAAAAATTAAAATACAATTTTTTTACCTTCTCTTTTATTGTTGCGCACCAGCCGTACTTTCTGTATAGCTCCCAATTCCTTGCCATCTGATGCTGTGTGGTTAGAACTAAAGACGCACTAGTCAGTACTCGCACCAAACTGACAAAGAAATAAAAGTATTAAATTCAAAACTACTTACGGTCATCGCTGAAATCATCTACAAGAATGATCTCTTCAATGAGCTCTGGAGGGCTTCGGTTGAGGACACTGGAAAAGATAGAAGTGGTAAAACTGATTATGAATTCTCACCATCTAAGAATGTCATGCACCACAAGCAACACTCGGTGCATGTTACATTTAGACAAAAATGTGTAAGAAGTACATGCAACTTTGATGACATCTGATGGGTCACAAAGTCACAGGCTTATACTATAACGTATGAATTCGTTTTCCTCAATCCTATTTGTCTTGCCGTTCCACACAAAAGAACAACCAATCCTAGCAATCTAATATATAGGTAAACCATTGCTCCAAGCACAGACGATGCATTAAAATAAACCACACTGTTGTACTACCATTTTCCTTTACTGATATCTGCCCTGTATTCTACATTGTTTACTGTTGCTGACCATGGCAGCTGGCTAAAATGTAAAGTTCGGCTAAAACACTTTCATTGAAATCGCCTCTCGACATAGCAGGCACAGACACTGGCAGAAACTGAAAGGAAACAGCATCAATGTCACAGCTGCCGACACTGTTTACACTGTTTTGATATTGATATATAAAGCAATGGCACTGCCACAAACGTAAAGTACCAATTAACTGATTGTATGACAGCACTTCACCTTTCTCAAATATAAGAGATACAGATTAAGGAATTTCACATTCTCACATTTGCTGTAACCATATTAAAGTAATTCTACAAGCTTTCCATAAGCACGATTTTTCTACAAACTGTAAATAAAGTGATCAATTAACTCAATTGATCCCCGCCCCTTGACTGCATTAGCTGAGTGTACTGAACTGCAAGTGAACGTAAATTAAGTCCTTTTATTTAATATGTACCTGTCATTGCTGCCAGTGAAATTATCTGGTTTTAAGAGACCATATAAGCGTATGCAGCATTGAACATGAGACCGATTGCACAGGTGTACAAGGCTGCACTAGTTGTCTGTTTAAAGCTAATATCTCAAAACAGTGTGATTGGCAGGATCAAAGGAAGATAGATGTTGCACAATTAAGAATGCTGAAGTCTGGTTGTAGAATCCTTTTGGACTATGTTCAAGCCCAGGCCCCTGCAAAAGCTGCCCTTTCTTGCCATGCTTTTGTGTTTAACAGACATTTTAGAGGTGAGAAACAGTAGCACAATCAGTTGGGCAGTAGACGGCAGGGATGGTATGCGCTACATTCGCATCTCCCCACTCAGGGATGGGTTATGTGAACTGTGCTATGGCCAGGCAGCACGCTTCAAATGCGACCTTCTCTTAAAATACATATTCTTTCACAGAATGACAGCAGTGCTGCAATGTGTTTGGAGTACTGCTTTTAACAATGCACTTCAACTAATGTTTGCCCTTGGTGTCCCTTTAATGGGTTGAGAAAGACAGGAAAACTGAATTAATTAATTTCATTGGTTGCAGATCGTTGGGCTTGCCTGACGATGGTGCGGAGAAGTGCTGAACTGCTTTTAAAACAATGCACTTCACTAATGTTTGCCCTTGTGTCCCTTTAATGGGTTGAGAAAGACAGGAAAACTGAATTAATTAATTTCATTGGTTGCAGATCGTTGGGCTTGCCTGACGATGGTGCGGAGAAGTGCTGAACTGCTTTTAACAATGCACTTCAACTTAATGTTTGCCCTTGGTGTCCCTTTAATGGGTTGAGAAAGACAGGAAAACTGAATTAATTCATTTCATTGGTTGCAGATCGTTGGGCTTGCCTGACGATGGTGCGGAGAAGTGCTGAACGGGCTTCGTTGTGAAATGTGATGATGACGCTCGTTGGCGGCAGCTTCTCTCCCGGCTGTAAGCTGCCTTCCGGTATGCACTGCGGGTGCCGTGTGTCTGGGATGGCACGGTTGCTAGGCAATGCATCGCTCGCCTCTTGGTTGAACTTGTGTCGCTCATAAGGATCCGCTCCCTGCTTGACCCGTGACACCGCTACGTATCCCTTCTCGTCAAAGTAGCGCCACGACAGCTGTCGGCTTGAGTTTGGCAGCTGGGAAGAGGACTGTCGGAGGGCTGCGGCTGCTGACGGCTTCAGACGGAGCGCCTCGTTGCTATCTTCAGACTGCATGTTGCAGACACACAACTGCCACTGTAAGACACTTGTGCGTATGTTTCCTCACTCCACTAACAACAGTAATATTAAATAACAACTGAGGGCCCTTTTTATTTTCTAAGAGAGTAGTACAGGTTTGGGGTAGTGCCAGAGTGACATGGAACTATGGGAATATACAAACTAACGGACAGAGTGCCGAGTTTAAACTGACAGAATTGATTGCAAAAAACATTTCTGTATGCCACATGCCATCCACACACGAGTCAACATAAATAAAAAATAACAAGCAAAAAATGACGAACAAAAATACCCAGCTCAGCTCGTCATGTTGCGTTCACTTTGTGTCAATCTAGCGCTAACCCAAGATTACAAACACCTACAAACTTGGGCAGTTCAATATTTCTACAGTCTGTCTACTTCGCCTTCTCTTCCCTCTCATTTATTGTCTTCACTTAACAAAAAAAAACATTACTCTGATTTAGCACTTGCAGCAAAAGCACCGAGCAAACCATCAATAAAGAGTTTTCTCAAAGTACACTTGCAACACAGCAAAATAATTTAAACTACAAAACTACATGGGCGGCCATCTAAAGTTAGCAGCTCTCAGTAGAATAAGCTGTCACATATTTCTTTTTACTATGAGCAAAGCATAGTATGCCAAATCATGAATGAGTAGGATCTGTCCAACTGGTGCCGCTATGAGCTGGCCAGTTGATTTTAGAAGAGCTTTGGCAGTAATTGGCATTAAATGACTAATAACACATGCACAGCTAGGGCAGTTCTGATGGCTCTGGAAATGCCCTTGTGTTTAGTTATTTACCAAGAAATAATTTGCTTTTTGGTGTTCGAAACGCTGGGATTCTGATTGTAATAACTGGTGACAAGCGCAGGTCTTTTCCATGACTAACTATAAAAGCTTGTCACTAGAAGTTCCTCAAGGGCAATGTTCACCAAATTACTTCACCATTTTCTGCTTCTCTCTAAGAAATATTTCTCACATAGTATATATCCCAATTTCGGTTTGCAGTGATTCTGTGTGCAACCTTTTCATGAAACTACACATGGAGAATGTTACTCGACTAAAGGCAGTAACGTCATGAAATGCAGTAATGATACAGCAGAGTTTTATTCTAGTGTGGAGTACAGGGGAACTCAGCTGCCTGAAGCTTTATGCTATCTAGGAAGAAATATTCAAGAATTTTGTGGAGCATATCAATAAGGAATTTGCTGTCTCTGTGATGTGCTTAATACCATCCTGATGACTGACTGAGGACACTAGTTTTAAAGCGGTACAGGCTGGTTGCCAATTCACTTCCTCTAAGTAATTACACCACATGCTAGTACACTACTCATTACTACCTTTGCTATCATTGCAGTGACATTCTGTTCTGTATTAACAGCCATGGACTAAACGCTTTTGATTTGTACAGTCACTAACTCTTAACTGTTCTCTACAGTTTACTGTCACAATGGCAATCGCTATGTAGCAGTATAACGCAATTACAGTAGAAAGTTTCAGGTATAGTTGGCCCAAGCACCACACCATGTATGAATTTTTTAAAATGCTTTCACGCACGACTGTCTGTGTCACGGAACTCTGAGTCCACTATGCATTAAGTCTCGTTGCAATCCAAAAGCTCTCCCCATGTTACAACGGCTTAAACCCATCTGGCAAATATTCACCTGTGAACAGTAACAGTGCATTTTCCAAAGGAGATAACACCCAGTCCAAATACAAAATTCTGGAAATAAAAGTGGGTTCAGGCAGAAAACAAACTGTTTCTTACAAGAACTGCAGTGCAATAAAAATCCAAGGTGTTAGTGTGCCATCGATGAAACTCTCAGATAAAAAGATGGAGCCTTTATGCATATGCAGCTAATGACATCTGTGTTGGGTAGCATGTGTATATATGTGAAACTCGTCCCCAATAAAGTCTATTCCAAGTTCAGTGCTAGTCCCGGTCGTTTGTTTTTGTTGTCCTTGGTGTTTTATCGTGCTGCAGTTCTTGTACTAATGTACCAACACGTCCAACTCGCCACGTTAATCATGTTTCTGTTTGGCTGCGTTGAACATAAGAGATGTGCTAACATGTACACTTATATACAGAAAGCAGCATAGAGATCTGATTGACACGCTAGGGTAAAACACCTGAGGTAAAATTTTCAGAAGCCTTGAAACCCTGGTAAAAGTTTGTGCAGTGCTGAAAGTAGAAGTCCAAACGCTTCACCAACACTTTTCATAAGTATATTCAATATTTATCATTTGTTTCCTTCAGGCAACGCTACTTTCTTATGCAATAAAATCAGAGTTCACACTCCAATTTCCTAAGTTATTTTTTTCTTTAAACTCAACGCATGGCCTCCAATGTCACATGATAACCCCCCCCCCCCCCCCCTTCCTTTTCATCATTTACCAACTACAGCCAGAGATATCCCACCGTTTGAATCACATAACACATAGCAGCTGGTATGACGAACGTGGCCACTTCCATTTTCACCTGCTTGCTGCTGCCAGTTGTTAAATAAACTAAAAAAAAAAATAACGTCCACGATCTTTCCGAGCAGGTGTACAAAGGGTGCAATGAGTCACACAGAACTGAGTAATACACGCGCGTAGGCGCATGGATATGTCTTGTTAATTGAACTGTCATGTATCAATAATTCATGCATCGGGATGTTGCACGTCAACAATTAACACGACAAAGTAAGCACGCCGTTGCTGCAAGCTTCTATGTAAGCAATCAAATGCGTACTGCCGTGGTACACATGAATGCTGGCACACAACACAACTGCACGTACCGCGCTGCGACGGCCGCTCCAAAAAAGGTAATAGCCCACTCCTCCGACCCAGGTGATCGCAAACAGTAAGACCCATTTCAGCTTCCGTTTTGGCATCGCGCACTTTCACAACACGCACGCCGTCGGCAAAGCACCATCAACAGTCATCGCCGTGGGCTAGGGAACTTTGCACGTACGACACGCCGTCAACATAAGCAGCACGATCAGTCAACTGTTGTCGTTTCGTAGCTTCTCACGCGGCGGAAGTTTCAGGAACATGATCGGCGCTCGTTCAACGCACATCTAAGCGTCGGACGGGTCGTTTTTGCTGCCAACTACCGTCGTACTTCGGCAAGCATGATGCGTCCGGAGACGGCGGCACTTCGCAGAGGCGATCGCACGTTCACGAACGCTGCAAAGACGCACATCATGCGCCCACACGATTCGGCCGATGTCCAGCACACTCGAAGGCCTTGCTGTGGGGCAGCTACTCCATGATTTACCACGGTTTACACAAGCCTCCTTGTCTGCGTGTTCAACAGCGAAGCGAACTCCACAGGCCACCCATCGGCACCAGTCACCGCATCGTTTTCTAGCAGACAGCTATTTGTAACACTCCGCGTATGCCTCGAGCGACCTATGCGTGACCCGGATTCACGTGACGTATGATGCGCTTCCGCTTCACAGGAGTAAAAATGAACCACTTTATTATCCAAAACTGGACGTAAATATGAAATGCTGCCTTGTAGTAATCTTATGAGGCTATTACATGAGTCATCCTTACGCCTTAGCGCTCAGCCGATGCCAAAGAAAGTTAAACAAAGCGTCCCCCCCTTTTTTATAGCGCGCACTCATTTGTCGAGCACGAGTGCCTAGGTCTAATTTCAATACAGTGATAAAGGTAGTAGACGCTGTCCCTGGTAGAGTTTAGCTGGTTTAGTCGTCTCTTTCGTGGAATTGTAACGATAAGATCGGGGATAAGATGAGTTTCGTAACGTAGCAGCGCCGTCTCCTAACTCACTTAACGTAGGTATGCACAGGCAGTAAACGCGAGACCTTCAAGTTGTGCCTCGGGGCGTTTTTGGCACCCGCCGGGCCTTCGTACGGTGCCGGTGTCGCGCACACGCACGGCGTTATATCGAAGGTTGAATTACCGTGCAGTGTAGAATGCAACAGGTATACGAGCTGTTTAAAAACTCGGCGTGCAGCTTCTTAATACGGAAGCGCTGCGAACCGGTTGCCCCTTATCAGCAAAGGAAATGAATGAATCACAAGTTCCGTGCGCCGATCGTACTGCGTGCAAGTTTAGGCGCGAATGGTAGGTGCATACAAATGCGCTATAGGTTGTTAGATGTTGCCGTAACCTTCTTTCTCTCAGCTTTTTCATATTGGGCAACTTTTGGCGGTGAGCGTAAGGCCTGCAGCTTTCCGTGTACACCGGTGTCGCACTTTCGTTTTCGATCGCAATCGAAACGGATGGAATTTCTCGACTGCGATTGGCTCCTCTCCGCGTCAAGTGTTAGCCAATCGCGAGCGAGAAGTGTAGTGCGGATCGGGCTCGATCGCGATCGAAAGCGCACCGTGTGATGAGAGCTTGTGAAAGAGACAACAGCCGTGCCCGAAGCAACGATCCGTTCATTTGTCATTTCAGATAGTGAAACACTTTCAGAATGGCTTCCAAGCGTAACCTGAAAGGAACAACGCCAGGAAAAACGCCCGAGGAAAAGAGGTACAGCCAGTTTCCAAGAGACTCCATTAGCTTGTTTGCAGAATCCAATGGAATAACCGGTGTATCTGATCAAGCTCTGAGTCTCCTCACGGAGGATGTCAATTACAGGCTTCGAGAGCTGGCCCAGGTGAGCTATAGCTGCATTGCGGATAACATTGAACTGGCCCTGTTATAACAGTGCTTTTGGACAACGAGCCATTTACTGACAAGACCCCGATCTTCTGGAAAATTATTTTCCTCGAGCTGGTTCTATTAGTGCAGCAAATATATACTTGACAACCAGAGAGGCATTGTCTATGTTACATGAATTCACACCAGAGTTCAACTGCTAAGTTGATGCTAAGTAATCCGTGGTAATCACAATTTCAGTTAAAATTGCTGTTTAAATAAAACCCTACTTACATCCTTACATGCAGCACTGTTATTTTAGCTTGCAATAGGCTCTCATAAGCTGTTCATCAATCATTTAAATTTGGCATGAAGCTAGAACGCTTAAGTGCGTTTAGGGTACATGATGTTTTCCTGATCATCTGTACAACACTATATTCAAATTGTAACATCTTGGTTGCAATAGCATGTTTAAGGTTAGCGATTTAAGAAATAAATCAAAACTTTGCAGTTTGTTTATAGATCAACCAATCAAATGGATTAGTGCCCTCTACTGAAACTGGAGAAACACTGCATTTTATTGAGGGCTACATTGAAACTCTTTTGTTATCTTGTGATGGTTTTTATGCCACAGTGCCTGAGCATTTCTCTTATTTTTGTTGTCCGAGCACTAGCTTAATTAAATTAAATCTTGTAGGAATTGCAGTTGCGTAACCTTTGTTACGAGAAGCTTAAATGGTCAGAAAATGAATAAGATGTGGTCGAGAGCATAAAGGTGTGCAATTAATAATTTTTTCGAACAAGTTGAATGAATGTAAATAGTACCACACATGAAATGCATTGAATGTCAAGTACCTTTAGACAATTTTGCATCTACGGCAGTGTGAAAAAACTGGCCCAGCTAATGATGATTCTGCAATATCTTTAGATGAGTTTTTGGGTAATGAATTGCACTTTTGTCTGTAAAAATCGAATTGTCACATTCTAGCTTTCATATCATTAGCAAGATTTTGTCATCACTTTCTGTGTTACAGAGTGCTTGTTCTTCAAAACTTGAGTGGAACATTACTGACAAATAAGTGCGCCTGCATGCAGAAGTGTTTTTTGAGAGTGCAAGTTCTTGTTATATGCAAGTACTATGCCCTGATATCTCTTCTGCAGTTTTATGTTTTTTTATGCACTTCGCGTTTAAAATGTTTCAAAGACTGCTCCGAAATGTTGTTATTTATGAACTGGAGCTATCAGATTGCAAAGCTGTATTAAATAGATACTACTGTCTGACTCAGTAATTTGAAAGTTTCAAATATTCAGATGCTGTTACCAGAACCATGTTAACGATTTTCCTGTACTTGTGCTATTCGTCATCTTTATTCACCTCGGTTCTTGACAGCATCACCTAACCACAACGGCTTGTCACTTTTTGTCTTATGCTGAGCAGGTATTAAAGGGGCGCTCTCCCTTGCACGTGTGTGTCCATGTGTCTATATGTATATGTACCGGGTGTTTTAGAACACGTGTCCTCTATAAACACAGAAAAAATGTTTCTTCACTATTTGTGGAATTGCTTCGTTCATGGTGGCATGCACCACAGAATGGGCAGGAGTGATATTTGGACAGTAATTAACAGAATTATGCTAATTAACATTTAAACCGAGACAGCTGGATGTTTAAACCAAATCGACGAATGAAAGTCATTTACACAGGGAATCCGTATCGGTTGTAATATCTGCAAAAGAACAATGCTGGCAATTTCTACAGATTGCTGGAATCTGGCTGATTGCGCCCAGGAAACCGAAACCGAATGATGAAAGAGCGCAGTTGCGATTGCCATTGGTAGTGGTCTGAGTGACGCAGTTGTTCCCCTTGCATTGCCCAATGACGATGAGCAAGCATCCCTATCAAGGGGTGACCTTTTCTTTCGTTTATGTGCCTGATTGCGCTTGCCGGAGTAGGCACTTGATAGCGACGTATTCTTAGCTAGCTGTTCTGGTTTCAAGGTTAATTAATCTAATTCTGTTAATTACTATTCGAGATATCACTCCTACCCATTTTGCAGTGCATGCCACCATGAAAGAAGCACTTCTGCAAAACCTGCAGAAATATCTTCTCTGTGTTTATAAGATTTTAGGACACATTTTCTGGAACATCCAGTATATATAATCCACACTGCCAAATAAAAAAATATTATCATCATGAGGTCTCTGCAAAGTCATTTCGCATTTTAAACAAGTAAATAAACTAGTTACTGAAACACTTCACGCCAAGAGAAATATACCCTGGTATTTTTGCGATGTACAAGTTTCAATGACCGGCCATTACTACATTTCACGTTAAAGGGAAGGAAGAAATGTGTTGTGCAATCTTGTCATGCACCTTCTCTATATTCAGCACCTTGGGCATCAAATGTTGACACATTTTGAATATGTGTCACGAATGTCTTTTCACCAACTGTTTCATGCATTTGCATGATAGCTCTTTGTAGCGTTTATTTCCTGTTGTTTGCAGAACAGTGGTCAGTTCATGCGGCATGCTAAAAGGCGCAAGCTGACATGCATTGATATGGAGCGGGCATTACGTTGGAGTGATTCACAGGTAAGCCGAGCTGAATTACTTTTCCAGACATAAATGTCTGCCTTTGTTTTGAAGGAAGCTTTCATTTTTTCCTCTTGTTCGTTGAACAGTATGCTGACGTGAGCTTATGAGAGAACATAACAGGTGAACAATTTCAGATTTTTAACAGACTGTACACTTTTTTCATAATGGTCTCCTCTTGTATACAGAAGTGAAAAATAAATCTATATTTGTGTCACTGCAGCCTAAATGTTCTGTCAGTCAATCTTCCTTTGTGATAGACACTGTTTACATGCAATACTTAGCTCATGCAGCAATATTTCCCATTATGTTCTGTATTATGGCCTCTGATTGGCTGCTGCCTCCTTTTGGACTTTGCTTTTACCTACTGTGTAAACATAACTATTAAGGGTATTGTTCTTTCCTACGACCTTTATTGGGTCAAACTGAGGACTATTTTTCTCACAACTGTGAAAAACTTGACCGTAGTCTTGATTAAGTTACCTCTTGGCTTAATCATTATTGTAGTTCAAGGGTTTGTGGCACCCAGTTGTTGAAGCTGATTGACAAACTGGGATTAATGATCTGTGAGGAATAAACTCGCAATGCACATTATTAACGAAATTGTGAGCCTTAATTACCATTGTTCTGAACAACATTCTTCAGGAACCAGTTCTACTTGTCACAAAGTTGCACAGTTTAGAATTTTGAAAGGGAAAATTGGCACTCACCCATTTGTAGCACAAAGCTAGACAAAAAAAAGAAGAAAATGCATAGGGATTTATTAGAAATGAAGGCTTCTGGTTGATGAAAAGTTCATCCTGGTCGGGGGGTTTAAACCCAGGACCAATTCCTGAGTGAGGCGGTTACTCTAAGGATCAAGCTAACCAAAAAGCTAGCAATGGGCAACATCAGGGTAAATTGACTGACAACTCAAAGCATGTTGACATATGTCCGTGTGCTTCACAGAGTAGGATTTTGTTGGACACCAGCCTGTATGATCATTTTATGAAGTCTTTTTCATCTACAGTAAGACCTCGTTATAACGAAGTTGAAGGGGGAGCAGTAATTACTTTGTTATAACCTTTAGTTCGTTATAACCAATATCAATTTCATCTATAGGAATTTCAAGGGGAATTGCAATTACTTCGTTATATCCGATAGTTCGTTATATCTGGGTTCGTTATAACGAGGTTCTACTGTATAGTAATTTCATTTGTTTTAGCTCTTCAGTTGTTTTAACTCTACGACCATTTCTCCGTGAAACAAATTCCTTTCCACACAGCCCTCCTATGGATGCAGTGGAGACGAGCCACTTCCATTTCGACATGTCCGAGAGGCCGACGTCTTCTGCACCGACGACAGCATGGTGGACTTGGCGGACGAGTTGGACCCACCCCTTCAGCTCGACCTACCGCCTGAGCCAAGCCTCCATGGTTTGCACTGTTTTGTATTTCCCGTTGTTTTACGTTCTGACACTTTTTTTCTTTGCCAGCAAAGCTTTTTATCTAGCTAGGTGCAGAAATGTCTGCACAAAATTACGTAAAAGTGCTGTTCATTATTTCAGCAGCAATTCGTACCTGAGAGAACCCAAGTTGAAAGTTGGAAGTAATAAACCAGTAATTAAAGTGTGCAATGTAGTGACATAACTGAGATGCTGCCATCGAAACAATGCACCATCGCAGTCACAAAGTCAAGAAACACAGAATCCAGAAGAAGGCTGCATATTATAACTCGCGCATACAGCCTGATATTATTCTCTTCTGATTTCGTCTCTCTTGGTAAAGTTAAGCTCAAAATCTTATGGACCAAAGCTCTGAGAGAAAGCTGAATGTTTCTTCAGCCCAGTATGTGTTTGTAAATGCACACTGTGCAAGCGTATGCAAGCACTGTTGTTTGGTTCTGCTGTTTGTGGTCACATATGGCTTATTCCATTGCTTTCCCATGTCTCTCATTTTGTAAATTGGTAATTGGCTTACATTTCCATAGCAATATGGTTTTATAAAGTCTTTGGGCATCTACAGTATAACCTTATAACGAACCTGGATATAACGAACTACTGGATATAACGAAGCAATTGCAATTTCCCTTGAAATTCCCATAGATGACATGGATATTGGCTATAACGAACTAATGGTTATAATGAAGTAATTGCGGCTCTCCCTTCAACTTCGTTATAACGAGGTTTCACTGTATTAAGAAATCAAACTGTTTCACTGGAAGCATAGGTTATGATCCTGATAGAGAAGCTAGGTCATTGAAGTCGATTGCTGCTTCTTTTTTTTATGTACATATCTGTTGAGGCCATTCATGGAGTTCATTTTTTTTTTCTTATGGGCCAGGGCGGTGGTTGGCTGTGGAAGGCGTGGCACTTGAAACAGATCCTGACAAACCCATGGCTGCGGGCCAAGAAACGGACAGCACCAAACCTGTGCATACGGACGTCAATGCCGCCCACATGCAGTACTACGAAGAGATCACCAAGGCCTTGCTGGGCAGCGACAAGCAGCTTGTCGATGTGAGTGACGCAGCTTGCCTTTTATTGGAGGGGGTGAGCCCACCATGTTCACTCCTGTGCTATTGCAGCCAAAACTCATTAGTACATACAACACTTTCAGTACGATAAGGAAACAGCTCCATTATATCCAATAATTCATTATAAGTGTACATTTGTAACACAGCTTTAATGGCAGCACCATTTTTCATTTCATTCTTTATATTGAGGTTCGAATGTATTGCATCACGCAATGTCACCTTGAATAAGCAGGCATAATGATACACATATTTCTATGCAATAACATATATAAACATATATAGATTCCAGTAACTATTGTTGGCAGGCTAGCTGGTGATGCATATAGCCTCATAAGTATAGCAGCACAAACACATGCCACGAGAACCAGGAAGGCAGATTAGTTAACGTCAGTACTCTGTGCTTTATGTTCCTGGTTTTTGTGTCACATGTTTGCATTGTTGTACTTATTAGGAGGTACATACGTAGTTATTCTTGCAAAAGATGCTTTAGTCAGTGTTTTGTGTTTACAGAAATGCTAAACAAAAAAAAAAGCATATCGGTTGCCCGTTGAAATTGAATAAGAATTAGTAAACTAGCAGAAAGACTACTTAACCTTTAAAACTCTTAATTCTATGACACAGAATCAGCCAAGCTGTTCCAATTTTATTATGGAAATTAATGTCTTCTTCTCCATCTGAGAAACAGATGTCAAAACTTCTTTAACTTCATTTCTTAATGGCTGAAGCAGGTAAATGTAATACACATCTTGCTTTACACCTTATGAGAAGCCCGTACACAGTTTATGCATGCAGGTTTTGCAAAAGCCCTATGCACAAATTTGTAACATATTGGAGAAGGATGCAGTGCTTGTCAACTTTGTGCACTTTTGATCGTGTAACTTATCCTATGTACACTCTTCACAGTATTAGGATATAATGCACATTTAAGTACTATTACAGCATTCAGTAAAACAGTATCACTGTACAAGGTGTTCATACTGCTAGTCATTCAGAGAAAAAATTAATTTTTGAACAAATCGGTGCGTGCCCTGTCGGGGAGAATATTTTGTGGTTGACAACTCTTTAGAGTGTGTGTCTGAGAGGGTACAGCTTATGTGAATACATGAATGAAATTTGTTCCCATTTATCTAGCGAGGTGATCATGAAACACAACTCTGTGACTCTTCTGCTTTCATGACAGCTTGCCTTGGAGGATCTTGCCAGCAGCTCCTGCCTGAGCCCTCTGCTGCCATATTTGGTGCACTTTGTGTCACTTGGGGTGAGAGCAAAAGATCTTCATCACTTGCTATGTCCACTTTTGTCTACATTATGAGCAGCTCCGTTTTATTATCACCATTATCGACCTATTCCATGTCCACTGCATGATGAAGGCCTCTCCCAAAGACTTTACAATTTAGCCTGTCCTGCATGACGGGTGTAAATTGACTCAGCTTTACCTGCTACTGTGAAACCTGCGGCCTTATATTCGCCACCATGTCCTGAAAACCTCGTGGCACTGTTTGCTGCTTAAAAGTTTAAAAAGATTGACTGAAGATACTCCAGCTTCCATTTTTTAAAACTACATCTGAAGGAACACGTTCAAGTGGCAGTCCCTAGTATTGGTGCAAGTTCATGTTTCTCAAAATTTGCAGGCTTGCTGTGGCACAAATCAGAAGGAATTTTTGCCGCAGTAATGGTTTTGATGCAGTTACTTTGTGGCTGTAGTTCTGTCCTAATATTCTGAGTACTTTGTGATGTCTTCGGCTGACCTGAAATCCTATACCCATCACAACCTACAGGCTTGATCACTCAGCTGCTTGACAAGCATTGGCTTCATGCTTGGGCTACATTATGTTGTAAGAAAGTACAGAACAAATTATTCATTTACAGGTGCTTTATTATTACTATTTTTCCAAATTTGCATGTTTTCCCTTAGGCGTGACGGAGTGGGCTTCAAGAATGGATTGGATTCGTTTAGGAACTTTATAAGCAAGCGTTCGAATTTCATTTCAACAGGGATCTATGGATTGGTCACACACCAGTGCAAGCGTTTAGTGAAAGTGATACTGCTTGTACCTTTGGGGCGTCATATTGGTGACATTTTTCAGCTGTGTCATATGGGTCTAACATTGATGGACGTTAAATGTTTGGGATGCTGGGGTTGTCATTGCAGGTTCGCAAGCTTAGCCACGACCTTGCCAGCTTGGACCGTTTGCTGCATGCCATTGGTGCCTTGGCCCAGAACACGTCACTAAATTTAGACACCCTGCCCTACGTGAGTTTAACTAAAGCATTTACGCAGTCGCTGTGCCGCAAAATTTTGTTGCAGACCAACAGTTTCGTAGCATTAACCGTATTTATATGTTTGTAAGTTGACCTGCTTTTCATGGAATTCGAAATGCAAAGCTGAGGGGCCTACTTATGTTGAAACTTAAAACTTGTATCGTCAGTTGTTGCCACAGCTGTAAAGCTATGCTTGCTGAAAACGTGTAGCTGTCTTGGCCTTAAAGGTCCGTTGTAGAATGTGCATGCATTTTACTTTTTTGATGTGTGATAATGGAAGTTGACACACGTGCGAGACAACCTACAATCGTGTAAATGCACAAAATAATTTTTCACTCCCCATAGATTCCAAAATGTATCTTTGATCTCTGTTATTTTTGTGCTCTCTTCTGCAACATGTCCCATTATCACCTATTGTGTTCTTGTTCTCCTCCTGCCCAGTGGCAGCCAACGATGGTGGTGCAAGCACTCCTCTTCTGCCTGCTCGAGCCGCTGGCCGCTGCCATCAACCCGGCCAATGACCATTGGGCACTCAGAGACAACGCAGCACAGCTGCTTGCTTCCTTGCTCAGGTGAGGAAACGGTCTTTATAGCGAGAGAAGGTCTTGCGAGCAAAAGGCTACACAGTAAAACCTCGTTATAACGAAGTTGAAGGGGGAGCAGTAATTACTTCGTTATAACCATTAGTTTGTTATAACCAATATCAATGTCATCTATAGGAATTTCAAGGGGAATTGCGACTGCTTCGTTATATCCGATAATTTGTTATATCCGAGTTCGTTATAACGAGGTTTTACTGTATCTACTTTGGTATGCATTATGAGCAAATGCATTTCATTATCATCATAGACGTACAACACATCACTTGTTTAATGAGCTTAACATTATCAGTATTTTCAACCTTCACAGGCTCTCACATCACTATATGATAGAACAAAAAAGACGTTTATCCACTATTACAGAGTTAGCTTCTATGAAACATTGAGAACCAAATTACCCGCACTGTCAACCTCACTGGATGCTTCCTCATACAAGAACAAACTGTGCACAATAAGGAATTACTTGTCAGTTGTCATTGTAAAAGCTATGTTCCGCAGGTATTGATATAACCGATATCACTCTTTCTCAACTCTGGCAATATCTTATTAATTATCCTCAAATTTAGGACTTCATCTCCAATTGTGCGCCATAAAATAAAGAAAGCACCATCACTGCTATCGCGTATTTTCTATTTAGTCTACTTTAGTTTACATATTCAGATTTCTGATCTGTGCTTGTATTCATTGCATCATGTGTTTTCTTACGTTTACTTGCCAATGCCGCAGTCTACGGTGTGCTTGAAATTTAATGTAATTTCTATTTTGTTTGTTGTGTATCTTCACCACATCTTGTGTTCTATTGCTGCCACCGCGCCTGCGTCATGTATAGAAGGGGATGAGAACATACTCATGTGGATGGTCGCTTTTATTCTCGCCCCCTCCATCAACTTTGCAATGTAAATAAAAATAAATAATAAAAAATAAAATCGCTATTGGGCTATTTTATGCCTAGCATGATGAAGGCCTCTCCCAATGATTTTACAATTGATTGTTTCGCGTGACAGGGCTAATTGATGCCTACAGTTTCATTCGCTACAGTGAAACTTGCAACATTATAGTACAATATATAGCAGGATGTACTGTGACAGGGCTTGTATTGCCGTATGCTTATCAGATTTTTCAGAGCAAAACTAATTATTAACATTATGATGTAAGCATTACTGAGCCATCTCATCATATACTTTGTAAAAGGTTATAGTAATAATTTCCGGGGTTTTACGTTCCAAAACGACGATGTCATTATGAGAGATGCCGTGGTGGAGAGCTCCGCAAATTTTGACCACTTGGAGTTCTTTAATGTGCACTGACATCGCACGGCACACGGGCCTCAACAGTTCACCTCCCTCAAAATTCCGCAGCTGCGTCTGGGATTCGATCCCGTGACTTCTGGATCATTCAAACGTTGGCATGCTTAATAAAATTCAACCTGGAAATGTTCCTTTCTGTATTTGCAGTGCATGCTTGAGGATAGTATGTTGGACGATCATCACTGCTAATGAAAATGTTTGACTTGCTCCTCGGTGTCTTTTTTTTTCTGCATCTTGAACTTGTGCCAATTGATGGGAAGAATTCTCAAGTTCACGAGTGCCTGAGTAATGATGATAATAATGCCCTCTGTGGCAAACATGCATCCTTTACAGCATTTAAATGCTAAATGTTCCTAGGCAATGTATCATTGAATAAACCACAATAATTACAATGCTGTGCACCAACCTTTTGACCTTACATGAATAAACTAAACATTTTAGTCATAAACGATATATACATGTTCATGCAGCCTCAGTATTATGCATTTTACTTGAAATACATGTGAAAAACAGCAGAAAAAATTTCACATCCGCAGCATCAATACTCAGGCCATATCAGAGCAGTCTTTGCAATTTACAGAAATGATTATTTACTGATTGGGACCATTTGTACATGACGAAATAAATCACAAAATGAACTGTACAGTTAGCTACGAATTGATGTGTTGGATATCATTGTTCTGGAGATCTTATGATGAGAGAATGAATAACAGCAGCAGCATAGAGCAACGCATCTGAATTTCTTGTCAAGCCCAGTAGCGCACATCTTAAAACAAAAATATTTTGCAGTGTACGCTTTCCGTACTAAGGTGTGTTAGTACATTGTTTTCGGTTAGCAGATGCTTACATATTGTCACGTGGTCGAGACAGTGAAGTATGGAGTAACTGAACTGTTAAAGCTTATATCATTTATTAGGTGATTTTGTGCCCAGTGAAGAAGGCAGCTTGCACTGTAGAAAGACTATGGCAAGCACAATTGTTGGTCGTTGACAAGCAGCGAAATGCTTTGGTTTTTATACATGCGTCAGAGTACATTCTAGCATTATCATTTATGCTTGCATACAATCTGGAAGGTGCTCAAACATATATGTTGGCATGCAATGTTTGTAGAACTGCCATCATAATTCACGAAGCAGCATGCAAGTTAAGTGCAGGCTGTGCCAAGAAATAATGCATGTAACTAGAAAGTGCAAAATGTGGTCCCTGTGAAACAAAAGAAGTGTGCGTGCCTATATAGTAACACCATATCTGAAGCACCATGTTGGCACCAGTAAAAAGTAATCAGTGTAATGAAGAGAGAAGACAGACACAGCGCCTTTGCTGCAGGCCGGCTGTTCTAATCTGAACTTCGTCTTTCTCTTCGTCGTCCTCCTGCGCTCCTAGCGCGAGCGCCCTCGGCACGGCGAACTCTTTGTTATTACACATTACATCAGATATATGAATAAATTGTAACTGAAAGGGCTAAATTTATTGCATGGTTGGGAACATTATCGCAGGTTTTGGGCAGACCGTGTGGCAGGTCTCGAGAACCAGGTGTTGGACGCACTGGGGGAGTGCGTGCGAGACCCTTCGCAGAGGCCTCTGTGCGCCCAGTATGGAGCTGTGTCCGGGCTGACTGCGCTGGGTGTGGAGGCACTGCAGCAGGTTCTGGGGCCGCATCTGGGAACCTACTGGCGCCACCTGGAGGCCGTTCTCGCCGACTGCAGGCCAGCCAATGCACAGGCTCAGGCAGATGCCACTCGAGTCCATGGAGCACTTCTGGTCAGTTACGAACATTTCTAGTGGAGCTCTTTAAACATTCGTCAAGGATGCTGCGATGAGCTCACATGTTTTAGAAATGCTGGCTTGCTTACTGGCTCGAAAAAGAAATCTGAAAAGTGTTGCCTTACTCAGCCAAGGCATATGTGCTTTGAGTTGAGTGGTTGTGCATGGCGTTGCACTTTGTAAACATTTGTTTTTGACAAGTACAGCCAAACCTTGCTGTAACAAAATGTGGATATAAAAGCTTGGTTGTGATGATTTAAAGGAAAATGTATTAGTATTATAACATTGTTATGAATGTATGTTCTTTAGAGCTGTGCAAATAGCAATATTTTAAGTGCAAATCGAACTTGAATATTAATGTTTGTGTGCAAATTCAAATAGAATACTTTTCTAATAATGTTCAAACATTTTTAATGATACCATGTTAAATTTCAGAGAAATGTACTGCTAAACAAGGGCAAAAGAAATTTATTTCGTGGCTGGTGTACACCCACAAGGTTGTCTCTATAAAACGAACACTCAAGTCCTAAAGAACAGTCCAACAAAGAACAATGCATATGCATGAATTAACTTCACTGCAGTACACAAATGTTAGCTTCGCCCCAGTACGTGACTGTTAGCTTCACCGCAGCACTCGAGTGCTAGCTTCGCCACAGTATGCGGAGGTCAGCTTCGCCGCAGATACGGGTGTTGTGTGGTGAAGTGTACTACATGCGGGAATAAGCCGCTTGTCACCAGGCAAAGCATATTTAACCCGAACAGAAAACTTTGGTATAGTCCAAATAGTAAAATCGCAGTGTGAATCGAATTTAATAGTGTTTAATACTTGAAAACGTGAGTATTTACACACAGGTAATGTTTTTAAGTAATTGTCAGATATAGCAAAACATTTTTCACGTCATATTGAATTTGTAACAAGGCTTGACTGTAAACATGACAGCTTTTGACATGCATGGGAGGCTTGCCGCGATATGCAGTTGAGTGGTTTTGTGTGAAAACAGATATCAATCAGCTTTCTGTTCATAGGCAATGCAGACATGTGATTTCCTACATGTTAGTCATTGCGCATGGTTGGACATTGACGTGGAGCACTACGGGGGCGAAGTGGCATTATTGCAAATTAATAACCTTAAGTTTATTGCTATTAAGATGGCACAACTAGAGCTGTGTGAATAGGAAAATTTCGGGTGCAAAGCGAATTCAAAACATAATGTTTGGACTGTGTAGTTTGGACTGTGTAGCGATGACCACCGTTGATCCAAATCTAAAAATAGGATCCAAATCGGTGTAGATCACGATGCAAAGCACTCATGTGACACTGGCATTACTCACGGCCGCAGGCCTCAGTCATGCAAAAATCCAGAGATGCGGCTATCTTAAAGGATGGTCCGACAAAGAATTGTGCAGATGCATAGGTTAACTTTGCCACAGTACACAAGTGTTATGCGGCGAAGGGTACTTACTGCAAGAGGGTAATGGGCCAGTTGTCATTAGACACAGCACATTTTTCGCTTAGCTGCATACTTTGAATAGTAAAAGTTAGGTGTGAATCAAATAGAGTAGCAAGAGCTATTCAAAAACGATTCAAACTTTTGAATATTTGCACACCATTACTATCTTTAGAAACAAAGAAGCTGTCAGAGCAGTCGCACACTGCAAGCAGAAAAAAAGAAAATGAGACTCCTGGCACATTTGTGAAGATAACTCAGCAGACCTGCATACCAAACTTATCATAAAACCTCGTTATAACGAAGTTGAAAGGGGAGCTGTAATTACTTTGTTATAACCGTTATTTCGTTATAGCCAATATCAATTTCATCTATGGGAATTTCAAGGGGAATTGCGATTGCTTCTTTATATCCAATAGTTCGTTATATCTGGGTTCGTTAAAACGAGGTTCTACTGTACTTGTTGGACATGCAGTTGGCAGCTGAGAAGTTGGTGAAGGAGCAACGTATTGCCTTGGTGAAAAGCGAGTCACCGGGTGTCTCGTACAGTCTCCTGTACGACTGCTTTGGAGATGCCCTGGCCTTGAGGCTGCCCCTGCTGTACGGAGTGGCCCAACTTCTCTACACACCACGACAGGTCAGCACTGAGGAGAGGCGCCTTTCTCTCGTCATTTTGGTGCGGTTAAAAAGACCACTGAAACATTAATAGCGTACAGGGCACGATTTCTTTTTTTAAAACTAGAAGCGCAAATTAAGACATTACATTTGGAACGAAACACACATGTAAAACCTTAGCTTACGCTTCTAGTGCCCGAAAAAAACTGTAATACCAGCTAGCCGATTTATACATTCTGTTACAAGACACTAGTAGACTCTTGACTCCACTTGTGTTTCGTTTCGTTTTGTTTGTTTGTGTGTGTGTGTGTGTGTATGCATGTGCATGCGTGCTGTACCAACAGCAAACCTATACCAACTGACCCGGTTGACCACGCTTCTGAACTTTTCTTTTTTTGCTTGTTTGAGCATGAAGCTTTCTGTCTCATCAAGAAATAGTTTTAATGGCAGAACCATGTTTAGATATTTCTTTGCGTAATATCAGTAAAGTTGACTGCATTCTATTCCAGCCTATAAAAGTTTTCATGCGCCGTAAAGATTTCATTACCCAACTGGTAGTTGTTGTAACCTCGTTGAAACAAAAACAAGAACGTGAATGGCAGAGCTGCTGTTACTATAGTGGCAGAGTGGCTGATGCCTCCCCCCCCTCCTTCCACAGCTGTTGCTGACGCTATGTGTTATGCTGCTGTTGTCCTGTAAAGTCCCTTTGGCTGCTCCTGGGCTACTGTCGTAGCTTTTAGCCCAATATGACTGTCCAGCTTTCTTTATTTGAAAAATAATGTTTTAGTTCTTGAACACCCCTCGCTGGTCCTCCTCACAGGCCACCTTAAAAGCGGACTGTGGACAAGGTAGCCCCACGGGTGAGCAGCTGCTGGAGGCCTTCTACGAGGAAGAGCGCAGCCCCTCTGCAGTTGACGAGGACAACAACTCGGAAGAGAGCAACCTCAGTGGGCCACCACCCAACATTCACCCCCAGGTGACATGCTACTTCTGTGCGAGATCACTTGTGCCTTTAACGTAGGGCTTTTCATGTCAGAAAATAGGATTTCCAGAGCAGCTTGTAACTAAGAATCGAAGGAATTATTTCTAGGGCTCTGCGAATGGCAGTATTTTGGCTGCGAGGTGACTTCGAATATCGGTGCTTGAGTGCGATGCGAATAGACTATTTTTTCGAATGATGTTCGGATATTTTTCAGATGGTTCCATGTACTGCTAAACATGTGCAAAGAAAAAAAGATCAAATGCGATAGAACATTGATGATACAATCATGGTTGCAAATTTAGAAACGTCCCAGACAGCCTACATTATCCTATTCTATCCACTCCTGCCCCCCTTAAATCTCCAGTCTGCCAGCCCAGCGGTAATGAGAAGTGAGGAGAAGAAGGAAGGAGCCAAGCGCTTATTCTTGGGGTCACGTGACCATCATCACTGCGCTGTGCTTGCCTGCGCACACGACGCGTTTTCTTGAAGCTCACGAGCATGACAACAAGAATTTTCTTGTAGCCCCAAGGAATACATATAACTGAGATTCTACTGTGTATTGTGTGGCTAGTTCATTTCCATATTGTCACTTCTAAAAGAAAAGAAAGAAGAAAGAGCAGTCAAATTCTAACAGACAGATAAGCACGTACACACACAGGTTCACTTTGCTGCAATACACAAGTGTTGTATGTCCAAGTGTAGTAGACATAGAAATGAGCCATTTGCCACAGGATATAGCACATTCTGTTCTTTAATTACAACATTTGAACAGTTCGAATAGCCACAGTTAGACTTTGATCGTACTGAATAGTAAACACCGCTTGGAACCTGTTCTGAAGTTTGAATATTTGCACATCTGTACTACAGTAAAACCTCGTTATAACGAAGTTGAAGGGGAGCCGTAATTAGTTCGTTATAACCGTTAGTTTGTTATAGGCAATATCTGTGTCATCTATGGGAATTTCAAGGGGAATTGCGGTTGCTTCGTTATATCCAATAGTTCGTTATATCTGGGTTCGTTATAACGAGGTTCTACTGTATATTCAAAAATAAGGAAAGCCTTGAAGGAGCAGTCGCACACTGCAAAGAAAGAAAACCAGTGCATTCATATTTATGAGAAATACAGCTCTGTAGCTCATTGCAGTGTCAGCGCAATAACATGGTTGCACATCCGCAGGTGAAAAGCACCATATCAGACCCTGCACGAGGAATCCGCCTGACCATTGCACTGCGAAGGCCCCCCAGCGAGTCCAAACAACCGCGCAAGAAGAGACCCCCAGGGGCAAGCCCGCACCGTGAGCCCCCCTTTGAGGGGGTTTCCTGGACACCCCCGCTACGTCGAGCAACCATCAACATCTGCTTTGAAGGTGCGTATGCTGCAACAGTCATCGAGTACTGGTAGTTTGTACGACTTGGCTTGGCCTTAATGTCGACGTATGAACCAAGATTTTGCATGCTGTTGGGTAGCTTTAGCATAGTGTACAATTAAAGAAGAATGTCAATAGATAGAAGAGAATAGCAGTTCTGGTGATGGTTCTTTTATCATAGGGAAAATAAGCATCCACTCGTTTCTAGCACAAAGCTACAAGCAAACGTATGGATTCCTCAGAAATGAAAGCTTCCTAGTTGACGAGAAATTCGTCCTGGTCCAGGCTTCGAACCAGGGACCAGCGCCCGTCCAGAGCACTTGCTCTGCTAATTGAGCTAACCTGGGACAAAGCGGTTGGCAGTATAAGTGGGTATTGACCGACAACTCCAAGTGCAAGCGCCTGCATATAGCAAAATGACTTGATGCAAGATGGGATTCATATCATTGAAATTCTACTGTAGTAGCATAATGGAGTGCATGGTGCACTATTTCAATTTTTATTCATGATACACATGTTTGTTCGGAGTCACAAAAACACCTTCGTCGTGTCCAATTAGTTATAAGCATGTACTTGTCCTATGTGCAGATTGGAATAAAAAAGTTAAAAATTTACTTCATTACATCGTCACACCTGGTCTGTTTCAGTTGTACAGCATTAAGGGACGCGACTTAATTCCTCGGGTCTTTCTGTGTGTCACGACTGCAGGTGCAACTCCAGTGGTCCGCCCGACTCCGGAGCCACCGGCACCGGCTGAAGGGGAATGGCGCACGGCCCAGTTGAGTCGACGCATGGGTCGGGTGGGACGGGGAGCACGAAGACGAAGAGCATATCGAGACAGACACAGTGGTGCAGGGATTGATGCAATCCTCTGAACGTGTGTCATCCATAAGGTAGGCCCATAAAGTGTCTCTCATTGGCAAGCTCCTTTGCCAAACTCACTGCTGTAGCTCAATAGCTGCAGAACTCTGCTTCTGAGCAGCTGGTTGCCGGTATATTTATTATCTTACTTACCTAGAGGTTGAAAATTGGCTACGTTGCAGCAGCTGTGCAACAGTCTGCAGGGAACATAAAGCTAAAAGATAATTTTCAGAACAATGCTGTAATGGCAGATTTACAGGTGTTTGATCATCAAGAAAGCAGTTGTTGCATGTTTCTTGCTTTCTTCCTCTTCCTGTGCCACTCCTCTGAGTGCTGTGTGGACACTACATGACTGTGCTCGTGGACGTTTCTCAGCAATGAAGGGAAGGCTACAAGGGGTGGAGTGTCGGCACGTGTGGCTACATGAAGTAGTCCTGTTCGGCATGCATTTAAATCAGTTTGGGAACCTTCTCATGACAGAGGAATGCGCTGCCAAATGTGGGCAAAAAGAACAAATTTGTTGCATTGCTAGTGAACTCCTGCAATGTCACCCCTATAAAAAGAACAGTCAAGTCCTAAAGAACAGTCCAACAGAGAGCTGCGCTTATGCGTGAGCTAACTTCGCCACAGTACGTGGTGGTTAGCTTCACCGCAGTATGCGATTATTAAATTTGCCACAGTACACCATTGTTAAGTCCGCTGCAGCACGAGTTAACTTCGCTGCAATACGAGGGTTGGCTTTGCCGCACCCCACGAGGGCTATGCGGCAAAGCGTACTACATGCGGGAATGGGTTACTTCTGACGAGACATATTTAACCTTTTCCGAGTATTTCTGTCTAAAAGGTTGATCTTTTTATAATTTAATATTGTCCACTTTTCTTCTGAACAGCATGTTTTGACTGTCAAAAAAAATTCAAACGTATATCATGTTAAATTAGCATAATGAAACTTAATGTTCCATGGTCTTGGAGGCCAGCTACTTGCTGATAAGCAGCAGTAAAAAAAAAACAAGATAAGCACCGTTCAGAAGCTTTCATCATTCTGGCTGTCGTTTGGTTAAAAACAATTTGTCATTTCACTGTGGCAGACTGATTACCAAGAGCTTGTTTTCCGCAATGCTGCATGAGCAATGAATGTGTCGCCTCCACCGAAAGCCATTTTCTAAACACAAGTCTCAAAAATAAATTAAAAAAATAAATGGCAGTTAAAATAAATTTCCAAGAAAGTGCTGTCATCTGTGAATCGTCACACAAACTAGCTTATAAATAAGCGAGTCTTGTTCATAACGCTCATGAGGAGATAACGTCTGAAGTGGATGAGTTACACTCGTCCAAAACGATTAAGGGGTTAATTACAAATGTCGAATACTTGGAATAGTAAAGATTAAGTGCAAATTGAATAGGATAGCAAATGCTGTTAAAAAATTATTCAAATATTTGCATACCCCTAATTGTAGCCCCACACAAAATTAATTTCATGTAATATTCAGATGTTGTTCTTCAGGTAAGAAATGAAAATTAGGTATGTGTAGTTATTTCCTAGCACAGAGATAAGACGAAATGTCTTATATACAGTAAAACCTCGTTATAACGAAGTTGAAGGTGGTGCCGTAATTACTTCGTTTTAACCATTAGTTCGTTATAGCCAATATCCATGTCATCTATGGGAATTTCAAGGGGAATTGCGATTTCTTCGTTATATCCAATAGTTCGTTATATCCGAGTTCGTTATAACGAGGTTATACTGTATATGCCATTGCAGTGGCCAACTAAGTTTCCCTGTAGTATTAGGTATGATCGTTTCTTGACCTCTCTTGATCTGTTTATTCCTTTAGATGGCTTTGCAAAGAGTGTTAACGAACAAAAAGCAAACTTGTTAAATGAATGGAAAGCCTACATAACGTACTACCAATTTAGCTAAGTGTACGAATAGGTCTGTGCGACCAGACCCACGTAAACATAGCAGATTTCCATGTATTGCAGCACGACAGCAAGTCGTCCGCTAGGTCAGGATTGGCGTAGAATATAAAAACTTCACAAAAAGCCGAAGACCAAACATGGAGGAAAGGAGAAAGCATGACAATACGGCATCGTGTTGTATTTCTTTTGTTTAGGTTTGTATATTTTTTTTGCACTGTTTCTGTATTCCACGATGTCTGCATATTGTATATGGCACAAGTAAACCCGCCTGCTACATAAGAAGAGCCTGCTGCCCAAGAAAACTAGCTTCCTGTGGTATTAGGCCAACTTATAAAACAGCACTTGCATAATCTGTAAACTCTCAGTCCAACATGCAGCAGGTTGTCTTTGTGCCTCCTTACATTTCCTTTTTCCTTATTTTATGCATGGCCTTTATTGTCCATCTGACTAGCACGGTTTTAACAGACGAATAAATTGGAGTCCTTTGTCTTTTTTTTCATCTCCTTGCTCTCGGATTACCTGGAATTTTTTTTTAATCACATTTGACTAACATTCACTTACTAATAGGATGGATTTGCAGGCTAGTAGGTCAAGCATCGTGGAAAAAACAGCGCGACACAAGGACGACAAAAAAAGGAACATACACCACACCACAGCGCTCCGTGGTGTGGTGTATGTTCCTTTTTTCATCGTCCTTGTGTTCGCGCTGTTTTTTTTTTTCGCGATTCACTTACTGTCCCTCACAATTGCTAGGACTATCAGAGCCTTAATTCCACCTATGTACAATTCCGTACAGACTCTCGTTGACATAGGCGCACAAGAGGCCTGGGACAGAAAGAGGGAAGACTGTGGACCTCTAGAATAAGCCATGCCATGAGCCGGATGAGTGCCAACAGTGCAAGGGCTTTCTGTGGAGAACTTTCTCGCTGGCAAGGACTTTTGAGCTCCTCAAGTGCCCATTTGCAGGGCACAGCACTCCAGGTTCCGCCACATGTAGACCCTCATCACAAGGCTCATCTGTGCTAACTCTCCAAGTTGAGGATAAGTACAGTCAGCGCTTGAATTTTCTTGACTCCTCCAGGAACGTGAAATCGTTCGTAAAATTGGGTGTGCCAATGCGTGCCTATTTGCTGCCCTAAAGGGCTCCAGCTGTCACAGCCACATGTAAAAGAGTTATCGAGGCCTGCCTATACACCACGCTCATTATTTCTAGTCTCAGTGCACGTACTGTGACAGGAAATGATGGCCATACTTGTGCGTAATTAAGAAATGCATACTGTGTCTTGTAACAGTGACTTCTTTTGAATCGTGTGGTGTTTTACTGTAGTGCAGCGTGTTGGTTTGGCCACGCGACCCCTCAGTGTTGTGAAAGAGCCAACTTTCTTGAACTGCAATGGTACAAGCGAACCACAACCAGTGGAGTCCTGTAACCGCCAGGGTGCTTCACTTTGCTCAGAAGCGCACCAATAATTTTAAATAAGCAACTGAAAGTCGTCTTCAAACCGAAACGGGTAGGTCCTTCATGGAGCATGTGCGGTGACGTCACAACCTTCCCGTCACCAGAAATATGGAACTGGCGCCAAAGAAATGCCAGTGGCGCGAGGTCATCCGACGATATATTGAGTTATGCCAGCTTTTCTGATCTTGACGGCGACGATTTGAGCGCTGAAGTATCGCCGTTTTGCTTTTCAAGGACCGCTGGCTCAGGTAGGCAGCGCGGAGGTGATGACGTCAAAAACTCAGGGTGGCCCGCGTGAGAATCCGCTAAAAATTTTTAAAATTCATTTACAAGAAAACTAAATTATGTACACCCAACTGACTTGGCATATATTATCAGAGTACCGAGGAGAATATGTACTGAAAATCTTATTGAGATCTGTGGACACTGAAAAATCACCAGAGTTGCCCTTTAAGTACGGTATACTCTCGATAATTCAATCTCTGATCATTCAGACTTTTTTAAGGGAGGGAGGGAGGGGGGGGGTTGCCTGCATGTTTAAGTGTATTCCAAAGCTGCTTAATTCAAGACTAAGAATAGAAGAGTAAGAATTCTGCAAATTCCTACTCTTTGCTTTTCCTTGCCAGAAATATTGGCTGCTTTGGTTCTTCCTAGCTGAAAATTCATGCTCATGCATTTTCTAACAGCCATAAGTAAAGCTGATTGCCTATCAGCACTTGGGAAAGCATTTAAGGACACTAGCAGAAAAAAAAAAGAGAACCAAACACTGAGGTGGCAACAATGTACGTGATAACAGGCAGTCTCTACTTTTCCCAGTATGTTGCACCGAACCATGCCTCTGCTTGTGTCTGGTAATTCAAACTTCTCGTAATTCAGACAAAATTTTGGGGTCTCCTTGAGTCTGAATTAAAGAGGGCATACTGTATTTAAATTTGCATTGTCCTCATGCACTGGCTCTGTGGGGTAGCTAATGGTGCTGTGAAAGCACTTGAATTATCAGGCATATCCAGAAAATTGGTTAACAACTGCAAGTGATCTTAAAAATAAATATGCATGTCACCTTACAGGGTGTGACCACTTTGTTCAAATACAAAAATGCAGCGGTTATTTTCGCGCCCAGCCTTGGATTACAATAGGCTGAACATATGTTTTGGGTACACTTCTTTCAGGCTCCACTCTTCTGTGGGTAAGCCCTGAATCATTGCAAGCCTCATTCAACTATTTAAAATTGCCCTGCAACACTTCTTGAACATAGCCAGAAAATGCTGCCAATAAATTGTGGCATGCCAGCCAAATACAATATTTACACGATTGTAAGTTTTATTTTTATTTATTTCACAATACTGTCAACTCCCTTGCAAGAGTCCTTACAGAGAGGGTAATGTAATAAAAACAAAAAAGAACATTCGCAAATACACAAATACAGGTTACATTAAGGTCAAGCGGTACAATGACCCATTTTGTCGACATTTTAAATCTAAAGTCAAATGTTACTTTCGTTTATCCCTGCTATGCCAAGCTGTTAAGCACAAAACTGTTATGTCCAGGGGTGTCCTTTACGTATGGGTTATTTGTAGTGGTCAAAAAGCATAGCCTCAAATGAGTTAAACTTGTTTACCGTCACGTTTCAACGGGGATGGCACATGGAGACGATCGGTGTTCCCTCTCTCTCTTCCGCCCAGCGGGTGTTGCCTTCATCATGGTCTCCAAAACACATCGATAGCAGGCGGTGCACCACTGTAGTTGAAACGGTTGGAGGCTCGTTCGGGACACAACAGAAACATTCCTTCATTACATACAAAAGAAAATCTGTTTTAAATATCACATTTTGAAAACGACTGCATCTCCTGACTGACGCACATGGTTCAATTTGTAACCATGATGACAATTCTGTCAAATAGAGCAGTGGCAAGGTACTTTCTACTGGCCACCTTGTGAGGAAACTTTCGGTATCTTTGAATAAGAGGTGTGTGCTGATAGGAAGCAACCATCAACATCAGTGGAAAAGTGAAATGCAAAAGGGAATGTCTTTTCAGATTGTCAGCTCATGTTTTGAACTTTGAGCGTTAATAACTTTTGGTTGTCGTGCACCGATTCTTATCATTTTTTTGCGCTCATCTTGATATTCAATAATACACACCGTCCAGTGCTCCAAAGGGCAGTCGAAAAAGTGCCGAAGGGCCCCTTTAATTGTAGAAGCTACTTTTTACTGATGCCACTTCGAATTCTATTAGTTTTGCTAGACCAGTGCAAGCTCTATTAGTCCAGTAGATTGCATGTGAATGTCACCTAATGTGTCAATACTAATACAAGCTCCATGGGTCTATAGACAACAAACAGACATTATGAGCCCTCTTAGTAATGCAGACCCTCTTAGTAATACAGACAAACCTCATGGTTATACATGGTTCTTCACTGCTGCTGAAGTCTGGAAACGGAAATGATTCGTTACATTGTGAATTTCGTTAAATCGAGGTTTGACTGTAATAGAGTTCTACTATAAACGCATAGGTTCCTAACCTGTCATCAATGGAACCTATACCTGTATTATATAAATGGGACTTTATATTGGAATTATTACTACATACATCAGCGGCTAATGTATAATTGGCGTTATATTGAGCCCAAGAACGAAGGTTCATGTAGGGGCTTGTTGGGGTACGACAGGAACACTCTGACCGAACCACTGGCCAGCTGTTTGTAGTGGTTGCACAAACATATTTATTTCACGATACTGCTAATGATATAGATAAAAATAACATACTGAAAAGTAATTATGTGCCATCGTAAACTAGCTCAGCTATTGTCCATAGCAGCTGCTACATCAGTGTGGTTCCATACTGCCCTCCTGGAGCGTTCATGGCAAAAGGGCGACGGATGGAGAAGGAACAATGGCAGCTGCGGAGCCTGCAAGCGGAGCCGGCAGGTTGGCCTTGCATGTCCACTGCTGGTCCTCCAGGCAAAGGATGCGGCTTCCGGAGACCACCAACAATTGCCCGCCTGTGATTTAAACCGCCAAGTTCGACCACTTTCACTGTCGCAACCAAGTGTGGCCTCTGAGATTACTGTGCCACGTCACCATGCCTCAGAGACCATGCATTTAATGCGCCAGTTTGCATAAATTCGTAATGCAGGGAACACTGCCTGAAAAAATGATGGATTTCACTTGGACACGGTTAAAAGTAACCGTTGTTTAGTGGCCACACACAAGGGAGGCCAGCTCGCACCTGCAGCATGCTTTCGTGAGTAACTGATTCTAGTTTTGGCATGTGACGTCGCACATAATTTCATGCTGTAACACAGCCCCACGTCACCCCTCGGTCACATGACTTTAGGTACTATTTGCACGTTCACGCTGGGTGGTAGACGCTGGGTTTTCTGACGCATGAGCCAAGTAATATGTTAATACACAAATAAACAAGCGTGGTGCTACGCATGCGCAGGCAAACGTGGAACAAGTTTTGCTCGATCACCGTGAACACTCGCTGTCACAGATTCACTGTGCTCAGCAGTGCAGGCTGTGCGGGCGAGCGCATCTCATTTCTTGGTTTTCTAAACATTAAAAGATATAAGTTCGCGGGAGACGAGTGCACAGAGAGCAACCAGGCCTTTGTTTTGGATAAAAGTGCACATCTACAGGAATAGAAGTGTGCGTAGCTGTGGATAGCTCTGCACTTCTATGCGCTCAGCTATGCGGAGAGCAAGAGCAGCTGCCACAGCTGGGATGGATGGAAAAACTTCGTTCAGGTCCATTAGGTCGCACTAGTTTTCTCAGTCTCAAGGGGAAAAAGTGAGGAGCCATGCGTTCAACAGGGATAAATGCAGTACCTTAGCAAAATTTCACAGATTAAGAAAAATGTAGTATAGGGCATCGCATAACAATCTTATTGAAGCCTAGTCGTGAAAAACTCCCAGGCCTGGGAGTTTGTTCCGATAGGAACTACAACTCCAAAGATGTTCTTTTTTTTAATTCGCGCCATGGCATTCCGTGCCAAGGCTGATGTCCTCGTGCCATCTTGGCATGCGGGCTCGGCGATAGGACAGTTGAGAGTGGGGATAGGCAGCACCACCTAGACCACCCAGTAGTCTAGGTGGGAGTGAGCTTGCATCTGCTCTCCGTGGCAGCTGTCACGGACAGCCGACCGATTGAGATCGCAGATAACCGCGCCACATGTTGATTCCAATATGGTGAGTAATTTTATTTATTTCCTCCCCGAGGCACTGAGCCATGCTCTCTTGTGGAAGCACGCAAAGTTTGTTGGTGTGTCACAAACTGTTTACAAAGTGCACCGATTGGAAATACATGGACTAGCAGAACATGAGAAATTAAGGGGAATGTAAAGACGGACAGTTGCGTCCCTCAATTTCTCCCCGCTTTTTATTTAAGTTTCGTTAGTCCAATTATTTTTATCTGTGAACTGACTAGCTCAAGTGAACACCGTTCTGAAGCATGCACACTGTCATGGCAGTGTGAGGGCACAGTCAGGCCAGTAAATAGGGAAATTCTGCGTGTCCAGTATTGCGTTACAGTAGAACCTCGTTATAACGAACCGGATATAACAACCTATCGGATATAACGAAGTAATCACAGTTCCCCTTGAAATTCCTATAGATGAAATTGATATTGGTTATAACAAACTAATGGTTATAATGAAGTAATTACCACTCCCCCTTCAACTTCGTTATAACGAGGTTTTACTGTATATGCAAAGGTGTAGCGGAATATCTGATAAAATGGCACCAGCTATATGTATATGATAAACAGAACAAGCAAACTCGTAATATCTGTCCTCCGATATTCTTGCAGCCACTCACTAAACCTACAGCATTGATGATTTCAGTGTGGCTCTCAGAAACAGTGTCAAGTTGTCATGGATACTTTACTTTCGAAGCTTTAAGGGGGGACGTGACGTTGGAAACCAACCTTCTTATTTCTTTATGGATTTTGATGAAATTTGGTAGACTTATTAGCAATGATTCTGTGATACTACTGTATAAATTTCATGAGCTTATCTTTAAAACTTTCTGATTTACAACAATGTCCTCCTTCTGACCTTGTTCCGAGCCTCAATCGCTTAAAAAATGTGAT
The DNA here is from genome assembly GCA_013339685.2 of Hyalomma asiaticum. Taxonomy (NCBI): domain Eukaryota; kingdom Metazoa; phylum Arthropoda; class Arachnida; order Ixodida; family Ixodidae; genus Hyalomma; species Hyalomma asiaticum. The sequence continues at coordinate 16,820,506 of CM023488.1, read as the reverse complement.
AGAAAGCTTTTTCAAAGTGCTGTGAGCTCTATGATGAACGGTCCAGGGCGTAACATTCTTAGATTTTTTTATTTGCTACACAATTTTTTTCAGTTGTCGTTTTTTACAAGGTGACTGCACCACAAGAGCTCAGGCTGTGAGCAATTAGTCGTATTGTTAAATGTTGTGAAGGAAAACTGGAAAAGCAAGAATGTCACGCCCTGGGCAATTCTTCTAGGAATATAGGAAAAAAAACGGAACTGAAATAGACCTAGTAGTCATGAAGAAATCAGCGGAACAAGCAAGGCAAGGAGCAAGAAAAGTCGTTTTGAGAAAACGGCTTTCAAAGTTTTTCCATGGATTTTTATTAGAAAAGGGCACTGAATATGCAGTGTTTTGTGTCCTTTTTGGTGCACGGCTTCTTGAATGTCCTTTCTTTAGTTTGGTATGCCTTGCTGGCCTCTTTTTTCCTAAAAGACACCTTTCTTGGCTGCTCTGGGAAAGGCATGTTGTCCAGGCTACAGTCAAAGTGTTGCACAATACTCAGCATAAGCATGGTGGGCTCAATGACTGTACTTGAAATACTGTCTCATGGACAGATCTGCATGCCAGAAAGGCATTGGTACCAGGGTACACAAATACTGTCAGCAACTGTCTCACTGGAAGGTCTGGACTGAGCCTTCAGACTTTTCTGATATGTTTTATGGTGCAACCCTCAATGTGAGATATTGATTGTTGACCAGTGTAATTAGTCAGAGCTCCTTGCCCCTTTTCAATACTTTTGAGAGCCTGCACAACTCTCCTAATGCACAGAAAATCTTACGATATTCATTTCGCGGCAATTACTACCGCTAGAGTTACTGTATATGTTCCTCTACATATACAGTTACTCTAACCACCCGTTCGCGAGAGCGCTGCCAGACGCGCGTACACGTCAGTATCATTTGCGATGCTGACCCATATCTAGTTCCTACTTAATTAAAAGTTATTAGGAGCGCTGCTGACTCCTACAACGCCGAGAAATGGGTTCAAGGTCGTGATTTTGAACGATCGGAAACTCGTTCGCTTTTTTGTGTACCGGCGCCTGTCATTCCGTTTTCAGCGCGGTCGCACACACACAACTTACTGGCACATACGCGGCGACCTCGCGGAATGCGTTTGGTGATACAAAATGCGGCTCTAGGCGCGCCTGAAGGGTATCGTCCATACTTGCGGACGGCGTGGCAACGTGACGAGATTCGGGCACATCCGTGGCGCGATCGCTACATGCAGTCGGCAACGTCGGACGCCGCGCGACATGGGCAACGGTGCCACTGCCGCTCGCACATGATGCTTCGCCCGCGTATGAAATGCCACAAAGCGACCCGTCAAAGTTGACAAAAGCAAGCATACCGGCCGCGCGCGATTGATCGGGAGCGGACGCACCATCGGCACTCACACGCGTTACTTCCGAAACCACGCTCCGCGCGCACCGACAGCGAGCCGAAAAGTCTAAACGCGCCCATCACAACAAAAATCCGCCGCTGAAACTACGTTCCGCAAATACCGACGATAATGGCGTGCTGAGATGTCAAGAGGCGCACAAAGCACTCGCGGAGTCCGCTGCCGAAACCGCTCCGTACGCGCTGACGAACATGGCGACGCGATCGTCAAACGCGCGGCGCCACGAGGCGCGAGCACCGCGAGCGATAAGATATCAGCTTTGGGATCAGCTGCCGTTCTGTCTACACACCGCCCGATCGCCGACACTGCAAATACTATCGGGGAAGGCACGCACAGACGAACATACAGCGCAGAGAGGCACGCCGGCGCGGTAGCAGAAGACGCGGACCGCCAAGGAGACCAATGGCGAGGCTCCGATTCGTCACGTGACGGGCGCGGCCAATTGGAGGCCTCGGCACGGCCTTGAATCTTTTGCTTTTTGTGCGCTTGCTTCTGTATGGAGGAGCTGGCTGAAGCGGCAGATTTGAAGACGGAGAATCGCGCTTTCCAACGAGGGCAAAATGGCGGCGCTCGGTTGCGCCGTTGCGGAGATATTGGGACTTGAAAACTGCCGTTTTTTCACGATTTCTATCGAGTTTTTTCGCCACGTTGGCCTCTATTAACATTTTTTTTAGCACTTCTACGTGGTTTTCAGCGTTCATATTTCGGAATCAGATAAAAAAGGACTTGTAGAAACTGACTATGTGGTTTTCAAAAAATCGATTTTTTGGTCATTTTTCGCGATACGAAGGCCGCGTCCCCCCTTAATGATGTAGAGCCAGGGCGAATACAACCATCATTTAATATCTTGGGGGCTACGGAGTGCACAACTACTTGGAAGATTCGAAGCGGACAGCATGCGCATTGGGAGGCCGGCCAGATTTGCACACGCACTGTTTAAACCGGCGGTTTACAGGCACACGAAATTTCCCTAATGCCAGCAGTGGGCGATTATGTTCTATCCGTCATGCCGTCGTCTGCTGTGCTCGCTCTGTTGTTGGTTTCATGAGTGGGAAGCACTTATGTCTTCGGCTGCATGTCATTCAGCCAGTTCCAGTACAAGCAGCAGCCAGAAAGACAGAATAGCACTCACCAAGAGAGAAGGCATGACAGGCGTGTAGTGGCTCCGGCAGAGATGGACACTTGCGCCAAGATCCATCCTTTTCATTGTATGCTATGACGTCATTCAGTACGCGGAGGTGGCCAGTCTCTGTCCTGGCGAGCCCTCCTATGGCGTACAGGGAGCCTGCGACATGGTCCAATTTTGTCATCAAAACACACAAGCAAGCTGCGCTTCTGCCTGAAAGCATAAACCCTGGACATGATACGACAAACTGTATATTGAAGACATCTTCACTGGCTACGTATTTCCGCCAATTTCTAAAACATGGTATGATGACGACCAAGATGCCGACAATAATAGTGAAAAGTCCCTGTCCCTTATTGGGTCACCTATGTAGGCATAATGGAGAAATCCTTGATGTATCACCCACTGAAGACTCATATTGCAAATTTGCTTTAGAACCTTTGTTACATTTGAAACGGGGCAACTGAACCTAAAACAAACTCCAAGTGAGGAGACAGTCCATTGAGCCCAGCCACCAAGCCAGCATGTGCAGACATGCTCACCGCACGTGGGGATTGTGCGTTTGTGTGGTACATGTGCAATACGTGTGAGCCCTTCTCTCCTCCATCAGACGCTCAAACCCTCTCCGACGGCGACGAACTTGGAGGGCGCCGGCTAGTGTGCTGGACTTGGACGTGTGCTGACAGGCATCGACCGTGAAGGACATTGGGAACGCCTCACGAAAGGAGCACAAAAGGAGAGGGAAGATGCGCAGCAGAAGTGGCCAATCTCAGCTTTAGCATGCTGCTGTGCATGCTCTGCATTGTTCTTTTGAGTGCCTCGCCCACCCCGTAGCAATGAATTAAAGTTATTGCTCTGTGCATCGCCTCGTCTTCCCTGCTGGCCCTCCTCAATGGCCAACCGGGCTCAAGCTTTATACAGACGCTGCTGAACATTTGCTAACCCATGCTACCCTAACATCCCCGATCGCATGTGAAGCATACCCACATAGAGCACTCATCTTGCAGAAATTAAATGATGCTTTAAGGGGACACTTTAGTGTTTCCACACTAATGTGGAACGTCGTATATTTTTGACGGTGTCTATACTAAGTCATACATAACATGGTGTGTATCAGACAGTTTGACTGAGCCAATGTGGTGAGAAAATGCAGGAGAAAAGAGGGGAATGGGGTTCGTGAGGTCACCTCCTCAAAGTGTAGATGCGGGATTCAAAGACCAAACTTTTGATATTGATTTTATATTCTAATATTGGGGGGGGGACATCAAATGGCAAAATTAATGAATGGAGTTTGCCAGTAAGAACCTATCAGTCCAAACCACTTGAATGTTTCACTTTAATGACCCTTAAACAATTTTTAGCGTCCTGGTCACTGGTAACTCTCAGCTTCTTGTGGTCACGTGACATTTTTGTGCCATCCACAGCGACGCCTGGGTTTTCGACAAACCCATCGCCAGCTCCTTTTCTAGGGACACCTCTGCTTCAGACGGATTAGGCTAAAGTGAAACAGTAAATCAGTTTATCCCGATAGGCTGTTTTTCGGGAGCTCTGTTGTCATTGATGTCGCCATAATGGGTTCGGTATTAGAGGATGCAGGTCAGAGTTTCATTTCTGAGCTTCGCATCAGTACCTCTGCACATAAATGCATGTATGTTGTCACGGCTTTCAAAGACTCATGAAAGGGAAAATTAGCATGCTAATTTTCCCTTTCATAAGCGTTACTCCACCTTGCGGGTTTCCGCAAAACTCATTTGCCAAAGACTCTCTTAGTATCTTTTTCCGCACGGGACCGATGGAATTTCATGAAATTTGTTACGTTAAGTCTCTGACCACCTAAAAGCACAGCGCAACTCATTTTTACCGATGAATAATTATGCGGGCTCTTGCAGAAGCGTTAAAAATCTATGAAGCCACAGGACATTGGTGTGGGAACTTCACGGCGGCGTGTCCACCTGTATTTTCCTTCTGCGCATTTTCTCACATGCCTAGTGTCTTTCTCGCTGCACGAGTGAGGCTTTTGGCATTGTGAAAGAGTGATTTACTGGTAGGAGAAAAATCGTTCTGCTCTTTGGTGGCCCCTTAATGATTCCATACCGTCGTGTTCGACGAGTGCGAGGGATCCCCTGCCGGAGGGCAGGCTCGGACCCGCCCTCTGCCATCGGCCAGAGGCGGCGTCCCAGCGCAGCAGCGACGAGACCACGTACAGGCAGTCTGGGTGACGGGGTTCCTGCACCAGTCCCCCGGCCACATGCAAGGCTCCGCGGAAGGTGGTGCCTCCGCACGCCGACAGGCGACATGGCAACGGCCACGGCAGCTCACACCACGACGACGCGCCCGGTTCATACCACTCCACGGAGCTCAGGAAGCTGTGCACACCGAGGCTGTGTTGTATCGCTCTCCTTATAGTGTCCTCGTACCTTCGATCACGCTATATTCCAAGATGCAGCTGTACCGACTTGCCCAATTAGCTACCGGTAGTCACGTGGATATAGGTATTAGCTATTAAGAGATGCATGATCTGAGTGACAAGCCGCACATACTGAAATGCGTCTATAACAAAGCTTTCAGGGTCCTCGAAATGCTATGTCGTTCAGGTCACGTCGTAAGGTTTGCGCATTGTATAACATGCTCCCAGTGTTTTCAAGAGGTCAGGAATTAGCCTTTTGTTATGCAAGTGTCATTTTGCTTTAGGAGTGTTCGAACGCATTAGACATGACGCTTGACTTCAACCGCTATGATTGATATCTGAAGCCTCGTACTGAATCAGTTGATGCTCTTAGTAAACGACAGGATATTGAAGTCCAACGTATGCTGCGCAGCGCTAACACTACCATACAGCGGCTGTGGCTGCACCCACCATGGCGAGCACATGTGTGGTCAGTGATCATGGAGCATTGTCGCATGACGTACCAACGCCGAAGGTTTATATACTTCCTATACGACAAAGAATATGCGTACACGTCGAACTCGTCCTGTCCAGCGACGGCGTACACGCGTCCTTTGAGCGCCACCGCGGCATGGTTGATGCGTGCGTGGCGCATGTCAGGAAGCCGCTCCCACTGGCCCGTGGGCTCGGACACTTTGGCGGGCCCCTCGTCACCCTGACGCGCAGTGCGGAAGCGGTAGCGGAAGCAGGTGCTGGTAGCCAGGCGCAGCCCACGTCGGCTGTTGCGAGTGTCCAAGCCTCCCAGTACGTACAGGGAGTCGCCCAGACAGGTCACCGCGTGCTGGTGCCGAGGCTGAGGAAGCTGCGATGCGCACAGGAGGAATCATTAACATAGCGCAGCAGAAGCCTGCATAGTGCTATTCTGGACACTGTTAGATTCCGCCAACTTGTCAATTTTTGTAATGGTGGTATTTCTAAGCCAATAAAGGACCGGTCTCTGGGCCAGTCAGATCTGCCAAGATGGTCGAATTTGACAATGTCCAGGATAGCACTCACGGGCAGCACTCCCAGGGCACTCCCAGGGCTAAAAGGGAAAGAGAAATAAGAGCCAAGGCCGATTCTATCTGTTTATTTGCGCAACATGATCCTGTATTTGGCGGACGTTTTGGCTCCCTCCTATAGTAGGATGGGACTTTCAAAAAGAAAAAGAGCAGACGTGTTTACAAGGCCTACGGGCCGCCTGGGTTGATATTACTTGCCATCCGCAATTACAAACGTGAATAGAATCGATGCCATTATACCCTTTCAAAATGGTGTCGTAGATCATTTTGACGTCCGTTTGATAAAGATTTAAGCTTTCAATGCTCCACGCTAACAAACAAGTGAAAACGTATGATTTTACCTGCCTATATTTATTTTTGCTGTTATCACTTCATCTAATTTGTTCACATAGTAAGTTTCAAGTGGTAACTACTTGCAGCCTCGCACAGGAGCGGTGGCTCGCCTTTATGAGGGCATAGGAGGAGACTTCACAGCCATGGAGGAAGAAAAGTAGGAGGGGGTGTCGCGTGATTCCGCTAGCCTTGGCAAGCCAGCCTCCTCTGTCGCCTGAGGGCGGTGTCTCTCGGGTTGGATTAGGCTCTTCATAATTGCTGAACTGCTCTAGGTTGTTTGGAAGCAGTAACCTTTGGTGACGCGTTACCGTGCATTAACCTATTGCTTGCCTACTACGTTATTGGAGCCCATTTCCCATGATTCTCTCCTTTAAATTTTTATGGCTAGGCTTCAAGATCGTCACGTGACACTCTCTCCTAGCTTTTTTCTTTCCTCCATGTTCACTGCAGACTTGAGCTGTATCCAACCACCATTGTTATTCCTTATGCGGTAACAACACCAGGGTTGGCAGCTTCTCACCTTCTCGCACCGCCAGAGGTGGCCAGCGGAGAACCCGAGAACGGCGCAACTGAACTCGAGCCGCTTTTGGGGTCCCAGACCACCACAGACGAGGAGCAATGTGGCGGGCCGTTCGGGTCCCTTTTCGGGAAGCCTGGGCAGAGCCTGCAGGGACACTGGCAAGCTCCACGCCTCTTCCATGGCCGCCAGTGTGACGGTCGACTCTTCAGGCTCCTGCAGCAACGCCGGCGGCTGCCAGCGGACATGGCCGGAGGGACTGTCAGCACTCTCTAAGGCGTCTTGCACCAGCAAAAGCGTTTTAACGGCACCTCACGCTCCATTGTAAATCTTGATTTATCGTTTGCGGTCATAAGGCACGACTTAGGGATGGTTTTCACCTCGAATATTAATGTCTGTTCTATGGTGTCCAAGCTGAAAAAAAAAGTGTCCTCTCGATGCCTTCGGCAGGCAAGCCTCATTGCCAAAGTGGACACCCTCTTCCCTTGCCTAGGCTAGTATACACAAGTGACGATGAAGAATGAGGTGAAGATTGGAACTGGGAGGAAGAGGAGAAGGAAGATGAGGAAGAAGGAAAATTGGGAACCCTTCCCCTATAGGCAAGGGCAAGTGCGCTTGATATGTGCATGCCTTTCTTTTTTCCTTTCTTTCTCTCTTTGGTAGAAAATCAGAGGGATTTGTACATGCTTCAGGTATGTTCATATAGCTGAGCCATACGAGTGCTGAGTATGCACGTGTTACTGGGGCGCTCTTGCACTGCGTGTATACTTCTCCACGCATGTAGAACCTTTAAAAGCGCATGTGTGATGAGCCGACAGCTCTCGACCCATAAAAAAAAAAAGGACAGCGTTAATTTTGTTCGTCGGGGCTTGCAACATGGCACTCGGCAGCACAGCAGGTGTGGAGAGGCGTGTGAACTTTCAGAGGAGGCATGCACTTCTCCAATCTGGCCATGTCGGTGGCTCGAATTCGCAGCCAGATGAGCAAATTCTTTTCTCTCTGTTGTTCTGCTTTCAGGGAAAGTGAGGAAAAGTATGCACCCTATGTTTTCACAGCGGTAGCCAGTTTTTTTTTTTTTCATTTTTGTACATCGGCAACTTCCACGACAGCACAAGTACCGCACAGGTGAACCAGTGCAGGATTCTCTCGAAAGAGGAAGAGTTGGAGGAGAGGACAAAAAAAAAAGAAGCAAAATGAAAGCACGCAGCGAAGTCCAGTTTATACTGTGACTGCTGTGTGCCCTGCGCACACCCATACAATTTCTTTTTCCTCTCATTCCCTTCTCTTACTGACAATTAGCAGTCAAATCTCCAGTGAGCGACCGATAGTAGGGTGACGCAAGTTCTGTCAAGTACATGTTGTGCTTAGTCACTGGAGCTTGTGGAATGGGATTAATGTTTCCCCTTTGTGAAGCTTTTAACATTAAAAATTAACCACTCGCTGCGCATGTTTACATTTCAGGAGTTTTCTTGTCAAAAGTTTTCATGCAGCATGCATCACCATGATCATCACCAGCCTGTCTACGGCCACTGCAGGGCATAAGTCTCCTGCAGCGCGTATGGAACAACTCGAGGCTGGGTCGCCATGTCGCCAACTTTTCACCACAGTCTAAAATATTCCCGTTGTCACCCTTACTCAGATTATCTTAGAGAAGTCGATTTCATTGTCGATAACCAACTGAGAAGCTAGGCGAAGTACAAAAATAGGCTGACTTCCCTTAAATTGCGGTAAACATGACCCTGGTTCAGTATACCTACACGACACCTAGATGTTTTTTAAACATTCTCGCACAAGCCACATGAAACGTATGGTATATCCAGTGCAAGGAAGGTGTCGGTGTCGCAAATACAGCGCGATGTCCGTATACCTTCGGGCGGGCGTGCAGCTTGGCATATTCCCGCCTGGCCAGGAAGCCCCTGACCAGTGCCTGCACCCTGGCCACCTGGTCCTCATGGTCGCGGTATCGGGCGTCATTCGGCCAGCCGCTGACAGGTGGAAGGAAAGTTTCGGACGTCCCCGCCTGCTAATGAAGAATGGTACATAATGCACTAAGTACACGTGTCAGTTACCGGAAGGTAACTCATTCACAGAGCGACGAGAACATTTATTATAAAGGAGTACAGAAGCGAATTTTAGACAAAAGCATGACGGCATGGTGAAAGTGCGTTTCCAGCACCGAGACATGGTATCGCAATAATTAATATCAGCTGCAAAGACTGTGATGCCTGCCTGTGGTGGGCCGCCGACAGCTGGCGATCCGATGCTGGCGGATACGGCCGACATGGGCGACATCGTTCCAAGGCTGTCTGTTTCGGACAGGCCGGCGGGCCCCACTCCTGAGAAGGTCCGCTTGCGCACCTCCACTGCCAGGTCAGGTCTGCCACGCATGCGCACATAGTGCGAACTGCACATACATACATGACCCGAATCACTCGAGTTTGTATGGGCTTAGCCTGTACGTGTCATGTTGATTCGACTACTGACCTTCCCGCCCATAAGTTGGAGGCGGCACTTTCATGTAACAAGTTTATTTTCAATTATAGTTTTACCACGCTCACATGAAAGCTTCCACGACCAAGAAATATTATTGGAGGGTCCCGATCCAAGATGGGCTAAGTAGCACACAAAAATAGGAGCAACATCGAAACTGCACTACAAATTGCAAGCAGTTTTATTACTATATAGAGTCGATATATCACCATTTAGATGCAACTCAAAGGAATGGAAGGAGTGAAGATATATGAAATTAGAATTTAGGTTATTCCAACTCAATCGCCTAAATATTTCTAGTAAGTCCGTGTTATAGGAAACACTTCAAGCGCATTCATCGTTTTGTGGAGAGTGGCATCCTGTAAATGTAGGTAAATTATTTTTCTAACGCAAGTTCAAACATGGAGCGGTCATTTAGAAGAACTTGTTGGGCGAGTTGGTGCATCATAACAGAATGGAAGAAACTGCGCAAATAGACGACTACGTGGGCCAACATATACATTTGCGGTCTGTTGCTGGTCTATGTGGTCATCTGTTGGCGCAATGCCTTCCCTTCTGTCATGAAGCAATCAACTGTAGGCGTAACTTAATTCAGAAACTACGTGTATGCGCGGACGGGGCGACTCACAAGGCAGCCTCCATGAGCTGCATGCGAACTGGGCGACCGGACAGCGCCATGCGGCCCACGGGAGGAGCCTCGAAGCATGACAGCAGCACCGATTCCGGGAGCAGCCCGAACCGCACACACGCCATCACCGAGTCTTCGAACTGCTGCCGGTTCTGTGCAAAGGTGCAAGCACAGACAGGTCATGTACAGTCAACCACAAAAGTTTGCGGACCATGCGAGTGCGTGGCCGACAGCGTCTTCACGACACTTCCGCCACGTCACCTGCGATCGACAGCAGCGCTACGTTCAAGCAACATCCCTCCTTAAATGTAGGGCCTGTCTGTTTTCGAACTGTGCACAAACATTTTTCGCCTTTCTCTCTTTCCCACTGCATGCTCTTTGACAGCCGTGGCCACGGGTTTATATCTTGGTAGCCCTTCGTGAAACTCACATCTGTTCATCGGCATGCCGGTCGATGCAGGCCGTGACGGCTGTGATTCCGCTATTGAGTCAGATATGTGGCGCCCTTACCGATGACGAGTGCAGAGCGTCTTAACAAAAAACTAACAGTGCAGTTCGTGGCACTGAAAAATTGACATGCTAGCGAGTAGCAAGAAGATGCATTTCCAGCGGAGGTGTCAGGTCGCCGATAGGCGGCGTACTGCTAGACGGCGTGGAAAGTCAGACTGGCACGTGCTCGCGTGGTCCGCAAACTTTTGTGGTTGACTGTACGTTTGAATCGGAATGGCCATTCGTCGCCCAGGGTCTACAATACCATACATCTGCCACGGGAAGCATAGTGGTTGCGGAAGTGGCAGTACCGTGCAGCGTGAAATGAACCTGTCGCGAATCATGGACTCCGCAGTTCCGCGCTGGGCACGCATTCTCGGAGGCCATGCATGAATGTTGCTGGGCATTTGTTGGTCTGACTGATCAATATACGCCTATTAAAAAAAAACAGCTCCACTAAAGTGAAACCTGGGAAAGTACGAAGCATGATGTGAGGCGCCGTTGTTTCCCACAGGAAACGTCAATCACTGCTAATTAGCTTGCTTTACGTTGCCACGACAATGACATTAGATGCTGACAGCCCAGGCGGCATTAGCAGAAATTCGTTAGAATCTCTTCTGACCTGGCAACCCTACACATACACAGTCTGGGTGCACTGCCTCCAGGATTGGCCCACAAATACACACGCACTATCTGAGCGCACTGGCTCCAGTATGGGCCCACCGTGATTACAGCAGCAGCACACGCCGACAAGCCTAGCCCGTAAGGTGCTCTGCACATAAAACTCAGCTGAGCCAATTTCTTTTCTTGGTTCTCAAGGCGGCCGTGCCTGCGCAACGAGCTTTGCAGTTGTAGACTGTAGAGTTCTGGTGTTGGGGCACCAGGTACCGACCCTGCATTCCTGCGTCCGATTGTTTCCCTGCCCCCAAGTGCAGTACGAAACGATGTGCATGCAGAGCCGCTTTGGTACCAACCACTAAAAGTATCAAATGCATGCTTGTTACAGGCGTCTGTATACATCCGCGCGCATTTTACCTGACCACAGTTTCCTTGTTGCACTTCGCTTGAGTAGAAACCCACCAGCTCAGTTTTATTTTGACTGATCTTCCCCTCTGGAACTCATATCCAAATGATCATTATGCTGTCGCCTTGTCCACAGAACCCCCGTGGCCTTGTTTATCTCCACGAGTGCCATTTTTATACGTAACTGACACCTGCCTACAAAAAAAAAATCTCGAGAAATTCAATTCGTCGACGATGACGCAGGGACTCGTTAGGCCTAACGCTGCACGCTTCCTCAGAAGAGTTTTTTTTTTTTTCATCTACTATTCCCTCCGTTCCTTCATACGGAAAATCATTAAACGCAACGTTTTTTTGGGCCCATATATATGTGATTCTTTGTCGCACCTGATAGTCATGCTCCAGCCATGCAAGTGCGGCTAGCAGCACCTTGGTCTCCGAGGACGTTCCCAGAATGTCGGCACACAACAAGCTCTTCACCGTGTTCCATTCCAACTCCAGAAACTGCCGGGTTCTGCAAGCGTACCACTGACATCGTCAGCATGTACAAACGACGAAACCGGCGCACAGTACATCAATCTCACCACACAGTATGCGCATGCGCGAGTTTACAGAAGTGGCGCACAGTTGCAGTACTCTGAGCATATTAGTTGGTCAGGTTTCTGCATGCCGTAGAATCGGTATAGAAGACACTGGTGTGCTGCACGAATTGTTTCGTGCATGATGACAGAACGTGGTGGAAAACTGTATGCGGACTTCCACTGTATACGTAGTCTGCTAAGAAAAAAAAAGAAAGTTGGAGTACGCTCGAGCTTCGCACCTCTTAAGAGTGAGCGCTATATCACGTCACTGGGACCCGTTCGCATCGTTCTAGACTGGTCTATAATATATTTATCTGTACATTGTCAACATGCACATAGACTAAGATGGGTCTGTTACTGGCTTAGATGAAACATGGTTACATCAGCGCGTGTTAAGGACGGATCGAAGAAAGACCGCAATCTGCATTCGTCAATAATGACTGCTGGCAGGCTAGTTGGTGACGCATAACTTCATAAGTATAGCAGCACAACCATGAGAAACGAAGACCAAGAAGATATGGGACAGAGTGCTACCTGGCTTCAACTAACAGTTCATTTTGTTTCACCATAGCATTCGTCATTGTGTGTTCTTTCTTTGTCCTGCCCTCATGCGCGCCGATTAAATCATGTTTCATAAAACATCAGCACTGTTTTCTGCCTCATTTACTCCTACAACACTAGCAACGTTGCAGACGTTGGCCAACTCTGTTAATTTTGGCTATAACGTTGGCTACATTCAATTCTGCTAGGCGTCCCTCCTCAGACTTTGCTTATGGTTGTTTCCATGATTCCATACGTTTCCATATGTTATGTTTCCATAAGATCCATATGAAAAACATGGCATGTAGCGCAAGTATATATAGAATATATAGGACTTCATATGGAAATACATGGACTCACTAGTGGTCTACTATCAACGTGAGTGCACAGCGCAGAAGAATAAGGAGTACCGAATTGACGCAACGCAGGCGCTGCGTTGTGGCCTTTCTGTCGTTCTTGTTCTGTGGCGCGGTTCGGTCATGTTAAAGGCTAATACACTTCTCTCGCGTTTACCCCTACTTCATCAAGGAATTTCTCATAAGCATCTCATGGTTGTTCAATGTGCAAAGTACGCAAAAAGGCTTGTTCCAGTTTATTCACAGGCACCTCATCCACGAATTTGCCGTCTTTTTTTTCTACGTGGAATCTCGTTTATATGGTTTTCACGGAAACACAAAATGCATCATCCGAAATTCGTATCGACGGTACGAACACTCACTGCGCCTATGTGGTGTTGACCAGGAAAAAAAAATGCAGCTCCTGCACTAACGTAAAACCTGGGGGGGTGCGAAGCATGCGGTGATGCACCTGTTTTTCCACAGGAAGATGGACGTCAGTCGCTGCTAATATGCTTACTTTACTGTGCCCACGGTAAAGCCGACACAGACGCTGACAGCCCGGGCTCATTAAGAGAAGTTAAGATCGCTTATGGCACAACCCTACATATATTCTGTGAGATTTCACTGCCTCCAGGATCGGCCCACACAACTTTCTCAACCGAATTTAACATATTTTGTTAGTTATTGCAATTGATCCTGATTATTCCTATGTTTTAAAGCACTTTTATTGCATATTAGTTTATTTTGAACCGATTTTGAGCAATTGTACCCATGTTTTCGACCATAATTTGCTTTACCGTGATGGACGACGGGAGGTGCTTCGCACCTAAAGAACTGCTATACCCAAAAGCGTAATATGCGAAATCGTATAAAAGAGATTTCACTTATATATGTACAACACAAGCGTGGTTGAATTGCCTGACAGCGTCGTCGAAGTTCTCAGCGACGAACTGGAAGGCGGCTTGCTGCTCGGCTGGCAGCTTGAAGCGGGACGCGTGTTGCAGCACCACCAGTTGCCTGCCGACGGGTCCTGCCTGGGCCAGGTACTGAAGGCACCGGTTAGTCAGGGGTCGGAGCCGCAGCTTGTACGCGCAGGTGTACAGGTCCGTTACGTTTTGGCATGTCACCACGGGACCGCTGCGGGTATATGTATACGTTGACCATGATGCGAACTACACCTCCATATACTTGGGTTTCTCCATTGCACACCGAGGATTACTAAGGTGCGTGTGTGTAAGTTCATTATTGGTATAGTTAAAGTGCATTACGAGCATCATTCGGGGTTTTGTTAGTATGGATCACTGCAGCTTGGGAATATATAAACTGCTTGTATTTTGTCAATTTTTCAAGATTGCAGTTCATAAGTTTTCAAGAACAAAGCAACAGTTTACCAATAATGTTTAGCAACTTTGTGCCAACAATGTTGTAACGACTTTTATATTGTCAGCCAACATTTTTTAGACAATTTTCAATACGGCAGTTTCTCATTAACAAATCAGCATTTTGTCATAATTGCAATTGTCAATAACTTTTCAACAAGAAGTCAACAGCCAATTTTCAACAACTTGTCAACATTCTTTTCAATAATTTCTCACAATGGCCTTTGTTGACGTTGTTCAATAACTTATCAACATTTTTTCAACGAAAATGTTCGTAAGCGTATGACGTCTACATGTATATGTATGAGATATAATGCGGCACGCACAAAAATAGTTTATTCTGCCCTTCGTGTTTGTTTTTATTCGTCTTCGGTGCAGGCGTCCCAGTGCGATGTTATTAAGTCGACAGTATCCAAATACAAGGAAGCAAAAAAAAATGCCGCCCGCATCTTCCCACGGGGGGAACTCGAGTAAATGCGTCGCAGAGTGGTGGGGGTATCGCGTGAATGTTGCGTAATTGGGTATGGTTTGGGAATGCTTAATTGTCATTTCGTCTTTATTATTATTTATTGAATGAAGGCGCTTGCGTTCACGAACAGTGTCCGGAGCCAGCGTCTCGTTGACGACGTTTGCGCGCCGCTTCACGCTCACGTACCTGGGGTCTTAAAGCTCGCTGCTCACGTTTCGCCGCTGCTTCTCGTGCGTTCGAGGGAGAGGAGTACGGGGGAGAGGTCCGCAAAGACGCCCTTGACTGAATTCCGAACGCGCGCTCCGCCGCTTATATACACAGCGCGCGTTCGAGGGAGAGGAGTACGGGGGAGAGGTCCGCACCCCCACTGCGCATGCTCGGCTTGCTGAACGCCCGGTGGGCCGGCACGAGACGAGCCGAGCATGCGCAGTGGGGATGTGGACGGCGCAGACGCCGAAGCGCGACATCGTGCGACCAAGAAATGCTCCGCATTTAAAATGCCGACCCTCAACTCGAGTTTCGCGTTGCCGAGTGGTGTCCAGTGTGCCACCCAAAAAACGCGGACGTTAAAGAACCCCAGGTGGTCAAAATTTCCGGAGACTTCCACTACGGCCTTTCTCCTCTCTATCTCTTTCACTCCCTTTCCCCTACCCCTACGGACGCTTAGCCGTGCTCCCTACATGGGCTGCAGAAATTAGCGTCCTTTCCTACCCGAACCACAATCATCATCAAACGCGGCTTCGATACCGGCGGTCGCTTTTCCGAAAATGCCAGAGGCTCGTGCGTTGTCTGTGCACGTTAAAGATGACGATGATTGTGGTTCGGTTAAGGAAAGGACTGCAGCCCATGTCGGGAGCACGGCTAAGCGTCCGTGGGGCCGTAGTAGCTAGAAAAATGCCGTAGTGGAGGGCTCTGGGAATTTCGCGTTCGCTCCGCGAACACGTGCGTTCAGACCGGCCGTGCATCAGTACTGCTGTTAGTACATTGAAAAGAACAGGCAACAATGGTATGTGAGCATTCCTTAAAATTCACGGCAATTTCATTGCCTTGCGTCGTACTTCCTGATGACTGACTGTGGTTGGGTTAAGGAAAGGACACTAATTTCTGCAGCCCATGTCAGGAGCACGGCTAAGCGTCCGTGGGGGTGAGGGGAAAGGACTGAAAGCGATAGAAAGCGGAGAGAGAAAAGCCGCACTGTATTGTCACCCAGTCGGAGTGAACGCGCGCATCCAGACCGGCCGTGACTGACAACACCGTTGACATAGCAACAACGACGAACGTGGAGTGTGACCGGATCGAGCTTCTCTGGCGTTTGATGGAAAGCCACGCAGGAGAACAACACCGAACATTATTTGTGTTTTTCAATGTATATTGCCGCCACCGTTGCTAACTTTACTTTAATCTAATCTCAGGCTTGCGCGCAATGTCGTCATTTCCACCACAAATAGTTCTGGCGGGCGTTACTGCGCGTTCATGCGGTCAGCGGAAATGGTTATCTCATCGCACGATTAAAATATTAAATCAATCGGTACAGGCGGTTTGACCAGTGCCAAAGAGATTCCAACCATCTATCTACGCGGCCCGCAAAAAAAAAAAAAAAAGGGGGTGCGAGAAAGGTGTTAGAGGGCCCCAATAATCCTATACGTGGCAGCAAGCAAGCATGACGAACCTGTTTCGCAAGTACGCCTTGAGACCCTCGAACGCCTGCTCCGAGATGCCGTCGATCTGCAGGCGCATGTTCGCCGGTCCGGGCATCTCGTACAGCACGTCGCGCAGATACGAACTCGAGGCCCGCAGCACGTCCACGCCCATGGTGAATTCCCGGCCGGGGCCTCCGTCCTTGAGGCAGACCTGCACCTCGCAGTCACCCATCGCCGACAGCCGTCTTCTTCTACTTCTTTGCCTATTCCATATGGTAGGTGGCTCTTGCCCACTACAAGGGATTGACCATGAGGCCGTCGGATAAAGGGGGCAAATTATTCGAATAAAGGGAGACATCGGCGAAGTATGGAAGAAACAAATGGTGAACAATGACTAGGTTCTTTTGTAATCCAAATAAAATAATTTGGAATTCAATCAACTAGCAGGAGCAGTTCCGAAGTACCAAATTTTGATTGGAATAACTGCTAACAACGAATTCGTTTCGCCGAGGAAGCCGCATATGGCTAAGCAGACTTTCCTGTAGCTGTAGCTTAGTGAAGACATCCCCTAATTAAAAGAATATTTTAAGAATTCAGAGGAATTTTTAAGTTTCTGAGTAAAGTCCCGAAATGCTTTGTCCTCTGACTAATATAAAAATGATCAGTGATGTCAGGTTTTACCACAATCCTTGCTTGCTTCTTTTCCAGTTGGCTCTTCTCCTACAGGGGATTGGCCTCTGTCACATCAACACTGTTTCTGCTCTGCTTTTTTTTTTTAGTTTCTTCGTTGCAGCAGTTATTTTACGTGCCTTGCTTTCTGATAATAGCAACAGCTTCAAGTTTCCTTCATTTGTATTCCCTCTCCTTTGCCAAGCAGTTGTACCTCATATTTGGATTTTGTGTGTAAAGCTAGATAGCTCTTGGCCATCTTCCCAGAGTGGGTGTGTGCATGTTTTGCTGTGGCCTGGCCTACAACTGGTACATACCCACTAGGTAGATTGGCCATACAGCAGGTAATGATATATCTGAATGAAAGAAGGTTAACAAAAGCAAAGCCAAATCTATACGAAAATGAAAAGGAATAACGGAGTTCTAATTCAAAAAGAAGCAAAGTTTACAACAAAGAGAGATTGGAAAAGAATCCACATGGTCTACAGCACTGGCAGTGTAGTCTTCCGAAGGCTTCGGTAAATTTATGTAGAGCTGACGAAATAGCATCGGGGGGGCGCATTCATACGTAGTCTAGATTCCACACATCATATTTCCGGCATTCTCACAATGACTACCCTGTGGAACAAAAACAGGAGGTTGTATTACCGAAGCTTTCAATAGGCAATAAAAACTTCATTATCTAAGCTATTTTATTTGAATAATCAAAACACTGTCGAATGACCCACCTGTCGGGATCCGTGTCGATGAAATCAGTTTTTATGTACTCGCACCAGAAAACGGCTGTTGTGGCTTGAAGTATACTGGAGCGGCTCACTGGTGATCGGTATCAGTTGTGGACGCGAATAGTGTAACCATGGCATTACCGCGACTCGACGGCACTAGCATGCACGACGGATGTTCCCTCCACCACGGAGTTTTCATTCCCTTTCCCGCACAGAAGCGGAGCAGTGTTCCCAACAAGAACTGCAAGAGATGTCCTTTTAACCGAATTATAAACCTTCCAAGCTAAAGTTTAGTAGTAATCACACGAGTCATGTCGCACAATACCTCATCACAAGGCCTTTTGAGGAGATAAAACATGAACAAGCCACTCACACGGCAAAAGAAGCTTATGAGGCCAAAATTTCCGAGGCACTGCACAGCAAAGATCGTAGAAGGTGACATGAACCCCGAGTTGCTGCCACAAACCATGCGACAGTTCCAAATGCCTAGCAAGTTGAAATGCATTGGACTCTTCATACACTGTTTATCTCAACGAAACTTGCAGTTATGCGACATGTTTGGTCCCTTCTGTTTGCACAGTTCATCTCACGTGCATTGTGAAGTGTAGTCGCGGTCACGGAGCAATGTGTGCCTGTGCGTGCGCGACGCCATGTTCGTTGTTCAATAAGCAAGTTAATTATTAGTAGAATATGTACGTTTAATAAAACTGC
The DNA here is from genome assembly GCA_013339685.2 of Hyalomma asiaticum. NCBI lineage: Eukaryota > Metazoa > Arthropoda > Arachnida > Ixodida > Ixodidae > Hyalomma > Hyalomma asiaticum. The sequence continues at coordinate 16,801,982 of CM023488.1, read as the reverse complement.
AAACATTTGTCTTGCTGCAGCCCTCCTCCTCCATATTCTGCATTAATTTATACCGCAATGAAGGATTCTTTTAGACAAAGCTGGCTATTTTGTTGGGTGTGTGCACCATTCCATAATGGAGCAGATGCCAGAAACAGATCGTCTTAAGTATGTGAACAACGCTTCAGAGAGAGCACAGTCACTGCAACTTCACGAGTGATCCATGCAAGGTTCAAATATAGTCGTGCATTCACGGCCTGAGGATGCAGCATGTGGTTTTGAGGTCAGTTTCAAGTGATGGGTTCGATGCACATTGCTGCCGAACTGTGGGTTATTTTTTTTAATGCGAGTAGTGCCATTTCTTTTTACTTGCACAACAGATTCCCGATGAGAGGACAACCAGCTTTCTTTGAGACGTCACATACACACGCAAAAGTTAGTAATGATTGTGGACATCATGCAGTAATACAGAAAATAGATCAAAAGGGGCCAGGATAGGACACGTCACACATTTTCTGCAACCAATCAAAATGCGGGAAGGGACGTTACATCCGATGGAGCTTTACGCTAAAGGATTAAGTGGTTTTAGGAAAGCTTCAACAAATTTCTTGGGTTGAAAAACAGTCTGTTTTTTTATCTAAGCGAAAAGGGGTAGCCGTCACCAAAAATGGCGACAGCTCCTTAATTTATTTTTACATCAATAAAAAAAAAGTATGTGTTTTTCAATTGTATACCTGACCTGTGTTTAAACTTTCAAGCAAGGTCCATTGGACATGCTGCAATTTATCAATTTCTTATTGAGAAAATTCAAAATACTGCGACACAAGATTCCTGCCGGCAAGTGACTATAAAAGATAGCAAAAATATGTTTAATATTAAAATAAGACACAGTGCGGTAGAAAAACTAAACTGGTGCTGGCAGCTCTGGGTACGCAAAGTCCTTTGCATGTGCTAGGCTCCCTGTTTACAGACAAATGGAAATTCTGAGAAACCACAATGCTTTATTCAAATGGGCAATGAACCAAAAAATGAGAGTGCAAAGAAATTCACGTTTAAAAAAAGAGAGAGAAGCACCCTGCAGTAAGGCTGACCGACCACTCAGAGATATGGGCTAGATGCTGTCATGGCGGTCGCGTTTGGGGTCGCGCTTGTCGGGCTCCTCCGCCACAACTCCTTGGCAAAGTTGCACTCGAAAATTCACGGCCCACCGCCGCAGCATATCCTTGCACTCTTCAGGGACCCGAATGAACTCTACTCGCTGCCACAACTGGTGGGTGGGGTCTGACGTCAGCAGCGCTGTCAGTATCATGGCATAAGGCAGGTTCATGTCCAAGTTGAGGTTCATGAAAAAGTGTCTGTTCGCTGCTCGGCTCCATGGTCTGGTTCTCTGCATCGGTTCATCTGCATCTTTCAGGTAGAATTCAACGCGCTGGCTTGATAACGACACCTGAAATAAAAAATCCACAAAAAAAAAAAGGAAAGAAAGAGAAATGTAACAGGGGTGACGTACAGTAAATGGCAAAAAGTGCAGACTTATTGGTGTCACTACCTGTCGGGCAGGCTAGTCACTCATTCGTACCCTCCCATGGCGATCGTTGTGTATAGCAAGTGAAGGAGAAGCAAGTTTTCAATTTTTTGTGCCGTACATTTTCTTGTCTTCAAGGTCGCCTTTGCATGAGACATAGGGTTCCCTCCTTGATGAGCGATCACTACGTCGCCTTCCACGCAAGCACTCATTCACATTACCTGCCGCCATGGGCATATGGGTATGTTGCAGTACCACATGCACTAAGCAATGAATGATTCTGTATGTTGTAGCATATATCAAACCTTCCTCTGTGTTACTAGGGCCGGTTACAAACCAGCCCAAGTTCTGACAAGTGGTGAAACCACGCATCCATAAGAGAGGCTTCATGTTCAGTAGTAGATACTACAGACTATTGCGTTGCCTGCACCTGTTGCCATTCGCTAGTTACTTTGGCTATATATACTGCACAAAACTCATTGTGGAGTCATACTGTCATACTTCGCTATAGAGCGGTTTTTGGTATAGAGTGGTCTTTAGTATGAAGCCAGCCCTCTTCACAAATTTAGATGCCCAAGCCCTGCTAACTCTGAACTGAGCCTTTGGTACTATCCCTGCCTCAGAAGCATAGACACGGGCTTGTTGCGTGATCATATCACAGGTCACCAACAGTGAGCGATTGCGTAAATCTGTCACGTATGCCACAAGCTTCTCAAGCTCCGGAAAGTGTCCAGACTTTGGCCCGCGAAGGCCACGACGCTAGGAGTCACATGAGAATGTTTCCTCAGGCTGAAGCTGCCACTGTCGTACCACATGTTCACTGATTCCAAACTTGAGTCCTGCGGTGCAGTTGTTACTCTCCTCTTCATGGAGAATAGCAGCCCATTTGAATGCTACTGTGAACTAGCGCCGATAGTTCTTGGGGCAGAGGGCACTCATGACAGACGGGACGATACAGAACAATACAGAAGCACATGGCGATGCGGCCGCCTAGAAAATCGTATCACAAAGAGAAGCTCTTCCGTCAACTACCTATATTGTTACGAGAGAAAAGACGTAATATCTCCAATACGGTAGCTCTTCCATCAATGACTGATGTTCCCACAAGAGCCGTGCGCTCGGTAAGTAATAAAAAAGAACAGCTTTTGTATAAAAAACACGCAATAACCAAGCGCTGTAGCTTGAGCAGGAAAATTATGAGAGCACATTCACTGCGAGATGACTATCAAAGCCACTGGCAGCGGCTGCCGTGCGATCCAAAACAAACATGGTAGCAGATGGAAGCGGCTGCTCACGATTTCCATTTATTCATGAGTACGTTACTCGCTTTCAAGAGGTGTTTTGTTCGTCTCTAATAAACTAAATGAGTATTAGTGAATCTCTTGATTCAGTGCACTACGCTGCCGTAGCAACAATCATATCAGATTACTAAGTACATTTCCGAACGCGACGGTGGTAGGTTAGTCGCTCTAGGTACGGTGTCCAAAGGGCACAGATCGGGAATGCCAACTTTCAAGTCGGCATCGCCTTTATTTACGCCACAATGTTTGCAGCGGTAGATTAACGTGCTACTCTTCGACCGTAACCATGGAAACAAGGGTGCAAAGCTGTCCCCACCAAGTAGCACCCCCGAATTCTTTTTCTCTTGCCATTAGTAGCGACACATGGTTCAATTTTGATTCTAAGTCAACCCCCCCAACATTGCATTGTCAAATTTAGAAAAAAAAGAGTCGAGCTACAATTATGTAAATATGGTACTCAGTACTCGCTGAAGTACCCAGTGTAGGTGATACTACTGTAGGTGATACGCATATTATTTGGTCAACTTGTACATACATGCTTTTTTTTAAATGCAGCCCATGGCATTTACTAACTTTTGTTTTATAGTACAGTATTCGGTCTACACTCTGGCACGAGCACAGAAGCTACTGCGAGGAATATTTTTAAGCTGAGACTGCTTGAATGAGATGTGAAAGAGAGACTATCTCAATTCTGGGTATAGAATGAAGATGTAGTTGCAAGGTGGAGTTGTGAGCGATAGTTTGGAGACCATGCATAGATGCCCCCAAAATAATTTTTATACACCGCTGATAAGGCATGGGTTCCAATCGATATTGACCTCGTGCACATGCATGTTCATCCAATAAAACATGTATTCTCACAATTCTGCACAAGACATTTTTCCTAGAACAGTTTTAGCAAAAATGGAAAACACCGCCAAAACAAACCAAGCATGACTGAAGCACATAGAGTTGTCCGATAGCTGAAACCGTTGCCTTAAACATGCAAGGAGGTGACACATGCGTAGGTGCACCATCCTTGACGCTGACCAAAGGAGAATAGAAGTACCTTGCATCTGTCTAGCCTTATCACCTCATGGAATGTACCGCTGCTGTGAATCTCGCAAGTGGCACTTTGTTTTCCATATCTTGAAGGGACATCAAAGTGGTTTACGTTGATAAATTATTGCTCGGGAACTGTAGTGACACAAACTTCCTGCCATTTAATATTAGGCGATAAAAGCATGGCCGAAGGTATCATTTATTCCGTGCCGAAACTTGGAGCAGATGATGTGAACGCCATTTTTTTTGCTTATTCTCGCCATACTGGCTCAGTCAACTTGTTTCGAACATGCCACATTATAAGTCTCTGGCATCCTTAGACTGCAATGTATATCTCTTTTGCCCATCAGTAATTATGCATGCCATCAAAGATTATGACATCACAGTCATTAGTGCGGGAGCTTCCAAACATGTGTCGCTACTTGTATTTTCTTTATAAGTGTTCTCCGTGCGAGAGTAGTTCCATTGGTAATGAAAAAAAAGTCATTTACCAACATGAGAAAAAGTTGTTATAAGTGCGAAGCACTTCAGGCGCCTGGCTTGTAGGCCATCCATCGCGTGATCGTGCTTACAAAAAAAGAGAAACACTTAAAAGAAAAGAAACACTTAAATCAGGATCAAAATGATTGCACTATTGACTGAAACTGCTTCAAATTAAACTAACAAGATCCAGGATTTAAACGACAGGAATAATTATGATAGAATTGCATTAACAGATTTTTTTTATCGATTCTGGCACAACACATACACGGTCTGACTGCACTGCTTGCAGGATCACCCACATTTTCTGTCGACAAGGCCATACAAGTGCATAATTGATCAAAACCTAAAAGCATGGTGACATGGAAAAATATGCCCTGTAAGCATGCACTGCACCCATTTTCCCCACCGATTTTCACAGCCGCCACTAGTCCAAATATCCAACACTACGGGAGGGCTTGAGGTCGCTTCACAACCTTGCCCCCACGAAGTTCCAGCCGTTGCATTTTCCCACCGAATCATCAACCTCACTAGCCAATATTTCGTAGGTATTGGTTAAAAAACAGGCGAAACATGAAGAGATAGAAACACAGTAAGGCGGATCGGATAACAAGCGAAGGAAGCCAATATTCTGGTGGCCATTAAGTGGGAAAGATTGGCCTTCACAGGCACTGAAGTGCTTGGAACAGGCAACTGGTGGCCAGTTAGAGTGATGCAATCAATAAAAATGAGAATGAACACAGCCAAGGGCGGTGCAGGTATGGAGTGACCAGGACGAAATTCATTCAAGGAAACGGAATGCCCCCGCACAAGACAGGGTAAATTAGAGATCACTCAGTGAGGCTTTCGTAAAATAGGGCGATGATGATGTTGATGCGTTAGGGACTAGCCAAAGCTCTCCATCTTGGGAAGCAGGCTGTTTCACTCCATAGGCCTTTCCATCGGCACTCTCGCACCGGCGAGCAGGAACCTGTTTTTGTCGTCTGCTAGCGCGCGGGAGAGAGCTCTCCGCGCCACGCCCCCCTTCGTTGGGCTGTTTGTTGCGCCGAGCCGCCCATACGTTTTGCGGTGCTTGCACGGTGCGCGCGCTGTTTTTCGATCACTAAAGCGATTTAAAATGTCCTTTAAGAACAGCCTATCGACAGGGCATCACTGCATTGTTTACTGTTGCACCTACAACCATGAGAAAAGAAATGCTGCACGTAAACAGCTGTGCAGCAACCACGACGTTGCGCAGGAGGAGTGCGGCTGCGCACTCACTGACGTACCCGTGCCAAAACGCCGCACCGCTCACGTTCCCATGTGGTCTAACGCTAATGTCGCCAACACCCCCTCAACCCCAGTCAGTGTCGTTCTTAGCATACGGTGCGAATGTCCCAGATGTCTTCTTTCATTCTCTCCCTACTCGATTAGCTTCAACCATGAGAGCTAAACGCGTTTCACGGGACTAACAAAGTAAGGGGTTTTAGTACGGACTTTCCTTTCTCTTTTCTTTTTTTTTTTGTTGCTCTTGTCCTTGCTGCTGTATGCCTCCGGCCTGTGCAGTGCAAACCAGGTGGGCATGTTTTGTTGAACGGCAAACGTGCTTCAGCACCTTATGTGACGCGGACGCTTCCTTCAAAAGAAAAAAAAAAGTGGAGAGCTCGACGGAACTCGATAATGAACAAGGCTGCGAGAACGGAGCCAAATGATTGCTTCTTGACCATGAGTGCGATAAATGGGAAACCCGACTAGAACAAAAAAAATCCAGGTCTCACGTACCGTGGGAGCCAATGTTATGCCAAGATGCCAGCGATGTAATTGTAAGTATTAGCCAACGTTATTCATTAAAGAGAAAGTCAGCACACAATAGCCGACAGTTGAAGGAACTCTAGCCAAGAGTAGCTATCTAGCATTGGTTTTAATTGAGTAAATGCCGCACATATGCCATGGCTTATACATCATGCCACATTTTTACGACGTTATGCACACAGATATACGTGTGGCATTTACTGACCGACTATCACACCTTGTTAAAGTTTACTTGCTTTATTATCGGTGTCCAAATGCCGTTGCGCTACTTATTGAGTTTTGTTGTTATGTTGAGTAATGACCATATCGAGCCACGATCATGTCGTGTCATGAACATGATTATAGAATGTCACATCCCTCGAGATGTACCTTTAGTTTGACACCCATTTCAACCCCCTTAAAGGGCCCCTAAACAACCCCGAGGTCCAAACTTTGTTTTAAAGATATAACTGCGCTCCTGTGCGATGTGAACATGCTCCCGCAAGAATTTTGCGAATAGGTGCAATAATAAAGAAGTTACACGGGTTTAAGTGGCCGCTTGCGTCGGTTTCGTTTTCTCGGTCGGCCTCCCCACCCTTCTCTGCCGAGGAGAGGGTAGGCGCGGCGCACTGTTGTGACTCCGCCCACTTTTGACACGTGACATGACGTGAGCAATTGACGTAATTGACGCTTGCGCTGCAGTACCGGTTGCTCCGGCCAGCGCTGCTCCTGCGCTCACGCCGGTGGGATGGCCAGAGGATCTGACAATAGACGTTTCGACCAATCAACGAGCTGCAGCTACGCAAAGTTGTTCGCGGTAGAACTTGACGACACCTAGTATGAGAGCGTGACCGGTCAATCGCAGGAAAGAGGCACGGGAATTGTTTTTTGAAATACGGCGTCTGTGTGGCGCGCAGCGCTGTCATATTCGCAGAATGTGATCGCCACAACCTTCTCTATGATTGAGTTAGCTTGTTTGGGCGGCTTAAAAAAAAGTTGGAGCCTGTTTAGTGGCCCTTTAAAGCTTTCATGTTGAGTCATAATCATGTCGTGCCATGACCATATCGTGTCGTGAAAATGACTATAACTCATATCACATCTCCTCCTGTGCCTTTCGTTTTACAGCCGGTATCGAACACCCTTTTGCATAATGATGCTCATGTCATTTCATGTAAGCGATGTCATGAACATGATTATATCTTACATCACATCCCTCGAGGTTTACTTTTCCTTTGACACCCATCTTCACCCCCTTCCGTTAATTTTCGCTCTGTCATGTTCATGTCATATTACGTATTTCATGTCATGAACATGACTAACACGTATCGCCTCTCTCGATCTATATCTTTCGTTTGGCACTGATCTTGACCCCTTCCCGTTAACTTTTGCTTCGTCATGCTCATGTCATATCATGTATTTCATGTCATGAACGTGACTAACTCGCATCTCTGGACCTGTATCTTGACCTCCTTCCTTTACATTTGTTTTTGCAGAGTCATGCTCATGACATGAGCACATCATGTCATGCCATGAACGCGACTATGACCAATATTACATTCTTCGACATGCACCTTTTGTTTGACACCCATATCAATCCCCTTCCAGTGGTCTTATGCTTGCAGTCATGCTCATGTCATAGCATGACCTGAGCACGTCAAGTCATGTCATGAACGTAACTACGACCAATATTACATTCTCCGACATGCAACTTTTGTTTGATACCCATATCGATCCTCTTCCAATAGTATTGTTTCCAGTCATGCTCATGTCATAGCATGACATGAGAACATCATGTCATGAACGTGACTAACTCGCGTCTCTGGATCTGTATCTTTCGTTTGACACCCATCCTGGCCTCCTTCCTTTACATTTGTTTTTGCAGAGTCATGCTCATGATATGAGCACTTGTATTGCGGAGTCATGCTCATGACATGAGCACTTGTATTATGTCATTAATATAACCTGCTTTGCAAAATCAGGTCATTCTTTAATCGTGATTTGGTAATTATCATGGTGCACTCTCATTGTCGTAACCAGTCTAACTTACGTTGTGTGACTTACAAACATTAGTTAGCGATTTTCAATCGTTGATTTCTGGACATGCTCACTTTCATAGTTATAGTCATGAGCATGACTTAAAGCCTGGCTATCATGCTGATTATGCCCAAGTCATGTCCGCGTTAAATGAAGGGTTCCTTTGATATATCGTGTTACGTGATTAGTCATTTATTTCTCAAGGCATCGTTTCTTGTGATAATTTTCCATAATTTTGGAACCACCCTCCTTTAAGGTGACTGAAACATTAAGGTTACTCTAATTGAGACATTAAGGCTCTTGCCTTAATGAGTGGCACCATTGTTAGCAAAAGCAACAGTATTTTTATTATGAGACGAGTAATCTTACAACAGTAACTCAAACAAAGAGGCGACAATGTTCCCGGTTTCCCAGTTTTACTGCTACCGACCGGCCCCGCTGATCCCGCCTTTGCCCGCGCAATAACACGCGAAACAATGCCGATGGCAACTGTCCTGCTATCCGTCAGATCCCACATACTCACAAATGAACCTACCTAACGATTCCTCGATGTTTACAAAGAGCGAAAGCAAGATCTTGCTGAAACACACACAACGAATGCACGCGCCTGCACGGAGAGCCCGGCGAGCAAACAGCCCAAGATGGCGCCACCACTAGACGTCGCTAGCTGCACTTCATGGCGGCGCCCAGGAGGGCTCTGTTGGAAAGGTCTATAGTGTCCCTTTTAACTACTACTACGCTTCTCGACCCCCCCCCCCCCCCATGTCGGTTCATTTCCCGCCAATTTCCCACTTACTATTGCATCGCAGCAATAAAGCCTCCGGTTGTTTGCAAGCACTAGTCTTGCGCATGTTTCTTCGCTTGTGCTTCCATCTGTTCTGGCGCTGTTCTCCATTTTAGCGAACATGTTCAACAGATTAGCCCGACATACACATGTTCAAGAACTGATGCTCGCTTGTACCCAGGCCTCCCAATGCTGAATGTTTTAGGAAAACTAGAGCAAGCTCCGAACCTTTGGACGGCTCACGATATCTGCCGCCTGAAGTTTCTGGTTGAGCACGGGAGCTCTGATGCCTGTTTCTTCCTGTGCCTTGTACAGCAGATCGATAACCGCGAGTTGGCCGAACTTTGCTTGCTCCAGGAATCCTTTCTCCAGGAACTTCACGTCAGCACTGCAATCAAAACAAGGTAAAGTGAGGTACATAAGATAACTAATTAAAAATAAATAAGGCAGCATATCTGCTTGCTTTGGTGCAAATGAAGTCAAAAGACAAGTCTTATGTCACCCCTAATTCGTAACCCCTTCTCTTCTCCCTCTCTTACTCCTCCCATTATGTATGAAATTGAGGTTTTGCTGAATTTAATTCTAATTTCCCGTGTTCGCCCTCCTCTCGCGTTACGTGTTGGGACATTTAATTACCATGACATCTGTTCTACACCCGTCCTAATGCATTTATTTTTCATTTACTAATTAAAAATCAGTCCAATGTGTACTCTTAATTATAGGAACGCAGTGGATCACCGTTATGTACATATATCTTGCCTCAAATAGGCCTGATGTTTCACTGCGCTGTATAAAGTTGACCTGTATGACTGCACCACCAGTGCTCGTAGCTCGGTTGGTTTTGACTGGCCGGATGAATTTGTTTTGGCTGGGTGGTTCAATCAACTGATGGACTGAATGACAAAGTTTCTCGCATTAAGGTAGCCCAAGCAAGACTATTGTCTTTAAAAGCGCGGGCAACCGTGTCTTTATTAGAGGCTCTCATGCCTCAGTGGTGTTGAGCTATGTGCCACTTTATTTACACACTACCCACATATCTATATCTAATATGGGTTTGAGCTACAAGTGATTGCTTTAGTTTTCATTCATTCTTTCCGTCTTATGTACATACGTGTTGTGCCCTGTATTTGATATGCGGGCATAAGCCGCATATCATTTTAGCCTTCATAAAATATTCTGATGGTAAAGTGCCTCTTCAGTATAAATTACTTACGCTCTGATGTCATATTACATACAATCCTAAACACGTCTGCTTTTCGTAAATTTTGTACCTTTAATGCTTTTCTAAAATTTCTTAACGCGTTAGGTCTGGCGAATGGGAATTAATTTTAATTATTTGTCCTGATGGTCAAATGGATCAGTATTACAAAAATACAGATGCTCTGAATTTGCACGTATCATAAACAACATTTGACATGTTGCATTTTTTGCTGTTTTAATTTAGCAACGCGAACGCTGCGCAAGAGGCAGTGTGCCACTCGGTGCTCGTGCCACTAATAAATAAGGTAAATAAATAAATAATCGCCCCGAAACCCACAGGCGTAAAAGAAATTTATACCTTGGTGCAGCATCCTTCGCATCGTCGAGGAAGCAGTACTGGCCGAGCACCAGCAGCACAAGGTGAGGCTTCACCTGGCTGTCGGCGGAGTGCGCCTTGCGGGTGAGTTCGGCGATGAATCTCTCGCCGGGACAGTGCACATCCCCGTCGAACGAGGTCGGCACTGCTTCGGAAAGCGCGCTCTTCATGCGGGTCCGGAAGAACTCGAGCAGGTCCGCCGGCTTGGCCACGACCGTGGCTAGAGCCAGGCAGCAGAAGCCGATGATCAGGCCGGCTTCGTTGAGAGCTTCTCGCGAGTCCTTGCTCCTCCGCAGCAGGTCCGCGACGAAGTCCACGAAACCCGGCCGAGAAGGGAGCAGCAGCTCGGCGGGCCTCGGTTCGAGCGAGAACATCCGCGGCAAATTCTCGGGGTTCAAGACGGGCGACGCGACACCGAAGAAGGGCCGGTCGACGGGATCGTGCGCCTTAAAGATGTCCGCGAACAGCGGCGTCTCCGGGTTTGAAGGAGACGGCGTGGCGGCCACGCACTCGAGCATTAGGTGGTCGAACGAGTCCTGCCACACGTCCGAGGCGAATACACGGAGCCAGGACGCGTACAGGGACCGCCTGGTGTCGTCATTCGGGTACCTGACGCCCCGGAGAATCTCCTGGGCGCCCTTCATGGCCACGACGTCGCTCCAGTCGGTGCGCGTGTGCCAGATGACGCCGCGAAAGGGAGCCATCGCGCGGTTCATTAAATTGATGACGTCTGACACCGAGCTCATGATCGAAGGCAGGACGGCACGCAAACGTTTTGCTGCTATGTGTCGGCTCCCTGCCGAAGGAGAAAAAACAAAAGAACATTTCAAACGGCTGGTCGAGGCCGACAGTCGTATCACGCATAAATGCGTCGTGCAACAAAGGCAAGACGACGCTGTATGAACCCCGGGCAGACATTTTGTTTTTCAACAGCTGGGCTGTTTAGGGGCCCCACGTCCGTCTTTGTCCGTGACGTCCGCTGTCACGTACGCAAGAAAAAGCTACTGCCCTCGACTTTCTCACACTACACCTTGGCCTCAGGCCACTGCTACATTTCCTTAGTTCGAATCGCCGGATAATTCGAAGTGGTCCATTGGTCCGGAGAAAGTGACGTGTGTTTGAATGGGGGAAAACTCTCGCTAATTCGAGCCTGAAACACGTCCCACGGTTAATTCGAACAAAAGTTCCCCGCCGCACAGACTAATTCACGTGCAATTTCCAAGACAAAAGGCGAAGTTAAACGCGCCACTGGCCGCCGCAGCTTCGCCAACCCGTAGCCACGTGCTCCATCAGCGTACATCTAGCGGCCGCCCTAGCAAAAATTCTAATAGAAAAACTAATAGCCTATGAGGTTATTGCCACCAATAGAATTTATTAGTATTAGACTAATAGCTTGTACAAGACGTATAGGAAAACATAATACTATTGTTCTAATAGCCTAGACGCATGAGGCTTAACATACACTATAAAATTTTAACTCCCTTAAGGGTGTAAATGACCTATCCCGTGGGAACGGAGTGAGCTCATCGGCTCCCTTTTTGTGTGTAGAGCAAAAATGGAGGATGTATGTGCTTTGCAATCGCACTGAGTGACACAACATTTGATTTTATCTGCATTTATAATCACGCATTGCACACTAGCACACTACAAGACACCGCAGGAACATCACACATGCAAATACACACTCGACCATTTCAAACCAATATATAGAACAGAGAACGTTCACGTTATTTCACGTCTGTACACAGACTGTCCCGTATATATATTCCAGATTCCTAACCTGCTATGCAGTGCCAGTGGGGAAATTACTGTTATGCGCAATAACTAAATAAGGGTACACAGTACATCTGCCAATCAAGGATAGGCTAACTGGTAGCTGTGCATCACACATATCGTTAATCTAAACCCACCAAATATTCAATGCCAAATTGCCAAGAACTCATGCATCTCTAAGTTCCTCATTTACACCCTTTAGGATGTAAATTTTTTACTGTGTGCGACATGCGGGAGAAATTCCACATCAGTGGTTGAAATAGGCTTACCGTCCGCGAAAGGTAACTGCAGTGTGGAGGCCCGCTGCGCGCTTGCGAATGACGCAATAGATATGGCGCGTGTGAAGCGGACAACCAGCCCCCAGCCGGCCACCCCCCTGGCTCACAGTTTGACTCGCCCGTTCTAAGGCGGAGACGCCGACGCAACGCCGCCGGCACCACGGCGCCGGGCGCCGGTGCGCGGTCGGGCGGTTGTTCTCCGAGAACGCGACGCGGACTCGGCGCCTCTGCGGCGCCCCACTCCCCCCTGCGCTGGAGCTCTTGTGTCGGCTCCATGACCTTGCTGTTGGAGTCGCGAAGTCGCGTCGAAAAAGGCGCACCCAATCGCGGATGACTGATTCCTTTCATGCTGGAGCTACGTAAATAAACGCGCTTTCATACGTAACGTCCTCTTATGTTTTATTGCATGCGCGCTGCGGCGATAGCCTCTCATGTCCTTATATGTGCACTGCCGCGAAGCGTGGAACGATTGGCGCTGCGCGCGGTGGTCTGTTCGGGTTCAGTGCATTATTCGACCAGATGTTGTTGGGTGGCCGGTGCTTTCATTTTCGTGCTACACGTTGGGCATGGGCGTAATGAATGCGGGCGGTGCTACATTCGCGCCACGTTGCGTAGTGCGTAGATGTGCGCCTGCTTTTTAAGTTCGCATCCTTGCCTCACCTTTACGTATGCCGTATTTTCACAGTGCGTATAGTTAATGACATTGCACTCCGGAGGATGTGCCTACTTTATCGCGCATGCGATTCAAGTATTGAAGATGCGCGCTGTGTCGCTAATTAACGGGACACCCGCTAACTTCGAACTCCGGTTAATTCGAACAAATTTTCTGTATGAAAGGGAAAATTAGCATCCACCCGTGTTGTAGCACAAGGCTATACAAGGAAATCCATACGGATTTCAAATGAAAGCTTCCTAGTTGCCGAAAAATTCGTCCTGGTCCGGGGTTCGAACCCGGGACCAACACCTGTCCGGGGCGCTCGCTCTGCCACTTGAGCTAACCAGGAGGCTAGCGATTGACAGCTAACCAGGAGGCGCGGCGATGTACGTATCGCGAGCGTCGTTTGTTGATCTATTCCCAAGGGATCGAGATAAGTTTGGCAAAACCACGCTGACTGCTAGTATAGAACATCTGTAGCACTTAATACATTGCTATGAAAGCGCTTGCTATATTGCTAAGAAGCGCAAGTGACACTACGGAAGCACCATCATCACGTCTCTTGGTGTGTTAGGCTTATCTACCATATTTACCGCGCGGGAGCAGCAGCCTAGTGGTATAGCGTGCTTGCTTGGCAGCTCGGTGGCCCGGTTTCGATACCCACATGCCGCATAGTCGGTTGCCGTCGGAGATTACAGCGCGTTCTTGTGCACGTGTCTGTGTGTTGTGTCTGCATCACATTATCCAATTCTATGATCGAGAAACGGTATGCGTTCGTTGTTTCAAATTGCCTTCTAATGACATGTTAAATGTCCATTTTAGTTGACCCGAGATGGACATGGGCTGTATCAAATTCAAACACCTGTGACTATCCGAATACCGCGGGCCGAGCACTGAGCCACGCCTGACTGCAGTATCTTTAATCGCGCGGCGTATTTGACGAGTATATTATGTTAGCGATCTAAGGATCAACAATTCATATTCATCATGCATTGATACCCTGACATCGAAATTTTGGTAATGCAAGCTGAGCGACTCGACCGGGAGAGCACCGAGACTTAGGCGGCTAGATAGATACGGTCAAAGTGACTCAAGTTCGCGAAGAAATGCGTCGCATTTAATAACGTGATTCTATGGAAACGCATACGTCCGAATACGTTATCTTACACGGAATAGGTTATCTTACACGGAAGCATCAAAGGCTGCTTAATTTGGTTGATTTATGACATAATGCATAAGTTCATGCACTGCATGCACACATTTAATGTATTAATAAATCTGCACCAGGCTTTTTATCGCTCTAACATTCTTAGCAATTTCTAAGCATCCCGCCATCTTTTTTCTCCTTTTTCGCAAATTACGTCAGTACATCCGCAAAGCGGTGCACTGCTAAAGAAATTCACGATACAGACAGGAGTATATACTAAAAAATCACGTTTGAGAAGCTTGCACCCTTGTTCATTGTATAGAGTAGCATTCAGCGTCAAATTAAACGCGAACATTGTAGCTCTTGGCCCAAGCAATGCCAATGTTGCGGCGCGAAAGATCGGGAAGTGCTGTCAAGCTGAATGGACGCGCCTGTAATGGTGATGACTGGACGGCTTGCACAAAGCCATTTCAGCAGCACGATCCTCTCTTCGCGTTTCATACATGAGGGTGACAGCACATGCTTATTGTAATTTTCTGCGAAATATTTTTGACTTATTCACTACCGAAAAAGAAATATTTTCTTTCGTTTACTTCGCAGAGACGTCGCCGTTAAATGTCGGCTCCCTTGCGACGGCACTTCGACATCCATCACGACTGCCGAGTGGCTGGTGCACTTGCAAAGTAATATTAATTAACGATATAACAAAACTTTTTTTTTGACCGATTTAATGCTGGTGCCTTTTTCTACTGCTTTCTCTATTTCTCTCGTGTTAAAGTTTCTTATACCTCTTTGCCTGGCTTTACTGATCAACTTTGATAGTTCTGCGAATTCAATCTTATCTATGGGCGAAGTTACTTTCATTTGTTGACGTTTTTTTATTAAGTCCTTGGTAGATTGGGACAGCTTATTTGTTGTTTGCTTTGCTGTTTTGCCCCCGAGTTCTATCGCTGTTTCAAGGATTGTTTTCGTTAGAGTTTTGTTTATTTCTTCTACATCGTCACCTTTTTCGCCTAAGGCCTCGAACTTGTTGCTTAGGGCGACTTTAAATTCTTCGTTCTTCGATCTGATTACCTCTATTACATTTTTTTCTAGTGAATAATTTAGTTCTTGTTTTCTTTAGGTTGAGTACAATCTTTGCTCTTACTAATCTGTGATCGCTGCATTTTATCTTCCCCACTACTTCTGTGTCTTGAATTATAGCTGGTTGTTCCCACATTATAAAGTCGGAGACAGGAGTAGCCGATATTATTATATCAATTAAAAGAAAGAAGTGGACCTGGGCAGGACATGTCATGAGGAGAACAGATAACAGATGGACAGTAAGAGCGACGGAATGGATACCAAGAGAGGGAAAACGCAACAGAGGCAGGCAAAGGGTTAGATGGAGCGATGAAATTAAAAAGTTTGCGGGCGTAAAGTGGAACCAACTCGCTCAGGAGAGGGTGGAGTGGAAATCGATGGGAGAGGCCTTCGTCCTGCAGTGGACCTAAATAGGCTGATGATGATGATGATGATGATGATGATAACAAAACTAAAATAACTTACTTTTTTTTCTCTTCACAGTGATGTCAAAACTTTTTCTTCCCCACGCCGAAACGAATTAATTTCGCTAAAATAAAATTTGAAAATCTGCCTTTCAGAATAAACAATGGAATTCCTGTTTTTTCCAGCGACATTTTCTTTAACGATAATTTACCGACTTTGCTGTCTTTCTGTAGGCGCATTTTTTTTTTTTTTTCACAGCTTACGCACCTCTCCTGGCAGTTGTTGGCACCAAGCGCGCCAACGAATACTGTTCGTGGAGCTTAGGTGTATACGGTCAGCAGCTCCGCAGTCCAGACCCAGACGCTCTCAAATTCCCACCGAACGTCGCGCACCGCTCGAAAAGCGATCCCAGTCGACTGCAGTGTTCGTTTACTGCATAGCTCTCGCCAATGTTTTCTTTGTAAAGCGACGCTTCATCTACCAACCACGGACGGTGTGTGTACACACACACACACACACACACACACACACACACACACACACACACACACACACACACACACACACACACACTACGTCGTCGGTTACTGAACTCTAAACCATACCTACCAGTGCATTCCCGCTTTCCTCTTGTTCCAAGGACGCTCTCGCTGCTGGAAGCTCTCACTGATACGTTCTACTTGGCACTCACATTACCACAGTCTTCATCTCCTGCCTTTATTGTACAAGGAAAAGCCCTGCAGGCCTCGCTTCCGAACAGATGTATTACTTTTTTCAATTGGCTTTCCGTAAAAATTTTATTTTTGGGAACACTTTCCCTTATTTCTTTATGGTGCAATTGGCTTTAAACCCGATATACCTTCTTGTGGCGCGGGCTACCCCCACTTTATTTTAATTTTTTTTCCATACCAGGGGGACAAATTTAACACACACACACACATTTCGGGAAAGAGATGAAGCACTGTGGAGTGAAGGGACCTTCGAGTCCGGTGTGGCAAGACCACCAGTAGGTGTCGCTGCAGGTCCGAGAAGCGCGTATTTTATGCGGCAAAGCGCAATTAGTCACGTATCAGTAATCACGGCTTGTTCTGCTTATACCACCTCCGCGCGCTGGATACATCCAAGCGGCGATCGAGTGTTGCGCTGCCAGCGCACCACTCGATCTGATGCCGTAAATATTTAATTTGTTTATTTACCACGATAAAAGCCGCCTGAGAGCATTGCTGTATGGGGGAGGTTACAGGGCACAAATATAATGTTTGCCCGGTGTGACTGCGGATGCACGGCCGAAGCATATATATATATATATATATATATATACTATCAGAATGACACAGTGACAAATATAGGATTTATTCTGACGTTTCGGCTTTGAAACGTCAGAATAAATCCTATGTTTGTCACTGTGTCTTTCTGATAGTATATTTATCCCGATAGCCAGGAAGAACTTTTTTCACACACACACACACACACACACACACACACACACACACACACACATATATATATATATATATATATATATATATATATATATATATATATATGTATATATGGGTTCCGGTTCCACCGAAGGCAGGTTTGTCTTTTCGTCCACTTTAATTCCTCTCTACTTGCGTCTTTCATAATCAGAGCTAGTTTTGGGACGTTAAACTCCACATAACAATTCCTTTCTACTTAACCCAAAATTACAATATCATAATTAAGAATTCGAAATAACTTCTCCTGTGCTTTCCTAGGCTTCAATGTTTGTTGTTTCATTAACTTGTTTCTCATAAATAAAGCGAGCCCTTGACCCCCTTCTCATTCGTTATATATATATATATATATATATATATATATATATATATATATATATATATATATATATATATATATATATAAGTAGTAGACCCTCGGAATTGGCAACAAAAATGCGGAAAGCGTTTATTCAACGTTTCAGCCGGAGACCGGCCTGATGAAGGCCGGTCTCTGGCTGAAACGTTGAACAAACGCTTTCCGCATTTTTGTTGCCAATTCCGAGGGTCTACTACTCATCTCTGCCTTCACGCCTCCGGCCAATTTTCACCACCATGACTGCTATATATATATATATATATATATATATATATATATATATATATATATATATATATATATATATATATATATATATATATATATATATAAGCACCAAGAATGAAGCTTCTGCAAGTGTTAGTGACAGTACACGGTTATGTGCTAAAATAAAAGGGAATATAAAACATGCGCTGCAGCTCGCGGCACATGCTGCCAGGGGGCCGTAGCATCCCTCTGGGTCAAAACAGAACTGGCAAGTTGGCGAATTCGGCAATATTGCGGAATTGCACAGCCTCCGTTTAAGCGCCCGGGTCACAGCAAGCGCCCAAGTGGTCACCTTCAGCACCGACCGAGGGTCGTCTGGTGGTCGCTCATATCTGTAGTACCTCATCACTCCCAGTATCAAAGTCTTATCACTTCCTTGTTGACACTATACGACCTAAGGCAGTTTGCTCTATTCTTAAATGCTCCTGAGAGAGCAATGATTGAAATGCAGAAAAATTCCCGTATTCTTTTGATACGGTCGTGTGTATGAGATAAGTGGCCTTAGGAAAACACACTGGTCAGTAGCGGCATGATAGTGGCAAGTCTATAGTCTTGGGTCTTTTGGCAAGTCTTAACTCGACCAGAAATCGAAATAAAAGCCTTTTTTTCGCATTGAGTATGATTCCTGTGCTTATTACAAGTGTCCCTGACTAATAATACGGGTGCTAATAATTTTCCCCGAAATGGCCTTCGGAGGCAAGCCTATAGCCTCGGGATTCTTTTGGCAAAATTTGACTCCCCGAGAAATCGAAATAAAAGCCTTTTTCCGCATTGCATTTGATTCCTCTACTTATTACAAGCCTCCCTGACTAATAATATGGGTGCTAATAATTTTCCCCGAAATGGCCTTCGGAGGTAAGTGTATGGGTTTTTTGGCAAATTTTGACTCGACCAGAAATCGAAATAGATAAATATTTTCTCCCCTGGGAGCAATGGGAATGGAGAGTGACGAGAAAATATTCGGCCGAAATATACTAAACCTGTTACTGAATAGCAATTGTTAAGTGTTATTGAAAGTGCACTCTTTCACTGTTTCGATAGGCGGCGCAGGGGGTGCAGAAAGGTTTTGGGGTTACACAATGAACGCCTTGCACCATCCCTCCTGGATTTTCCTGCACGAATCAACAAGAATTTCGCAATGCCACATGGCACCGGCCCAGCACCTTACGTTAGTCAACCAGCAGGAGCTTCAGCTTCAGCTTAGCTGGCGCTAGGCAGGTAGGCGAAAGCGCTGTAGCACATAGCTGATAGGCGTCCTCTTTCAAATGCGTCGGGGAACCCGTTCCGAATGGTGTTGCTATGGTCGGCCAGTATTTCGTGACGGCCGCACTTCGAGCGCCACAGAAGTGTTGTCGAGGGAAATGTGGTTTGGCGGAAGCAAACGGCATCCGGAATTCCCTCGGCAGCATTAGCTATAGGACCGTGCTTGACAACAAAAACTCGCCGTAAAATGCAACTTAATTGCAATTCATTGCAGTTGGCGAGCGTTTGGTGTGTTTGTTACCACTCTTATTATTGGCAGTGCTATGACTGATGCGCAGTTTTGAGCTTTACTTGCAGGCTCCCTCTGCGTGTCGCGGGTCGTTCCACGAGTCCATGGACGGAGAGCAGCACAGTCAAGTACGGTCATTGCGAGTAGGTAAGTTTTTTTTTTTTCTCTTGTCGCTGTTTAACAGAGTGACTCGTGTATTCCTTCAGATCCACCAAAAGCCAGCTGATGTCCCGTTCCTGGACGAGCTGTGCATCGACGAGTACCATCCCGAATCCACGGGCCGCGCGGTTGTTGACCCTTCCAGGGGCTGTGTTCGCAGTTCTTCCTCATTCAATGCCCGATTCTCCTGCCAGCGGAAACGTCTTGACTGAGCATCTTCCGCTACGCTGGGTAAAGATTTGCACTCCCATCTCCAGCGATGTTTGTTGTCACGTGCATTCAATGATTAACGTTCGTGTCGTTGCAGTCCCCCGACGTCTGTCTTCAGTTAAGACCCACGACAAGGACAACGGTGTGGCTTCTGCACATCGAATCCAGCGCCTGCCTTCCCGAGATGACCTTGAACACCACTCGTCCCGTGGTCGAGTGTAGCCGCCTTCGCACTCCCGTGCTGGTGACGTCCTCCGTGTAGCCAAGACGTTGCTGCAGCTCCTGCACTACTTTTGGTAGGTATCACGCACAGGCGTTAATCCAGAGGGGGGGGGGGGGGTATTCATGGTGCTACTAGAACGCAGGGGTTGAACAATTATTGGTTCGTTTGGTTAAGTTTGGTTATTGAATACGGCGGTTAGTACATGTATTGTTTACCTACCTTTAAGACAAAGTAGTGCAATAATGCCTCTGTTTATTTTGCGTCCCTTTTCGGTTTGCGGAAAAAGCGAGCGCCGACCAATCGTTAAATATAACACAAGACGTTTCGACCCCACTACGGGAGCCTTGTTCACAAAGAAATGAATTTCGAATGAATCCACAATGTGAGATATTTAACCCGTCTTCATTCATTCAAAATTCATTTCATTGTGAACAGTGCTCCCGTAGTGGGGTCGAAACGTCTTGTGTTACATTTAACGATTGGTCGGCGCTCGTTTTTAGGGGCGAAGCTCCTTAAAGCGGCACCCGTTCGTCCCTCGTCGTAGTCGTAGTAGTGCGTAACCAGTCTTACGCTTTGACCTCCAAGGTGGTGCCGGTGGGAGATTTCTCCTGTGCGTTGTTGAACAATAAAAAATTCGCAGCGTGCGCGTTAACTAAAAGCCGAATTCTTCTGTCTCTCACTCCTACCCACCACTAAACCAAAAGTGGGTGGGGAGGGGTTCCTCCGGACTTAATAAAGTTATTTCCTCCTCCTCCTTCTGTCTCTCATTCCCCATTAGCAGCCATTTCGTGCGTCCCCGATGTATGTAGTAGTAGTAGTAGTAGTAGTTAGTAGTAGGTAGCCACCGGCGCGTGCCTGCTGGAGCGCACGCACGCGCCGAGGGCGAGCGCGTGGCGCTCGCCCTCGCCGCGAGCGCCGGGAGCCACGCGCTCCCCGGCAAACTCGACACTGCCCCGGCAAACGCGAGAGACAACGTATATATATATATATATATATATATATATATATATATATATATATATATATATATATATATATATATATATATATATATATATGCACTAGATCTTGACTTGCAATGAAGCGCCGGTGGGAGATTTCACTTGTGCATAGTTGAACCATAAGGATTCGTAGCGTGCGCGATAACTAAATTAATCTGGAACTCGACACGATCTACGATGAACATCGCGAGCTTCGCCCACTCATCATCATTCCCTCCGTGGATATGCTGTAATTTTTTCCGCCATGAGCTTTCCCGATCAGACGGGTTGCCGTCGAACCCTGGATTTCATTGCTTTTAGATGCGAAGCAGCTCTTTGACTAGCCTGTGTAACGCTGTCCCTCCGAGCCACAATCATCATCATCATCATCATCATCATCCGCACAAGCGCGAGGCAACGCGCTTCCCTCGGCGCAGGTGTTGGAGCGGTGCCAAGTAGGTCACGCCGCAGCTGGGCGTTGACGTCACGCTCCCCTCGCACGCTTCCCTCGCAGGTGCGCGCGTACGTCACTCTCTCCCTCACCCGCCGGAGCGCCCGCAGCTGCCGGCTCCAACGCCCGCTCGCCTCCCGTGTCTGCGTTTCAAACAAACGTTTACACCAGTAAACGCTACACCGAGTTTCGCTTCAAACTTCTTCCAGCACCCGCGTTAGCGCCGTTCAACCCGTGACGCCACCCGTGAGCAACGCTGCTGCTTCGCATCCCATCAGGGTTCCCTTCGGGGAGATGGTCCAAGTTTTTTTGGTTGTTCTATTTCTATATTATGGAATGTCCAACCAGGGTGCGGCGTCGAAGTTCGACGGATACCTGAAATGGTGCGCGATTTCTAATTTCTATATGGGAGAGGGGAGCCCCAAATCGTGACGTCACGTACCTTTTTTCATATAAACTGCCCTAAGATTGAAAAAGAGCAGCTAACAAGTTTTGTTTCATACAGCAACACTAGCCGCAGCAGTGTTTCTGGTTCGTCGTTACGTTCGT